>JAGFPH010000012.1:15641-71519 GCA_018207615.1 Philaenus spumarius | reverse complement strand
AAACAGCACGCTGCCTGACGACATCAGCTGATTTCAGCCTTAGGACTTGGCACCGTACGAACGATAAGCCGCGGACATCCAACAGCAGCAGATCTGTGAAAGCGAATGTACGTTGTTGGGTAATGCGATTGATTTAACACCGTGGCAACAGCGAATGGTTTTTATAATCTATTTGTTCAAATTGGAATTGGTAAAAGAAAATTATAATTGCTTGAAAGGGCTTATTACACAGAAACCAATGTTTGAAGTATGATTGATTCAAATTGATTGTAACACAAGTTGAATAATTAGCATTTATAATAAACCATTTATAATTAGGTTGGTTGTCATGTTTATGTAATAATTAATTATTTAATGTTACAGTACCTTGAATATGGCGACGTGCCGTCCTTGCAGTTTTTATCTTGAAATACACAACACACGCGTGAACAGCTGTTCGAGACGCACAATAAAGTAAAAATAAGTCACAAACACATAATAATACAGTTTATAGTTCACACTTATTACAAAACATGACATAAATTATATAAAATTAAAGTTCACGTGGTAAAGACACGTTACGGTATGAAAATCCCACCGTAGACTCTGTATGGTTTTGCGGTATTTAATAAAGAACGAATTTGTGATGATTCACTGACAATGTCCTTATTTAATGAATTGAATACTGTATAACTTGACAGTCGAAATAATAAAAACTTAACAAAAAAAGTAACTAAAACTCTGTAACTATTTTATATGATCTGCGTGCGGTCAAAGCAAGAAGCCATCTACAACTGTACAATAAAACGGAAATCGAGAGAGGAGATGTTTTGATAATTAATTATTCTGTTTGAACTGGCAAAGTCAATATTAAATAAAGGTTTCGATACTGAACATACCCCCGACTATAAACCAACGGTTTATCAAGACGAAGCAGTGAAAGAGCTAGCACTAACGCAAATGATCGCTGTAACGGATGAATGATGGATGAAGATGATATAGCTGATAGAAATAACTTGAAGAAAATTTTGAAGATAAATTGAGAACAATGTATAACTTAATGTTTCTCGAGTAACAGATGAATGTCTAGTTACTGAGAGGTAAGCTGAAAAGTTTCAAGGCTGGGCGTGTGAACACTCTATCTTTGGTCTTTATAGTGGCAACACGAACGACTCCATCTTCTCCTGGAGATGTAGACAGAATGCGTCCAGTAGGCCAACAGAGAGGTTTGACATTAGAATCCTGAATTAGCACTAAATCACCAGGCTGTAGATTTGGTGTACAACGAATACATTTTAGACGTTGTTGTAATGTATGAAGATATTCAAGATGCCACCTCTTCCAGATTTGCTGTGAGAAGCATTGAACACGCTGCCAATGTTTTAATCTATTTAAAGGAATTTGTTCATAAGCTGGTTCCGGCAAAGCGGTGATCGGTCGTCCAATGAGGAAATGTGCAGGCGTTAAAACGTCTAGTTCGTTAGGATCTGCTGAAAGAGGAGTTAAAGGTCTTGAATTGAGAATGCCTTCAATTTTTGTAGCTAATGTAACGAAGTCCATAAAGTTTTTTATTACGAAGAGATAAAGTTTTTCATTACCTATTGATCTAAGAAGGTGTGTTTTGACACTTTTGACTACACTTTCCCAGAGTCCACTCTGATGCGGAGCGGCTGGAGGCAGAAAATGAAACTTGATTCCAAGCAATTTTGTAAATCTATCTATGGTCTCCTTGGAGAGAGGTTCATTCAGCATGGTTAGAATAATTTTCTTAAAGTTGTTTGAAGCTCCGACAAAGTTAGTTCCGCAATCGGAATACAAATTGTCCACGGCGTGACACAAAACGTGTGAGAGCGTCAATGAAAGCTTGAGTAGAAAGATCAGTAGCGATCTCAACGTAGATTGCTTTAGTAGCGAAGCAAACGAAAATGCATAAGTAGACTTTGACTTCTTGAGCACGACGCAAAGTGTGAATTTTGACAATGAATGGACCGCAGTAGTCGAATCCAGTATTAATGAATGGTTGAGAAAAGGTAACTCGTTCACGCGGTAAGTCTCCCATCAAAGGAAGACGAGAAGTTGGTTTAAGTTTAAAACAACGAAGACATTTGTGTATCTGTTTCCTAATGGTGCTCCGTGCTGAAAGAATCCAAAATTTCTTAGTGATGACTGATTGTAGCAGTAGTGGTCCTGCATGAAGAAACAAACAATGATTAAGAATGTATGATGATTCTTCAGTAAAACTGCAGGATGTTTAGTAGTGTAGTTCAATGAAGAAAATTTGATTCTTCCACCCACACGTATAATGCCGTTGTGATCAAGAAAAGGTGACAACGAAGCCAAGCGTGAACAACAAGATGTATGGTTTGTGTTTAAAAGTTGAATTTCTTTTGAAAAATGTGATTTTTGCACCAGTTTGATTAATTGTAGTTCTGTAGATTGAAGTTCTGTAAGATTTACTGGTCCAGTCACTCTTGATACAGTGCGGACGTTATGACAAAATCTTAGAACATATGACATGACGTATAAAGTTTTTGACCACGAAGAAAATTTGGACAATATGTTCCATTCAGTCTGAAATGACGCTAAACAAATTGGAAGTGGATTTGAGCGGAGTTCAGGGACAGTGTCCGAAACCTGTGAAGGTAATTTTGGCCTCTTAGAGTCTGAAAATTTAAGCCATGAAGGCCCCGAAAACCATATATGATGGTTGAGAAGTGCGGAAGGAGATAGACCACGGCTGGAACAATTAGCAGGATTGTTGCCAGATGGAACATGTAACCAACAATCAGTTGGCGTCCAATCTTGAATTTGACTAACGCGGTTGGCGATATAAACCTTAAGTTTATGTGGTGGAGTAGTGATCCAAGCTAATGTGACCACAGAGTCACACCAACATTTGATGATGTCGATAGAACACCCAGTAGATACAAACTGAAGGCAATAGTGCATCAACTTGGCGAGCAAATGAGCACCGCAAAGCTCCAATCTAGGAAGTGATATGCTCTTGAGTGGGGCTACCTTAGATTTGGCTAAAAGTAGCTGCGTATTGACAATGTTGGTTGAAGTAGTCGTCCTAATGTAAATGACGGCTGAGTAACCTTTATCCGAAGCATCGCAGAAGCCATGGATCTGGATGTTCGTTGGTTGATGAAGGTTGATGCAACGAGAAATAGAAATTTTTTCCAAGTGAGGCAACTCTTGAACGAATTTCCTCCAAGCGGAAATGATGATCTCTGGAACGGGTGAATCCCAATTAATCCCAAGAGTCCAAAGGTGCTGCATGAGGCACTTAGCAAAAAATGTCGTAGGCGACAGAAAGCCACAAGGATCATATATTTGTGCTATGGTAGACAAAATAGATCGTTTTGTAGGTGAATGATCCAGACTTGGTAGCTGGATGGTGAACGAGAAAAGGTCGTTCAAAGGTGTCCATTTCAAGCCGAGTATATTGAACAACGGTTGATCTGGTGAGCGAAAATAAAGTGGTACTTCCCGATGTTCCTGAGTGATATCAGCGAGAAGTTCTGAGCAATTAGATGTCCACTTGCGGAGCTGAAACTGTCCTTTTGAAAGAAGTTCAATGAGTTGATGTTGAAGTTCTAGCGCAGAAGGAATGTCCTTGCTTCCAGTGATGATGTCATCCACGTAAATGTGACTAAGCAAAGCTTCAGCAGCCAACGGAAAATTGTGACCTTCGTCTTGAACGAGTTGTCGCAAAGTGCGAATAACTAAATATGGTGAAATTTTCAAGCCATAAGTGACCGTATTAAGTTTGTATGTGGATAAAGGGTCAAATGGATTTTCCCTCCATAATATTAATTGAAAGTTTTGATCATCAGGATGAATCAAAATTTGACGGTACATTTGTTGTATGTCAATAGAAAACACGATATTGTGTGTGCGAAATTGTAAAACGACTTCACAGATATCCGTTTGTAATTTAGGACCTGCGAACTGAATGTCAATTATTGACAAACCGGAAGTAGTTTTGGAACTACCATCAAAGACCACTCGAAGTTTTGTAGTGCTACTAGAAGTTTTAAACACTGCATGATGCGGCAAAAAATAATGTGCGGCATCTGGAACTTGAGTAGGTAAGAGTGACATGTGATTAGTCTTTAAATATTCAGACATGAAAGCAGAATATGCAACTTTCAGTTCCGGTTTATTAGCAAATGTATTTTCCAAATATGAAAAACGACGCTTTGCAGTATTAAAGCAATCCCCTAATGATTGAGGATCTTGTGCGAAAGGAAGTGACACGATGTATCTCCCGGTAGCGTTGCGTGTAACCGTAGAATTGTAGTGATTGTCACAAGCGAGTTCTTCTTTAGAAGTTTTCGTCGAAACAGGAACTTCTTCCAGTGTCCAAAATTTCTGGAGTAGGTTGTGTTAAAATACGGCACTACCAATGCAGTAGCAGGGTATCCATGATGGATTTCCCCTCCTCATATATGATGTAAGACAGTATACTAACCTAATCTGACGTAAAGTGTTCAACGATCCCAGGTTAGGTCTACTGAAGAAAAAAATTCTAATTTTTGCACTTGGCCTAAAAGCTTTTGATTAAGAACTTACTATTACTAGGACTAAACTAAGAAATCAGATTGATTCCAAACTTTCAAACAACATAGGCTAAAGTTTTCTCATGAATAAACAACCTTAAGTGTTTTACTTTAAACGATGTAGTTGCCACTAAGTGCACACTTTAATTAAAGTGAAATTGAAGTTAGGGTGTGCAATACTACCCTATAATATCCATTGTATGTATTGTTATTTTTAGTTTCCGCCATTTGCTTACGACATTTAAATTTTCAGTAAACTCCAAGTGGGTAACAAAATACAATCTCGATGTTTTATTATCATGTCACTCGAATTAAAATTATATTTTTCGTCAGGTTTACAAGCAAATATATTTATACAAATTTATAATTTAATACTTTTGTTACCTACGATTGATAATTTAGATGTTCACGGACGATTTCCTTCAAATTACAAAAGATTACCTTCAAAACACGATGAAAGATACGATATTGAAGAGGACTGCATGGGACTGTATCGACCTGGTATTGCACATCCGAGCTTCAAACCTTCCTTTGGCAATATTACCGACTAGTTTTGCTAAATTAATCCAACTAAGTGTAACGTTTATCTAGATATATTGTTGTAAACCTGATTTCATAAATACCTACACGATGTCGGCACGATTTTGGCGATCATGAAAACTAACGAGTAGCTTTCACACTCACCGACATGTCGACGGGCTGCAGGTCTCCCGTATTTATCGGTATTATATCGTGTCATTTTGTTGAAGTTGTTTACTGGTTGCTAAGGTAATTAAGCAATAATTTTGACCTATGTAAATCCTAGTTAAATATTTGTGTAAAACGATTTTCAATCATATAACTTAAAAATATTTCGACGTACACAATTCAAGGTGGTACGTCTCTACTGAAAGTTATAATTTATAAAATAAATATCCTTGGTTTTGTCTCTTAGATATGGCTAATAATACGGCAAATATCCAATAAATACTGACATCGCAACTGGGTCGTAGATTATTTCGGAGATTTTCAATACCAGGTTGTTACTTTACGTAGGTCTTGTTTGGCCGTAAATAGTCCAAAAGTCAAAGGTTAAAAACTGAGTTTTTTTATTGTAAAATATTATTAGCGAACTTCTACAGGAAATATGAGCTATTGCAGTGACAAAGTGACACTTATACCTAAGGTCGGCAACACGTTACGTGGTGTCATTAAAATGTGTATATGTGTTCGTACTCTAACGGCCACATTTTAGTCCGATTTGATCCTCATTTGGTAAACATCTTAGATTTTCAAGTCGCTCAGACGAGTTCGTTAACCACAAAAAATACGTTTTTTGGCCAGAAGTAAAATGTTTTGAGATATTTCGTACTAAAATGTACCATTATTTTGGTCTATCTAAAAAAATTAATAATATAGGGGGTTATTCTGCACATTTTGTATTTTTACACTACCTTATAGCCCACCAGGGTCCCCCAAAATCGATAAAAACGTAAAATACCCGGTTAAAATATACGTTTGGGCATCTTCTGATCCGAGGCCGATGGCAGGGATTCAAACTCACGAACGAAACGACCCAGTCCATACCATAGACCGAGCCACAAGTTTATGATAAACTATAAATTTAAAATAACAATCAGTTTTATAAAAAGCTGAAATTTTTATCGTGAAACCGTAAAAGAAAGGGGAAGGTTTTTTTCTACCAGCTTTAGAATATCACCGTTATTTTTCTGAAAATTTAGCCTTGTTGACTTGGTCATCTTTTATTCTTTCTGAGTGTCTGTGCCTGGTGACAGTGTTTTCTCTCATACAGTTTGTATTTAGTTAAGTTAGCTTGACAATTCAGCTCTAGTATTCCAGTTCTTGTTCATAACTCTTATTATGATTTTAATTTGTATTTATAGGTTAATTAACAATCATAGTCTTGTCCATTATATTTATACTTTCTGTTTACGTTAGCTTTAGTTTAATTTGTAATAATAGGTTAATTGACAATCATGGTTTTGTCCATTATATTTATACTTTCTGTTTACGTTAGCTTTAGTTTTCAGTTAAAAACGAGAGTTGATTTACACTGTCGAAACGTTGTCTAATATTTTCTTTACACCGCAATATTTAATGATAGCAAAATAAATGTCTAAACAAACTTTTGTAAAAACATGAACAATCCATCGTTAGAAAACAATTTTAAAACCAGAATGAATCTACAATTAAATAGTTCACAAACCTATATCGGGCTAATAAAGTATTTAGGGCCGGTTAGCTGGTCTAGATACTAATACTAAACCTTTAATGACACCAAAATTAAATAACTGGAAGCAAAAGTAATAAAAACCACAATTAATTAAGCGTGTGCAATACCAGGACGAAACAGTCCCACACAGTCTTCTTCAATATAACTTATCTTTCGTCTAATTATGAAGATAATGTTTGTGCTTTGCACAAAATCGTTTATGAACATCTAAATTACAATTTGTAGGTGACAGAAACTTTGTAAATTCTAAACTTTTTTTAAAGGATATTTTGTTTATACTGTAAACAAGACGAAAAATATGATATTCAGTCACCTGATAGTAAAACATCGGGCCAAATCTTGTTACCTACTAACTATACATTGGAGTTTATGCAAATATAAATATGGTGCAAACTAAAAAATAAGACCGGAATTATTAAAAACGAAAGTGTATACAATCGATAATCTAGTCGCGCTCGATCGCTTCACTAATGTAATATCATAGGCCAATCTCCACTATTTGGCTCCGTTCGCTGGATCGATGCTTTTACTCACGTTTTTTAAAAGACGATACAGTCCTTTTTAATATAACTTATCATTCATAGAATTTTTAAAATAATATTTTGTAATTTGCAGGAAATCGTTCATTCACATCTATATTCTCATTCGTAGGTGACAAAAATGTTTAATTATACATTTTTATAAAGATATTTGTTTATAAACAATACGAAAAATATTATTTTAAGTCGAGTGACCTGATAGTAAAACATCGTGGCAAATTTCGTTACCTACTGCATTGGATTTAATGGCTATTTAATACATTGGAGTTTTCTACAAATTTAAATACAGCAAGGCGGAACCTAAAAATAAGACCAGCATTAATCAAAACGAAAGCATATACAAGCTATATTTTAGTCGCGTTTTTCCAATGTAATATCATAGATCGATTCTCACTGGATCGATGCTTCTACTCGAGTGGTATTGCACACCCTTAAATCGTACATTTTAACGGAAGAATTGTATAGTTTCACTTCACGCAACAAATAGAATTCTGTGATAAACACAACCCGATAATATTTCTTTAACCCTCAAGTCATTCTTTTCCACTCCACAGGATCTATCAAAACAACGATACAGATATTCTATTGAAGATGTCGTAGATTTTTGATCATACAATTCTCGAATCAAAGGAATTGAAATTTATCTCATGAAATATTTAATAAAATTTATACGACAAGACATATATATTATTAAGCTTTGTGTGTTTTTCTACATGAAATGGTAATTTCTCATCTTTCTATAATATTTGCGAACAATATAAACACAAAAAGCTTATCTATAATGTTTGTGTTTTTAAACAAGGAGGATTTGCATGCTTCACACGCCAATCTCCGTGCTCGCTACAGTTACAAAATTTAATATAAATTCAAACTACTTCCTTTTTGAAGTGAAAACTTCTTATGGCGCGTTAGGCACTTTTTCAGATTTGTAAAAATCTCTGATCTCGCGTGATCGTCAGATATTATTTGTCATCGCCTCTGTGTTTACAAAAGAGAGATAGCACTTAATAATTAATTAAATTCCAACACAGTCAACGGTAGCATAGTGGTCAGTATCCCCGCCTGCCACACGGGAGACCGGGGTTCGATTCCCCGCCAAGGAGGAATATCTTTTTTTACAAAAAACTCATTGCAACTCCAGAAATAGGTAAGATAGTTCAAGTTTGATATAAGCTATGTGTATGTTACGGTTTACAAGTGTACCAAGCACCACGATTTTATTTTAATAATTTTTAAACATAATAATTAATAAAACATCAAACATTATCCTAAAACCAACATTTTTTAAATTAACTAACCTAATGTTGTAACTTATGTTAAATTAGAGTACGTGGTGATACCTCTATAATGGACATAGATAAATTAGCTATCTTTTTAAATGTCTTTTTTTTATGATTAAAGCTGGTTAACCAAATCACCGTTTTATTTATCACCAGCAGTTGTCTACGTGTTCGCTAGGGCTAAAGATCTGTTTAAATATGACACAATTTACTAATCTCCATTAAGAGTAACGATAAATCTAAAAACTGTATAAAGCCTGTCACTCCATGTATATACTCGGCTTTGTCCTTACTGACTGACATAGAATCAATGTATAGCAAAACTACTAAAGATAAAGCTAACAAAATTTTAGGTATATTTTATGGGGTCGTAGACGCACACTAAGAAAGGAGTTTGCTAAAATTTTTTTAAAGCGTAAAAATAGTGAACATTCAGGGTTCACTCCCAGCCCTATAACAGTGCTCGGATCAAAACTGAGCAACATATTTTTGTTGAATGCATTCTCTTGCATTACCACAGCTACCAACTTAGAAAATTTAGAATCAGTTTATTATTCTTCACAACCAGCAGCGATTTTTTGTTAAGTTAATAAACAAAGCAAACACATAATAAAATTTACTGTATTATAAAAAATTCTTACTGAATTCGTTTCAAACATTTGTTGTTACATAATGTAAATAAAACAGCGGATTTCGATTAAAAACTAAAAATTATTGTATGTAAGGCCTACAATGAACTTTTATTAAAATCATTTACACATCGGTCTTCACACAAAATACATAGAACTGCGCACACGAACCTAAATAAACACGATTGCCGGACTCAGCTATCCCGGTACTTTTACAAAGAACTTATCATCACTTTATCAAATATGTATAACAGAACACGAACACAAAAATTCGCACTTTATGAAATTCTATGAAACATGATTACTTAATGTTTACCGTAATTTATATGAAACTACTAGAGATATTCTATATACATCCCTCTATATGGATATATAGAATCTGTCTAGAACAACTGGTTGAAGATGTTTGAAAGCTTCAAAAAACATAAATAAAGTATCTACATTTTCTTACAGACAGATTTAAATAAAACCCCGAACCACAAAACAAGGAACAAAAACTATAACTAAACAACTAAATTGTAAGTTATGTTTAATTACGTTACCCTTATGTACATTTCGATACATCATCCTCAGAGGGTTTTAACACTACTCAATTAATTAAGGGTGTGCAATACCAGGACGAAACAGTCCCACACACGATAACTTCAATATAACTTATATTTCACCTAATTATGAAGATAATGTTTGTTCTTTGCACAAAATCGTTTATGAACATCTAAATAATTACAATTTCTAGGTAACAAAAAGTGGAGTAGTGTTAAAACCCTCTGAAGATGATAACCATGTCATCGAAATGTACATAAGGGTAACGTATTAAACATAACTTACAATTTAGTTGTTTAGTTATTGTTTTTGTTCCTTGTTTTGTGGTTCGGGGTTTTATTTAAATCAGTGTGATTTTGTCGCCACAGTGCTCTTTTATTTGTTTAATTACATTATCTTTGTACAACTGTGTAACAAAGATTTATAGTTTTTATTTTCTCTGTTTAGTTGTATAATTTTATAATAGTGTTTAATCTCTATTTTGAATTATTTTCTGTAAATTGTATTTTAGTTTTGTGTGTAGTATTTATTATTGTTTAATGTTATTATAATTATGTTTCTTTCATGATTCTGGTAGTGTTCAAGGAGCATAATGCATTTTTTTTAACGCAGACGAGTTAAAAACATTCGATGTTCACGATTCGATATCGAATCAATCTAATGTATAACAAGGGCTCACATGTATTCCATGAATTTTCAATCCATGAAATAAAAAAAATAATTAAAGTTTTAACTTACAGTTTCTAGTCTCAGTATGTTTATCAGCAAAATTTACAATTCAACATTCAATTATCGTTAGGTTGGCAGAACAACTCTTCTTTCTAGACAATGGGTCTTACCCTGCAACGTTATCAGCTGGGTGGTGTTCTATAAACCTACGTCTTATGCCTTATAATATAGTCAACGACGACCAAAAGTTTGGACAAACCTTTAGCGTTGTTCCTTGCTTACCTTATTTTAATAAATTTTGCTGGTATAAATGTGATTTAAGGCAATCAAAACAAATTATTACCTTTTTCCATTAAACTTAAAAAGCTTTATCTCTGTATAAAAAATTAATGTTTGTTTCTTTGTCTTCTATAGACTCAAAAAAAAACTATTCGACCAATTTCACTAAAAATTTTACAGTTTATCCATATTAGTGCAGGAGTGTTTAGCCATTAAAATTACTACATCTAAGGGGTTGAATACAACATTATAAATTGTACTAACTTCCTACAAGCTATAAAACTAAAATTGTGTAATATTATTCTTAAGTGATATAAAAACCCATTTGCAATTCAATTACTTAAGTCAAATGGATGAAATATTATAACTACCCTGAAAGTTAAATTATCATGTATACACATACTTTGTCTGTATGCTCAAAAACTACTCAAATAATTTCCCCAAAAACTTCACAAATTGCACATATTAGTAGCAGGATTATTTAGTTAATATGGTCACTACAATCAAAGAGATTAAAATCTGATAACTACCCCCTATCAAATAAACATTAATTTCACCTATTTACTACAAGCTATGAAGCTAAATTTATGTAATATTAATCTTAAATAATATAAAAACCATTAGCAATTTGATTACTCAAAGTAATAAAACGGGGTAGCTACCTTTAAAATTAAATAATATTTAAAGTTTGATAGCTACCCATATAAAAAAACAATTGCATCTTTAAAACGCGCGCGATCGCCTGCCCTAATCATAAGAATCTTATTTTAACCACAAGTTACTTCAAAATAAATTTTTCAAAATACTCACTACATTGTGTTTGTTAATTTAATCTAAGTTGTATTACTTCATGTAAATACTAAAATCACGAAATAGCAAGGAATCATTCCACTAGTATAACTCCTATAAAAGCGAGTGTTCGTCCGTACGTACATACATACGTACTTACGTACGTGAATAATATATAATATAACACCTGATTTCACCCATCATCTGTAACACTTAAACAAATCCAGTGTAGACTATAAATTGGGGTTATGTTTACAACTTCAACCATTATAATTTCTTATGAAGTTGATTTTTTTAAATATGAATTTAGAACTACTGTATGTTCTAATACGTTATAATATTTGCTTTGAGGTTATAAACTGTATATAAATACAACCTTTTATCATCAAAATATTCGTTTATACAAATTTAAAGTAGAAATATATTCGCTTAGCTTCGGAAACATTCGTACATCTTCGTATAACATATAAACATATTCAATTAATTTCTTTAGTATAATCGCATATATTATTTCTCAAGACTATTTTTTTGTCGGTACGCCATAACTTCCTTAATACATCATCAAATTACATGAATGAGGCATCATTTTAAAGCTTTCCTTAACCACTACACGGGAAAAATAGACAAACAGCTTAAAATTCATGTTTTAATAACAAAAATTGATTTAAAAAACTTTTATATTATGTTCATGTTTATTGTCCTACTTCCTGGACTGTTAAATAATAATATTTATTATTTTTACTAACCTTCAAACAGTCCGTTTTTGGCTCAGAATACATCTGACCGCGGTTTCGACACCACAAATGTCACTATACACAAGGACTCTAACCATCCATACTCCCATAAAATGTCTTCATATCATTATCTAATACACAGACTCCATAGAATACCGTTGACACCCTTAGACTATAGAACTGAACTCAACACCATAAAACACATAGCTTCAAAAAATGGATATGACCCCAGCATAATAGATACAATGGTGAAAAGACATAGAAATAGTATATTTCATTACTAGTACCGAAAGTGGCACTTTCCGGTGCGCGCCCAAGTTTCACGTACGAGGCGAAGCCGAGTACGGGAATAATTGGAGCAAGTGCCGGAAAATCACTTTCGGTACAAGTTATGAACGGTACTTTTCATCACGACGCAAAAATACACACAATGCTGAAGAAGAAACCTCAGTAAAATGCAAACTATTATATTTCTCAATTAACATTTTTTTATAATAACAAATTTACTATAATAAGCCTACATAACAACGTAACAATTAGAAGTTCAAGGTTATGTTTATTGTGCAGTTGGTATTGTTGGTGACATTCACTCCTTCATTTAGAAGTTTTTTCTTCTAAGAATAAACGGCAAAGCGACGTCAGAGCGCGTAGCGGGCAAATGGAAAACTAATTGAGAGCAAGGGAAAACAAATTTAGAGCAAGGGAAAATCAGCTGATCGTTTTTCCCTTGCTCTAAATTAGAGCTTGGGAAACGATCGTTTTCGTTGCTACCAGCTGACATCGAAAGTAGCTACTTTCGGTACGGAGTGATGAAATAAAATTAACAATAACACTGAACGAGAAAGAGTTAAAAAAGAAAAGAAATATGTCACCATAGATTACAGCGCGAACTTCCAACATAAAATGCGCAATATCTTGGATAAATATAACTATAGTGTCGCTTATAGAAACAACAATAGGCTAGAATCCATTTTAAAGGGCTCAAACAAATGTTCAAGTACAAATAGTGACAATGATTTCCAAACCAGTGGTATATATAAACTCAACTGCGGCGAATGCAGCAAATTTTACATCGGACAGACAGGCCGCTCTTTCAAGGACCGATACAAAGAGCACTTACCAAGACGCACATTCAATCAAACGTCAACATACGCCGAACACTTAGTGGATTTCAACCACAAAACAAAAGGCATAATGGAAGATCTACAAGTGCTAAAGAAATGTAAGAAAGGCAAAAAAATGGACGTTTTAGAGCAGTTTTTTATATACCAAACATTAAAAACGGAACCAGACAACCTCCTTAACGATCAAGTGCAATTTGGATCACACGCCATATACGACAGTATCATAAAGTTAGAAACGCCTACAAGTTAGGCAAACCAAAAACAGCTGACTGAACAGTGATTCAACATCGCATCGGCAGTTCATGTTAAGGTCGGCCCGACATTAGACCTGTTTTAATAACCTTAATAAAATTTATGGTATAACGACCCAGAAATGGTGAATTTTTTAAAGCGTTTTACGTGTGTTTTTTAAATGTGTTTTTTAAGTGTGTAATGTAGGTATTGCGACGTGAGAATTCTTTGACAATGACATTTGTGGTGTCGAAACCGCGGTCAGATGTATTCTGAGCCAAAAACGGACTGTTTGAAGGTTAGTAAAAATAATAAATATTTTATATTATACTCTGTATGTTCCTAATGAAAGGCGCCATCTACTAACCATCTGTTTAACTAGCATGACAGCTGTTAGTTAGATTGTTTACACTGTAAGATTGTATAGGGAAACTGTTATTTATAAACCAATGAAAATAAATAAACTTAATTAACTGAATTAAATCAACGTGTTAAATCAGGTAAATGTAGGCCTACTCCGAACTTGCGAAATATTCGCACGGGTCAGCTAGTATTAATAACTTCTAAATCATTTGATCTATCAATATGAAATAAAAATCAATTAAAAGATAGTATTTTTATCTTTCTTTATATATAATAACGTATGTAAATAAAAATGTTTAACAAGTACTCCTACAGTTTTATAGTCCTTATTATTGTACTTCAGAAGCATTCGAACATCTTCGTATAACGTATAAACATATTCGATTATTAATTTCTTCACTATAATATTAATAACTTCTGAGTCATTTCATCTATCAATATGAAATAAAAAGCAATTTAAAACATAATATTTTCATCTTTCTTTAAATATATAACAACATACATAAATACAAAATTTTAACAAATATTCCTACAGTTTTATAATCCTTATAATTATACACATTTACCGAGTTAAAAATCCCTGTCAGCATAGTTAGGTAGTGTGTTGTTCTTAAACAGTATGTTGTATAAATTATATATTTCTGATATGTATCTATTTAATCCGAATGTGATTTTTCACGGGGGTTTACTGGTCCTGTTAATAATGTTTTATCCAGCCTTTTAAAGTGTACACCAAAATGTTATATATTATAACATTGTTATTAGCAAAATGTTAATAACATTTGTATCATAACATTTTTACGTCTACCGTTTACCCCGTCAATTGCGAAATGTTAGTAACCTAGCTAATAACAATGTTTTTAACAAAAATGTTAAAAACATTCCATCGGGTTGTCTGAATATAAAATAACGAAATTTTATTAACAACGTTATTGACATATTATACATTATTGACCGTTGCATGATTTTTCTTTGGTTCTTTTTCAATTCCCTCTGGAACTGCCCGATAATTTTGTTCAAATCTTTTTCTACTTCCGTCCGCTCGCAATCGAAAATTCATGAAATATGCCGCCAAGCGTCATTTTTACCGCTTATCTTTGTATTCTTAGTTTTAGAATTCGACAAACATTCATTCTTACTGTATTCTTCGACCAGCTTCATAGTTTCCTCCTTCGACCACTCCATTCTTAACTTGGCAAACAATTTTGAGACTATGGAAAATTAAACAAAACACAACACCACTGCACTATTTTGATCAAGTGCCCATTGAAAATTACCCTATTCGACTATTCCCAACACCAAGATAATATCCTGTCCTTCAACTAAAATGTTATTATCATTGTTAAAAACTTCAATACTAGTACAAAACAAGTTAATAACATTGCGTTTTTAACATTTTTTGGTCTGGACCGCTAACAGAGCGATCGAGATATTTATGTTGTTGGCAATTGTATTTACAATGTTATTAACATAAATAGCAACTAGGGGAGACCCCTGCATGCTCCGCACGCCAACCCCCCCCCCCCCTCCCTGTGTAGTCAGCAAGGCTCAGGTCTACACTTTAATAAAAACTAACCTAAAAATTAGAAATACTAATAATTGATTTAAAATTTGAAATAAACTGTTAATGCAAATATTAGAGACTACAGCTGATTACTCAATCAACAATAAACATTATTTATTTATTTTGGTTCAGTCTAGGCCTAACTTAAAATATATAGATAGTTGTTGAGTGGAGAGGTAGGTAGAATGATGGTGCGAAACATGTATAAAATGTAGGCCTACTTTTTAAAATGCTATTTCCTTCCAATTATTTTTCTTGCAGCAAAGTTAAAGAAGAAAAAAAAGATTTCGACAATCAGTGAATTTAACTAATATTTTATACACATAATCTAATTTTTTGGGATGTCAATAGGCCTACAGATATTAAAGAAAGGAGAAAAAACCATTACCTTGCATAAATAGTACAGTTGCCGACTACCATGAAAAATATTGCAATTTAAAACTGTAGGCCTATTTGTAAAATGTTTTATTTATGTAGGCCTTAATTATATATCAAGATAAAGACACAAATAAAATGTTATCTTTTAATTGGTTTTTATTTCAAATTTATTACCGAAGTTAAACGAAAGCGTATCTTCCACAAATTTGTATAAATGAATAAATTCATTGTTGATAAAAGGTTGTATTTATATTCACTTTATAACCTCAAAGCAAATCTTATAAGTATTATAGCCTACCTTAATTTTAGAACTCATTAGAAGAATAATGACATTATTGATGGATTGTAATTAATTGTTAACATAACCCCAAAATACAATCTATGCTAGGTTTTATACAGGTGATGAGTTAAATCAGCTGTTATAATATATGAGCGTTTTATCTTCTTCTGTTGTTAGGCAAAAACCTTTGTTTCTTAACAATCAGCTGATTGAAGAACTGTAAAATAAAATCATTGCAAAGGTTTGAAAATGTTGATTTTTTTAATTTAAGAAATTAAGATGACGTAAAAGTAAATAAAACCTGTTAATATAGAAAAGTTTTGCTTTTATTTGGTATAAACTGAATGTAAAACGGTCCAGTGAAAGTATCAGACGAACTGTCCAAAGGATTGAAAAAGTTTACTTTTTCTCCCATGTTAAATCTCCATAAGAAAAGTTTATTTTTCATTTTTGACCCACTTAACGTAAATATTTTCAAAATACAAATAAAATCTGCTAATATAGGACCGAAAACCTTTGTTTTGGTAAAACCCGCATGTAAATCGGCCCAGTAGAAGTCTCAGACGAACTGTCCAAATGTTTTTTTTTCCTTACGGCTTTAAATATATAGATGTTAATCGCAATATGATTAGCAATGTTATAAGCAAAATGTTTTTAACATTTTTAACGGATTTATTTAAACGGATCCAAATGATATTACCAAAAATATTATTGGAAAATGTTATTAGCGATGTTATCTCCAGTGTTAACCCACCTTTAGCCAAACAAACCCCGATTATTATCTGAATTTAAAACATTATCATAGAAGAAGTCCTCGCTGACGTTTGAGCTATCTCAGTGAAACAAAGCTAAATAAAACTATCATTTCCTTTTAAGCCTGCTCATAAATCCCAGTAGTATTAAAAATACCCCGACCTAACTCTTGGATACAAAAGTTTGTATCGAAACTATATATATAATGGCGGCAACTTAGTATTTAAGTACTTCACTTTAGCTCCATTACACCTGGGACCACGTGCAATATACAGCAACGATATAGTCTTACCCTGATAGTAAACCATTGTCCACGGAGAAGTTTGTGAAATAGATTTATTTGTATCTGTTACATGACTCTGGGCGAAGTATCGGTCAGTCAAAATCAGCCAACTTTCCATGAAATACAAACTGATAAAACAAAAACATACATAGAACAAGAAAATATATGTAAGTTTAGATTATAAAAATTAAATCGCTTTATAAAATGTGTTTTTGACTGACCGATATACAAAAATATCAACTTCTTTAAGGGGCTCCGGAGCGCCCTATCTCGGCAATGTTAAAAATACAATATTTAATTAACATTTTCTCAGAAACTACTGGATCAAAATTAGTAAAATTTTATTAGTGTGTTAATACTACCTAAATACAAAATTTAACGTGAGGGTTTTGCAATACAAGCATTTGAATAAATTTTGTCATTATTTTTATAAATTAATAGAATTTTGACCAGTTTTTGTCGTATTTCTCAGTCATAACTTAGAAATTAGCACTTATATTACAAAATGCTCTCGTAAAAACCTGTAGTATACGCCATTAAACAACCCCTGAAAATTTCAGATCAATATGTTAGATAGATTTTGATAAAATGTTCCTTTTGTGAATAAAATATATGATTTCCGGAAAACTCGTTTAAAGCTTTACTGGAAAATAACCTGAAACCAATTAAAATATGTACCAAAGGGAGATATATGAACGCAGTCGAGGAGTACGAGATCTATAAGGCGTTCAAATCATGTAAACGGCGAACACCAATTATTAATCGACCAGCTGAGTTTTGACTCGAATACGTTATATGATACGGCGATAAGAATCCAAAAAGCCCGCGGTAAGAACAGGTTCAGAGTGCGCGAGACAACAGACTGACAGTTGCCGGCCGGTCGCCAGAAGGTGTACACCTAAACGTGAAATGTGCTATGTGTGTTTTGTGTAATTTAATTTTAATGTATGACGACCTCGATTGAGTAATTTTGTGTCTGATGATGGGATAAAAGTCCCGATACGTGTCACTAACGAACATAAAGAAGAGGTCACGTGACGGAAGAAAAGAAGTTAAGAAACTTTATTTTTAATAAATCAGTGACCTGGATACTGAAAATGAATTCACTTGTTTTAAAGCTAAATAAAAGGGCAATAACAACCAATAAAAAACAAAAAAATGAAAAAACAAATTTTTTAGGTGCTCCGGAGCCCCTTAATATTTCACGTACGTACGTCAGTAACAATATAATATAACAACTGATTTCACCCTTCATCTGTAATACTAAAACAAAACATTGTGTACATTAAACTTTCGATAACGTTTAAAACTTTAAACAATAATAATATAATGACTTGTGAACTTGTTTTTTATAAATATATATATGAGTTATAGTACTAATGTAGGCTATAATACGCTATAAGATTTGCTTTGAGGTTATTAAATGAATATAAATACAATCTTTTATTATCAACATATTCATTTATACAAATTTAAAGGAGAGATGCCCATTCGTTTAACTTCGGAAACATTCGTACATATTCGTTTATCATATTCCATTATTAATTTCTTCATTATAATATTAATATCTTCTAAATCATTTGATATATCAATATGAAATAAAAAGAAATTAAAATATAACATTTTTATCTTTATTTTGATATACAGGGTGTCTGGTCCCCTTTTGTTCCTGTGATCGAGAAAAACAGATTTCACAATATCACATGGGTGCTTACTTTTTCGTCTGTCTGTAGGTATGTGTTTTTTTTTTTTTTAGAAAATAATTCATATCTAGAGAACGGTTTGACTGATTGAGTTCAAACTTGATAAGAAGTTATACCTGACATTGATCTGTATTACGTAAAATAAAACGATTATAGCCAATCATGAATTGCAATAATTATGGTGACTGTTTGAAAATTTCAAACATAAATTACCCAAAAACCACATTTAACTAAAATTTTCAAGATAAATTTTTTGCAGCTCTTTTAATTCCCTATCGGGTTTTGCATTTATCAAAACAATTTGATGATTAATTAAGCTAAAAAGAAATAATAGCATATATAACGACAATATTGGGATGTTTCGCATAATTTATGTATATACAGGATGATTCATAATGACGCCCAAATATTCTAGAATATGATTCAGCATAAAACAATGAGGAAAAAACAATTTTGACATGTGTTCGGAAACGCTTTGTTTTCCCCCAAAACCACCATTTTGTTTGTTTTTACTAACTAATTTGTATCTAGAGATCGATTCGACCGATTGAGTTCAAACTTTACAAGCAGTTTAAACTAACAAAGCTCTAATCTAAGTAAAATAAACGATTATATCCAATCAAGCGTTTCACAATAGCAACTGTCTGAAAATTGCAAACCTAAATTACCTAAAAACCGTACATTTTAACAAAAATCGGCAAGAAATTTTTTTTTAGCCCTTTTTATCCTGTACTAGTTGGTATAACTGCCAAAACAATCGGATAAAAGATAGTTATGTGTAATAATTGGTTTGTTCAACCAAGAATCCTAACCAACACGTAAGCACAACAATAGTTTGGTTACGTATGCTGTTATTATCTTTAACTCTATTATACGTTTGTTTTAATAGTTACACCATCCGATAGGAAAATAAAAGAGCTACAAAATAGGTGTATTGACATGTTTTATTAAAATGTACGGTTTTTATGTAATTTTGGTATGAAATTTTTAAACACTTTCCATTTTGAAATGCATTATTGGATATAATCGCTTATTTTATTTAAAATAGATCATTGTTAGGTACAACTTCAAGTCAAGTTTGAACTCAATCGGTCAAACTGATCTCTAGATATCAATTATTTTGTAAAAAACACAAACAGACAGACAGACTAAAAAGTAAACACTGTAGATCCATTTTTAAATTGTGAAATATGTTTGTCTCAATCCCAGAAACAAATCCATATAAGGGAATCAGAGAGTTCATGGGTATCCCAGTATAATAATGTATATAAATACAAAATTTAAAAAAAAATAGGCATACAGTTCTAAAATCCTTATAACTCTACAGATTTAACTGTTAAAAATTCGATCGGCATAATTAAGTGGGCCTAGATAAAGTTTGTTGTTTTAAAATAATGTTTATTTAATAAATGACGTATTTCTAATGTGAGTATAATTAATCTGCCTGTGATTTTAACTTGGGCTTAATAGTTAGTATTATTATTTGTTTATATTTAATAATAATGACTGGTTTTAACAACTCACAGCCTCAGTGATTCTGCATAAGATTTAGTACGCAAAATAAGAACTAATTTATTTTGTATTTATACTTTATTCTAAACTAATCACCAACAACTGGTTTCGATTATTGGTTTTATTTCCAATCATGCAAATATACATTTTTATGTAAACTTTATGCAAATAAATATTATTATTATTATTTTATTTTTTGTTCAACCTACATTTTTGTAAAGTAGAATAGAATTAAATTCGTTGTGTTTATTTATTTCTAAAGCTACTATGGATACGTAATCTATATTTACATTTATTAGTACAACTCCGGACATTGAAGGTAAACCCTGCAATACAACGGTTATGCATTGAAATAAACCCAGCTGTTTGAAAAGCTTGATTAGCGCGGAGAGTAATGGAAAGATTGATTAAAGCTTTTGTCTATAGAACTGTAACGTACCATTAGCATTGATGCAAGCATACAGGGTTTCAGCAAGCATAAATATGCTCGAACACCTTAAGGGGTGTCCGAATGTTATTTAATCACAGTGTTTAAATAACATTCTGACACCCCTTAAGGTGGTCGAGCATATTTATGCTTGCTGAAACCCTGTAGGCTTACATCAATGCTAATGGTATCAATGCTAATGAAATATCTGTGCTAGTGTTATCACAGTGTTAACATTAGCACAGATATTTCATAAACCACTAAACGCGGAGATAACGGATGCACTCTTTCAGTTGACGACAACATGAACCATTGCCTACTACTTATAAAAAAAAATTTCCTGGTTCACCTGCTCATGTGAACTTTTGTAAAATTTAATTTTGACAGTGCAGTGCAATTTCTTGTGTCGTACTATTTTCATATGTGTATGTGTTACTACTACATATTTTACGTGCTCACATGTGAGTAAAGTTTATTTACAAAACCTGAAGGTGGAAACTTGTTCTCGAAACGCGTAGTAATAAACTACCCCAAAAATGTTATGACGGATAACCAGGTATATACAGGGTGTGCCACGAGGAAATGTAAAGATTTGTGGAAGCGATTCTACTACTAAAATTAAGGAAAAAGTCTAATAATAATAAGTCCGGAAATGCTTGGTTTTCGAATTGTCCACCATTTTCTTATTTTTACTAAACACCGAAAAAATATTGGCCTCAAGTGTTGTGTACACATTTGTTACGTAGTTTCTTGGTATTATCTATAATAATACAGAAACAACAATAATAGTACAGGAAGAAATAATTTTTTGAGTTTTTAGCCGACAACTCGGTTATCTTTTGATCTATGGAAACATAAACGGATTTGTTTCTTATGAAAACGTTAACTTTTTTTGTTTCCTAAATTTTGTTTATAAAGTTGGCGTTTGACATTAATCATTTTAAATGGCCGTCATTTTTCAAGTATACATAAGACGTTCTGGATTTTATACAAGGGTAAAAGGTTACGTAACAAATGTGTGCACAAAATTTGAGATCAACATCTTTTCTATTTTCAAAGATATTAAGTGTTTAGTAAAAAACAAAAACAAAATGGTTTATAACTCGAAAACTAAACATTTCCGTGTGAATATTTATTGAAATTTGTTTCCTTATATTTAGTAGTAGAATCACCTCCTAAAATCTTTACCTTTCTTCGAGCGACACCCTGCATACGTATTAATTCCGGTAGGTACACTACTAGTTGGTTTTATAAAAATGAATTAGAATAAATTATAGGTAACATATTTCGAAAGCAGGGCTACACTATTGGATTTAAAACTAAAAACTTATGACACACAAACTCGTTACTGGCTTCACTAACCCCGATTTGCTATAGAATCCAACGTTTATGCTTTCAAGATTAGGAATCTGGGTGAAGCACTCAGGTGCCGTTTGTGTCGTCTGGCTTGGTGGTCGATACTTTCGAAACTTCCGGTAACCATATTGTCAAAGCATATTGTTCGTGTTTAGTTAGTAAAAAACTACTTACATTGTAAAGGGTGGTAAAAAAAACATGATGGTTTTAAAAATAAAATAACGCTAAATATTACAATTTATTAAAAGATTCAAAATATGTACATAGTTATGCCATTTTAATTTACTTAATGTAACATGACGTAGGGGTTCCCCACCAACATCCACGAATATTTCTAATCTTTTCATAAATTTTGCCATTTCTCGACGTACCATGGACATTGGTTTTGCAGCTTTATTTCTGAAACATTTCTTTACATTGGCAATGTTATGAGGTTTTGTAGCAAAAACATTGCTCTTAAGATAGCCTAAACACAAAAACCACAAGCAATTAGATCCGGAGACCACTACATTACCAAACGGGAAATGAGATGCCTCGGGAACAGTCTTCGAAAAACATTCTTTGACACATCTGCCGTGTGCAATTTTATACCAAACTGTTGCAGTTTTGGAACCGTTCTTTATTCACAGTAACTCGTTCACCGATTTAATTTTCAAAGAAATAAGGCCCGATAACTCCAAAACGTGCAACACCACACCATACAGTCACTCTTTCAGTATGCAGAGGTCGTTAATGGAATTCCCTAAAAATCACTCTTGACCAGTAACGACAATTTTGCGTGTTTACGTTTCCATATAGCTCAAAATGAGCTTGATCCGACATTACTAAACGTTGCAAACGTTCATGATTAACGAGGCGCTACAGTCTTTCACAAAAAATAAGACGTAATTCAGGATCTACAGGATTGAGTTTTTGTGCAACTGCTGACTTGTCTGGGTGAAAATTCAAATTAGGACGTAAAATCGTTGTATACTTGTCTTTGAAACTCCTAATGCGGCAGATTATTTTCGCATTGATCTATTTGGGCTTTGCAGAACAGATTTCCAACATTGTCTGGAGTACGTACAGATCTAGGCCTACTAGTTGGTTTCACTTTTAATGCAGCTGCACCATTTCTGAAATTGGTTATTAACCTTTTAATAGTATTTCTACAAAAAACAGCACCATGACGAGGGGCATGGCAATTTTTACGAAATAATCGTTGCGGAGCAGTAACAGACTCATTACTTTTAAAAAAAGCTTCGATTACAAAATCACGATGTTGAACTGTCCACTACTCCATGTTTATATCAGCTGTGTTCTTAACTGTTGATAAACAGTGTTCTTAACAATCACCTATCAACAGACACAACAATCAGTGTCTAAACAAAGTAACAGCTGTTTAAAAGTGTAAGGTTTTATTAGGCAGCCCAGTATTATGTAAAATAAATTGTAGTCTAATTACAAAAGGAACTTACCAAAACTCGTATTCATATTCATCTAGTAAAAGATCTTAAAAGAAACTCACCTAGAACATAGATAAAACAAAATAATTAATACTGTGCATGATACATAAATAGGACACTTAATGTTTTTATATGAGATTTTAATGAGACCTCACAAAATGAGATTTTAAAGGTTGTAATTGCCTGGGATTTAACTGTATGGTCTAGGAGATAATTTTGTGGGATGAAACAATTACGTTTTGAACTGATTTTCAGCCGCTATAAACTTATTACAAAACATGGACGGTTATGCAAACGAAACATACATAAAGAAGAAATGTCTGTAAGGTATGTTTGATAGAATGCGTACGTTATGCACGCGCTGACGGTATGACGAATCCGGACCAAATTAGGAGATAACGAAGTAAAGTATTTATTTTTCGTACCTGTTAGAAATAATATATATAATTAAATTTTCAATACAATATTTGTATTAACTATGTCAACTTATATCATAAACTTATTGCTTACATTCATTTTTGTTTGGTCCTTTTTCCGGCAGGGTACGTCGTTTCACCTATTTATCAGGCATTATCAAACCTAATTAAAATATTTTTATCTTGCACGTCAATTGATGACGAAATGAAACATATAAATTCACAATACAAATTCACAACACATAACTGGAACATTTAGAGTATTTTGTAGGCCTACGTTTCTAGATCGATACTCAAATTACAGTATATTCAAAACCTTTTAATTATTTATTTTTGTTTACAATAGTTCTTTTTTTAACTTTTGATTTATAGAAGCTCCTACACAAATTTGAAAGAAATGTGTTAAAAGGTTTTTTATCGGTACATATGTTAAAAGTCTCCCGCTAAAATTGGATTGGTTTTGTATGGAAGCATTCTTCCTATAATTGTGAAATAACGCAGTTTCATTTGAAACCAACTCGTAGTACTTTACTGCACAGATGTTCTGTTACACCCTGTGTACTCACATTTTACCATCGTAAAGTACCATTTTCAAAAAACAAGATGAAGCACAAAATACAAACTCATTAAATATTAATCAATTTACATACTTGAATTATTAATCTACAGCATAAAACACACCTTGACACCATCTTTACACATTATTAATAAAGGATTTACCTTGTAAGATAAATTTAATCGCTAAAGGGTGTTGAAGTCAATTACCAAGGCATTATTGTTTCATCGCTTTACCCACAACCGGGTTGTCTTTACCGGCAATATATAAGTAGATAAAACCTTGTTTATTGTCAAAATAGCAAAATATTTTGTCTCTTGTAACCTTTACGTAAAAACTATTTTTAGAGGTAAAAAGGAACGTCTGACTGGCTCTGATTCTTCAATTGTCTATGTTGAAAGCTGTCGACATGAAATTTTACAGGGAGAAAGAAGCAGAGATTAAAATAATTCGATCACCCAGCTGAACCACTGACGTGAGTTGAGCGAATTTTCAAAATTAAGTTTATATATACTTATGGTTTCAAGCAACTATTTAGGGAATTCGATACTCAGGAAGGCGCTGAATTAGTAGAACTGAAATATATTAGTACAATTTGTATATACCTAAGCCTCCAGCCCATGCTCGCGCTTAACCTCGACCTTGCGCCTTTGGATTATGTACTGCTTCGCTTCGCTCGCAGCGGATAAACTCACGTTTTATGATACTCTTAGGGTATTTTACGTTTTTGGGGAAACCGGACGGCCAGGTTCATTTAAAGAACCAAAATGTGCAGAATAATCTCCTTTATTTATTGTTTTAGATAAAATTCAAAAAAAGTTTTATTCTAGAATATAAATTACAATAAAATTTACTTCCTGTCAAAAAACGTGATTCAGTTTGATCGTTTGTCTTTCGAACGAACTCGTTTGAGTGACTTAGAAATCCAATTTGTACCAAATTTGGACCAAATCGGAAGTAAAATGCGACCATTAGAATATATATATATATATGTATATAAAAAAAGGTATGACACTGCAAAACTTGTCCTGATGACTACGATCGGTACTCATTGACTACTCCAGACCTGAGTTATCACCATGAAAATCACTGCAATATCTCATTTTTCCTACGGAAAACTTTCCTATGGCACAGAGTCCGAGTACACTCCAAGAAGAGTACCGCAACAATATTTCGTAGAGACGGAAAAAGAATCTGTACAATTTAGACGGGACTATTTGCCCCTCCCCCCTACTTTACCCTGGCACCTGGCTTTCTACCTGCTTGAATTAGTGTCTAATTCCTCAAAAGTTGTGTAATTTAAAACTAAATATTAAGGCATTTAATGAAAACTTATTCATAAGGTAAACTATAATGTTTTCAATACTGTTAACAATTAGGTTGTTTTGTAAAACAGAATTGCAACCCTAACAAAAAATATTGCCTGAAATATTTACTTAAAGTCTCTAGTTTCAGTGTATTTCCAATTTGTGACCATATATTATGTATGAGGTGAATTAAAATTTGAAATGGCCTAATATCTGAAAATGTACAAGTCTCTTGAGGTAGAAGTAATATGAGTTATTCACAGCAATAAAAGAACTACTTTTTGGTAAGTTTGAAATTTTATTCTGAAATCTTGCAATGAACTTCATTTAAATTGGACTTGCAATTTTTAAATTGGACTGTAGTCGTGTGCATGATTTCAGTGTAAAATTTGGTGGAAAAACGATAGTCAAGTCGGTTTTTAAGTTATCGTCTGTCAAATGAGCGAAAAGCAAAACGGTGGATCAAAGTAATCAAAGAAAAAACGCATCGCATTTTAAAATGCGATAAAAAGACTAATTGTAATTAACGACCAAATCTGTGTTAACTAACATTAATCATGATTAGAACAATGAAATACCTCAGAAAAAATAAGAAACCTCAGACTGAAAAATAAGTTTGAAGGCAACAAATATAAGATGACTAGCTGACCCGGCAATGTTTCGCTATTGCATAATTATTTTGGTGAAATAATTGTGACAAATGATGGTAATTTTGTGTCATAAGGATATGAACCCCAAAACCCCTAAAATTTCGAATTTTTTGAAACCCTTTCTTAGCGAGCACCTATGGCCCTAGAGGAAACTACATAAAAAAATTCATTCCAATCCGTTTGGTAGTTTTGGAGAGATCATGATTTAGTAAATTTAACCCACCCAAATCCCCCAAAGAAATCGAATTTTTTTAAACCCGTTCTTATCCAACACCTACGGTCCTATATGAAGCTACATACCAAATTTCATTCCAATCAGATCAGTAGTTTTAGAGAAATCGTGATTTAGTAACTTTGTCCCCACCAAAACCCCCTAAAATTTCGAATTTGTTTAAACCCTTTCTTAATGAGCACCTATTTCCTCAGAGGAAGCTACATACCAAATTTCGTTCCAATCCGTTTGGTAGTTTTGGAGAAATCGTGATTTAGTAACTTTGACCCCCAAGCCCCCCTAAGATTTCGAATTTTTTTAAACCCTTTTTTAGTGAGCAACTATGGTCCTAGAGGAAGCTTCATACCAAATTTCGTTCCAATCCGTTCAGTAGTTTTTGAGAAATCTTGATTTAGTAATTTTGATCCCCCCCCCCTCAAACACTCTTAAATTTCGAATTTTTCGAAAACCTTTCTTAGTTAGCACCTATGGCTCTAGAAGAAGCTACATAACAAATTTCGTTCCAACCCGTTTGGTAGTTTTGGAGAAATCGTGATTTAGTAACTTTGACCCCCCCCCTCCCTCGCTTATATATATATAGATATATTCATTTATGAAAATAATTGATTTTAATTCAAAACAGTTAACAAAAATAAAATGACTAAGAAGAGTAAAATAATTTATTTCGAGTAAAATTATTATTGAACACTTTTAAATTAAATCAGCTGTAAGATACAGGTTCATTAAAACCACAGTATCTTTAAAACCCAAACAGAAATATTGAAATATCAATAAGGATAACATGCTGGAAGATGATAAGAAATAAAAACAAGGATAACAGCTTATAAATCAACTATGATTTAAAAAATAGAAACAGTGTGGTTGCACTAGATACGATTTGGGCTACCCGATAAGTTATCACTGAGATAAATAAGTTTAAAAGACCACTGAGATCAAGATAAGAATTAAATAGTAAAAGAAGTTTACACATGGGTTTTTACTACAGTTAAAATTAGTAGTGAAAGACAAACACCGTCCATTCTGGGCCTCTAGATTATGATGATTTTTAACACAGTGCCAGTAAGGCTAGAACCGAAAAACTCCAGACGAACGGTATGGCGTAATCAATCATCGCGTAGTATATCCTGTTACCATAAGAACCTCAAAACAGTGCTAGTAAAATTGACCTAATTGGTGGTTCAGAATATATGCGCTGTGCTATTTTATGACTTCGCTAATCCACCATACTTCTAGCAAACAATTTATTCTACATTAAATCACGATAATACAACAACAAGAAGTAAGCTATAAATTATTAAAACCTGCTAAACAAATAAGTACAACAAAGAGCAGTCTGCATACAAACTGGAGCGGAAAACCGAGATCAAACAAAAAGTAAAGCAAACCACAACACGGTAGAAAAGAACGGGGCAAACAAAGTTTCTAAATAAAGCGATATTAACTAATTTCCTCGACTGCTTGCTGCAGCTTATGTTTACCAACGGATGAGCATTTTAATGATTTCAGAGTTTTCAATAACCAGGTATGCCTGGAGGCGAAGCCACGCTGGTTGAACGAAAATGTTTATTAATATAAATTTTAAATTATTTGAAATATAACTTTCAGTTTTTGTATAGTCGATATAACTCTCTTTTAGCTAAACGACGTGGACGTAGAGAATATTTATCCTCCTTTTTACTTTTTTTAATTTTATTTCTTATTTTTATTTTACTTGCAGTTTTTTCTAAGGTTCATTTGCAATACTTAAAAGTATCTGTAGTTCACTATGCCACCTCATCATACTTGAACTTTTATTTTATTTTTCGCCGTCTATAAAAATTAAAGTTGGTTTTACAGTAATAATAATCCAGTGAAAGTTTTTACTCGTGATAGCGCTACGAGGTTAAGAATAACCTTAATCGAAAATCAGACACAACTGTCTTTGAGGAGATGTCAGTTAATTTCTGACTGGGCCGTCCTTTTGCGGTCGGGTTTGCACCGTTTTGTTCTACTGCAAATGAACTTTGAAATGAGAACTTGAACAAAAGAACTCGACCTATACTTACATTTAAAAACACCAAGACTTCCTAAGTGAGCCGTTCCTCGGTCACGGCAAAAACAAATAAAATTCGTCAAACTATTGTATTTCTTTACTTGTCAACTATCGCAGCTGAAAAACTCGCTTTGCGAGTTTGGACCTTGACGTTCAAGTCTCGGATTATTGACTGCTTCGCTTCGCTAGCAGCGGACCAAGTCGATTTTGAAATTACCTGGCGGGCTACAAGGTCATATAAAAAAAAATGTGAAGAATAATATAAAATAGTTTATTGTTTTGGATAAAACCAAGAAACATTAATTGTAGTACGAAAAATCTCAAAAACATTTTACTTCTTGTCAAAAAAACGTTCTATTAGTTATGGATTTTTGGCTAACGAATTCGGACGAGTGACTTTGAAAACCGCTCATATATATAAAACCAGAGCCTCCAAAACTGCTCGCTTCGCTCACCAACCCTGGTGGAGTCCCATAGTGAAGCAAATACAAACCGATTATTGTGTACTCTGATATTTTCACGGAAGTCATTAGCTTATATATAGCTAATATAAGACAGAGATCGAAATAGACACGCAATCCCCAATAATTCAATAGCGGTATGAGTTGTAATTTCACCATAAATATTTAAATAATCAACATTTCTAACAAACTTTGATATTACCAACTAAAGGAAACAATATAATATGTAACACCTGATGTTTACTTATAATACGGTAGCATTTGCTTTAACCTAATCTGAAAAAATTTTAGTGTTAAAGAATAACTACCTGACTTTAAATTTGCCAAATTGGTTGCAAATAAACGTGTTTTGGTTAACTGTAGGCCTTATCTAAAATGTGTGAAGTTTTTGATCCGAACCAGCTTAGTTTTTCATGTGTAACAAATTTGTATTTTTGTCACTTAGTTTCTATGTATTACGGATTTTAAAAAAATATCAAAACCCGATTTGTTGATTTTTAAAAGTGATTTGTCCAAAAAATGTTTTGTTAGTGTTAAGAGCGTCAATACAAAAATATATTCCGCTCAATTAGGGTGTTTTTTAAAACTTTATACCATTTTAACTTTTAAACGGTTAGTCGTATAAAAAAACACCAAGAACAAAAACGTCTTAAAATAACTATTAAAATCCAAAATGATCGTAAAATACAGGGTGTTTCCTAAGAAATTCAAAACTTAACCCCTATAATTGAAAATGGCGATAATTTTTTACAAATATTTTAACTAGATATTTTCAAACTTTTAATCACAGAAACAAGACCAGATGTAAATTAGTTTCTACTTTTGTGAGAAACGACTGCAAAAGGATTTAATCACTGCTTGAACTCCAATCTCCATTCAGGCCTACAATCGGATGTTTATTCTCGACAATTACCGACGAAAACCGTGTCCAATCTGCTAGCTGACGTAATTAATCAACTTGTAACTTCATTTACGCATGCGCACAGCTGTTTTGTTTGCTACGTTAAATACTTAGAAATGATACTGCTGTTAGTTACATCGGGAGATAATGTTCGCGCAAACTGTTTAGTTTCGCGAGAAGAAAACGTGTCACTTCTTCTTTTGTTAGAGTAATTAATATTACTTCATTTGTGTGCGACTGCCTTCCTGTTTTCGCCGTAAAATGATCGTTCAGCGAGTTTCTTGTTGACACCGTCTTCCTTAGAATCGTTACAGAATTAAGTAACTGTTTTAATGTGTGTCACAACGGTTTAATTGATGAGAACTTTTATTAAATGTGAACTTTACCAGAGTGTACATAAAGATTAAACTTCGTACGCCTTTCCTTCCAAAGTCAGAACGGAAACAGGCATTAAAAACATATAGAACACCTACACAAACCAACTACAACACCATTCACACTTCCAACAACCATCTCATGACAAACAAATTACCCACTTACAAAATTGGCACATAATAAACAAACACGGGAAAAGAAGCAAATCTAAGATTACAACAAACATGTGCGAAGCAAATGCAAACGGATTATTCTATGCTATGATATTTCCCTGATATAACGATTGATTAGAACAGACATTATTTATTTTTTATAAAAAAAGTTATAAAATATGACCAAAATATGATACAGCAAATCAGTATTTCCAACTTGTCAAATAGACCTAGTAAAGAATAAAATTAGCATAACTTTAATAATGATAGGTTTTTGAATTATGACGTAGTAAGCCTTTTTCGTCGATTGTGTTTGCTGCTACCTAGCCTAAAAATACTGTTAATTGTGAAGAATAGTTACCTTCTTCACAATAAATATAAATGCTTTCAAGAAACGTGTTCTGGTTCAGTATATCCCTAACCAAAAATTGTGTAAAGCTTTTGATTCGAACCAGCTGTTGTATTCATCTATACTAATATTATAAAGAGGTAAAGTTTTTTTGTTGTATGTAGGGGGTAATCTCTAGAACTACTGAACCGATTGAAAAAATAGTTGTACTAATAAAAAGCTACGCTATCCCCGACTAACATAGGCTATAATTCTTTTTGATAAATACATTTTTTTATTTTAATATTTGTAAATTTAGTCGGAAAAATTCTCAGGTTAGGCCTAGACTGATAAATCAAGACATGTATTTTTTATTACCATAGCAACCAATTGAATAAAATAACAGATAATAGCTATTTACTTTAATATTTCCATTAACATAACAGCTAATTTCAAACTTTGTGTATTTAAGATAACTTTTAGGTTAGGTTTTATTAAAGTGTAGACCTGAGCCTTAATGGCTCTTTTCACGTTTATTAAAACTACTGTTAATAAAATATACGAAATAATTTGATTTGAACATTTAACATTATTTACTGTCTTAGCTTTGGGGTTATTATTAATCCTACACCTTTATTATAAAGAAACAAAACATGAAATGTGTATAGAAGGTTCCAACGGGGACGGCTTGCGGAGCACGCAGGGGTTTCCCCTAGTAATAATATATAACAACTTATGTTTGAATTATAATACAGTACGCCTTTTCTACCCATAATATTAAATAATCATTTAAACACTTACTTTTCTATATGCTTAAAAACTACTCAACTCATTTAAAAAAAAATCCTAATTTACAAATATTAGTACAGTACCAGGATTGTTTAGAGAATATGGTCACTACAATCAAAGAGCTTAAAACTGGGTAGCTACCCCTATACAATAAAAATAAATTACACTAACTTCCTACAAGCTATAAAGCTAAATGCAAATTATATTATTCTTAAGTCATATAAAAACGCATTTGCAATTCGATTACTTAAGTGAAAGTAATGAAATGGGATAGCTAGGCTTAAAATTAAATAATAATTAAAATACGATACAAAATACGCGTACAAAATAAATTACATTAACATTAAACACCCATATGTTTAATACCCGATCTACCACCTAGCCTCATAAGAATCGTATTTTAACATCAAGTCACTTCAAAATACATTTTTTAATACACTCACTGAATCGTGTTTGTTAATTTAATCTCAGAATATATTTTACTATCTCACTATACTATAGTTTAGAGAAAGTATAGTGATCGCAAAAAAAATCGATGTTGAGATTTTTGTAGAAATGTCCGTTTTGGGGAAAACAACCCCCTTTTTGGCAAAAAAAAACCCCAAAATATCAGTTATTATTTTTTTATAAAAAAAAACGGCTCTAACGATTTTGATAAAATTTGGCTTAATTGTAGCCTTTAATGTACCCTACCATATGCAAAAAAACCGCATCTTTCTAAAAATTCTCGTTTAGCTAATAATAATAATAATAACTGATTTTTGTGGTTTTTTTGGCCATAAAGGGGGTTGATTTACAAAAATTTTCAAAATCTTTTTTCATGCATCTATACAGGCCTAATTGACGTGTGTGGTGTAAATTTGTAAGAAATCGATCAAATAGTTTTCTCTGTAGATAATAATAATAATAATATTTATTATTTAATCTTCTACATTAATAAAAAATCACCTCTCCTATCCCACCCTACAAGTCACAGTGAATCTGATTAATAATTTAAATATGTTTGTGAGAAAGTATGTGCGCCAGTTCCTCGTACCGTTTATTTTTATACTAAAATAAAGCAATAGCGAAGCATTGCCGGATACACTATAGTATTATATGCACTAGCATTGAATAAATAACTACAAGGTACAGTTAGGCCAATATAAAACCTTAGTTAAGTTATTAATATTCCAAAGTCGTTCCGTAGCGAAGCACAATTAAGTATACAACTAGTTAAATAATATTAGTAATCATTACAAATATATTCGGATGCCCTGAAAAATTAAAACGCCAACCGATAAATTTCCATTTAATTTTTCCGTTACATAATATCTTGCTTTTGTTTTGTTTTTAAAGTACACGCACTTTATATCAAAAAAACCTTGCGTGAACACGTTGCGAGTTTTCGTTTAAACGCGTACACAGTGAATGTTTGATGGCACGTCAGGGGTACGGTCGATTAAATTCCCCATCAAAGAGAAGAGGATGTCTAAAGATAATGGAATTTTAAATGGAGTAGAGTAGAGTGTTGCCGTGAGCAGAATATAGACGATAAGGTGTGGTTGTTAACTTGGACCTGGATGATGGGTCTGCTTCGCGAAAACGTTTAACACCGTTGTGTGACAGAACCGAGTTGAGGAAATGTGGCCGGATTGAGTAACTGAGTTTGCGCAGTAAAAGAATCGTCGAGACCGCCACGAGACATGCTTAATGTACGCTTTCAGGTTGTTTACGATAAACTAAAAAATTAAAGCAAAATTAATTTAATATGCATTTTTGGTACTAAGTCACAATCAAGTATTACAATGAACTAGCGGACCCAGCAATGCTTCGCTATTGCTTGATTTAATTTAAAGGGTAGTTATTCCATTTCATTACACTGACTTAAGTAATCGAATTGCAAAATGGTTTTTGTACCACTTAAGAATATACTTACTATAAAAAAAATATACACAAATTTATATTTAGATTGTGTAGGCCTACACCTTTAGGCCTATAGATAATACAGTAAACCTTTTGTTTGCCTTTACAAAAAAAAAAAAAAACTGATAGTTGTTAAGAATTGTAAAAAAACTGATTTTAAATTAGCCCAATTGGTTGCAAATAAACGTGTTTAGATTTATTGTAGGCCTAACCTAAAAATATGTTAAGTTTTTTATTCAAATCAGCTGTTTTATATATAGTAATGTAACAACCAATGTTTGAATTAAATTAAAATATAGTAAGCATTAGTTGATTTTTGTTTGCTTTAAGTTGGTCAATCTAACCTAAAAGATCTGTTGGTTTTGAAGAATAATAAACTAATAAGTAAAGTTGCTATGGTAATTAATGTAAACAAACATGACGTGTTGCTATATGATTTTTATACGAACAGCTGTTTTTGTGCGCTATGGTCTTGAGTCCATTAAAAAAGAGGCTGTTTAGTTTTTCCAAATTTTAAACTTTTTCGGGACTTTTTGAAATTTTTCTTTCCATAAAAACCTAGTTCGGACTATTACGAACATTTTAAAACAAAAAATAGCCAAATTGGTCCAGCCGTTCTCAAGTGATGCGCTTACAAAGGAACAGCAATTCATTTTTACTTTCTCCACCCTATACGTAGTATATGGAGAAAGTATTGTTTTCGTAAAAATGTTCGAATTTGAAGTTGAATTATCTGTTTTGGTGCTCCCAGAACCCCAAAAAATTGTTTAGTGCAATTATCTGTGTTGGTGCTCCCTGAACCCAAAAATATTTTTAGTGGAATTTTTTGTTTTGGTGCTCCCTGAACCCAAAAAAGTGTTTTTAGAGTGGTGTCTGTCTGTCAGTCTGTCTGTATGTATACACGACCAGAGAGGACACTATTGGTCCGATTTTCATGAAATTTGGTATGTAGGTACTAAACCCTAATATCTCCAAGCGTTTTTTTTTTCATTTTTTTGAATTTTTAATTTTTAAGTTTAATTTACCCCTAAAAACCCATAAAAAACGACAAAAATGCAAATTTCTCAAAAACGGCTCTAACGATTTTGATAAAATTTTCAGTATTTATAGTGCTTAAGATGCCAAACAAAATGACACCACCCGCTTTTATCAAAACTTCGGCGTTTTATAATTATGGGGAAATGTTTAAAAATAAACAAGTTTGTGTTGTCAATCTAGCATCGCGGCAGCGGCCGCACGGGGTAGCCCCACGGTAGCAAGCACGGCCAGTAATTCAAAGGTCGTGCGATCGAATCCCGCCTGGGACAACAGTTTTTTTATACGATTGACGTAGGTAAAATATTATTTTTTTGTTTTGTTCTAAAAAAGTAGTAAATAAAATGATTAAAAACAATATTATTTTGACTACAGTAAGTTGGGAGAAAGTTTGTGTCAGTTAACTGATACCGTTTATTATTATATAGACTAGTGGACCCAGCAATGCTTCGCTATTGCTTGATTTAATTTAAAGGGTAGTTATTCCATTTCATTACATTAACTTAAGTAATCCAATTGCAAAATGGTTTTTGTACCACTTAAGAATATACTACACAAATTTAGATTTAGATTTTGTAAACCTTTAGGCCTATAGATAATACAGTAAATCTTTTGTTTGCTTTTACCAAAATTTAAAAAAAGTTATAGTTGTTAAGAATTGTAAAAAACCTGATTTTAAATTAGCCAATTGGTTGTAAATAAACGAGTTAAAATTCATTGTAGGCCTAACCTAAAAATATGTTCAGTTTTTTTTTTCAAATCAGCTGTTTTATATATAATATGTAACAACCAATGTTTGAATTAAATTAAAATATAGTAAGCATTAGTTGATTTTTGTTTTTGTTTGCTTTAAGTTGGTCAATCTAACCTAAAAAAAGCTGTTGGTTTTGAAGAATAATACACTGATAAGTAAAGTTGCAATGGTAATGAATGTAAACAAACATGACGTGTTGCTAAGCTTTTTATACGAACAGCTGTTTTTGTGCACTATGGTCTTGAGTCCATACAAAAGAGGCTGTTTAGTTTTTTTCCAAATTTGAAACTGTTTCGGGAAACTTTTCACATTTTTCTTTATATAAAAACCTAGATCGGACTATTACGAACATTTTAAAACAAAAAATAGCCAAATTGGTCCAGTTGTTCTCAATTGATGCACTTACAAAGGAACAGCAATTAATTTTTATTATATAGATTAATTACCTTAAAGGTCCGTCCTGTGGTTTCAAATTAATGTCTTTGTTATTACATGTTCCGAAGCCGTACCATCATCATCCGATACTATCTTTTTAGTTCGTTCACACTGAATAACTCATCATATATATTAAAAAGTTTGTAAACACACAACTCTTACACTAATACAAATTAACACGATCATGTCTAACACCTGTGTGCGCTCTCATGTCCAGCGATGTACTCCAGCGCGTGTTGATGTATTATTGTGTTATTGTAAGTGTTTTGCGTTTACACATTTTCTAATGTATGACGAGTTCTTCAGTATGGACGAACTAACAAGATAGTATCTGATGATGTAGTTACGTCTTCGAAACATGTAATAACAAAGAAATTCATTTGTAGTAACAAGACGGACATTTTAAGGTAATTAATTAATTACAAAAACAATTGTTTACACAAATTGTTGGGACAACATGAACAATAAATTGCTTGTAAACAAACTGTCTTGTGGTATTTAGTATGCACCGATCATAATGCAAATTTGGTGATAAAAATTAAAGTTTAAAATAATCGGCTGGACCAACTAATGTGGAAATTCAAAATAAGTTTTCAGGTGCACATAACATCGTTCTTACAAATTGGATCATAATTGCCCACGACTTTTCTTCTTTGTATACAGAGTTTCTTCTTTGTAAACTGCTAACTTTACAAAAAAAATTGAAAAACTTAATTTTTATGACAAAAAATCGGTATTTTTCTTAGCTCAAAAGATAACCGATTTATCGGCTAAAAACTAAATGCATAAATGTTTCGTATTCAACTATAATACACAAATTGACTGTAGAAGTAAAGTCTTAGGTTCTTAATGGTGAGCGTTACTTGCACTTCTTGACAACTGATCTTATAGCCTTAAGGGTCTGCTGTAGTGGCGGCCATCTTGGATTTTTATCCCATAAGAGCAATGTTAAATTTCAAACCATTTATTTCGTTTATTTTGTATCATAAAGTTGTTTGCAAGGTCTCATTTTAAGCACAGTCACAATAAGCATCCGTTTTGATTTTTTTTCATTCATTTGACACGTAGGGTAATTGACATTTTTGAAGTACCAAGTGTGAACGTTTTTCTTTACACAATAAAAAATGTATAATTAAAAGTAATTTGCAAGCCGGATCCGAAATTTTATAAAGATTTTTTAGTTTTTTTTTTTTACCACTCAATTACAAAAGATGAATTTATAAAATGGTTTGAAATGAGGCAATGTCAAAGCGCTCAACTGCAAGAAATTGCACTGTTTAGATAGGGCTATAGAGAGAAGAGCTTGCGTTTCCGGTTGCTTTCTCGATTACTGGAGCAGACCCTTAATGAAGAATGTCCAAATCAATGAGCGTTTTTATTCAAGTTTTGTGATGGATGGGGCACTAGCCCATTTTAGTGTGGATGATAGAACCCATTAACCAATAAAAATATATTGGCCGAGGATCTTAACCTTAACCCCTTGGTTTCTTTCTGTGGGGACACCTCAAGAGCATAGTGTAGCTCCAGTAGCTTTAATTCAAGATCTCAGATAACGAATTTAGAATGGTATGGAGAGTATTCGGCAAATTCCTGGAGTTTTCCTAATACTCCGGAAATCTATGAGGAGGGAGGCGCTTAGAGACATGTTTGCTTTTCAGGGACCGTAAATGTGAACAATTCCTTTAGTTTTTTTATAAGTAACACTGTTGTTTTCAATTGTACCATTGTTATAAACAACTACCAAGAAACTATGTTTTTAGATTTTAACCAATAACTTCGTTATCCTTTGAGCTACGGGGAAAATAAAAACCTATTTTGTTTGTCATTGAAAATTTTACTTTTTTCCTAATTTTATTGGTTAAGTTAGCTGTTTTAGACATATTTGACATTAAAATTTTTAATGACCACCATTTTTACAGTATACAAAAGTTCGTTCTGGTTTTTGTACAAGGATAAAAAGTTACGTAACAAATATGTACTCTAAATTTGAACTGAAAACCTTAACTATTTCTAAAGATATTAAGTATTTAGTAAAAAACAAAACAAACGGCTGATAATTCTAAAAACAAGCCTTTCCGGACTTATGTTCTACAACGGACTGGACCCGTGTAATTCCTGAAAACATTGGTTTTTACAAAATCTTGTAAAAAACATTTTTCTAGGTCAGCAAGGCAATCTAGAACGCTTGGACAAGTTGGGGCGAGCAAGGCGTAATCAGTGAAAACTGACTGTTGAACTCTAGCTTTTCTGAAAATGAATAATAATTTAGATTTTATTTAATAATTTCTTAGGGAATACCAGGATCGAGAAATATTATGTATTTGGGTATTTCTAAAGGAAAAACCAATGTAATTCCACCATAACCTAAACCCGGGTGTGTTAACCATGCAATTCCCAAATCGTAATATTAAAAGATGCATACGTAATTAAAGTTTAAAGTTAAGGGAAAATTTTAAATTTTCTCAATATCCAAAAAGAAGGATATTTTTGGTTTATACAGAAGTAGACCTAAAATAAATGTTAAATGAGTTATTAACGAATTTTTTTAGTATTTTAGGAAATAACTAAAATGACGAAGTTCAGACGTCATTGAAGTATGTAAAAATAAACTTTATCAGAGTTAAAGTATAAAATGTATAGAAAATGAAAAGTTTTTAAGTAAAACAAAGACAAAATTTTAATATTATTTTAGAAGAAAAGATAAGAGTTTTCACACCTTAAAGTCAGGTTAAAACAGGAATTTTAAGTTTTAAATTTTCTAAGAATTAAAATTACAGTAGGAAAATGTAGTAACATATAAAACCTCCAGTATATGCAATAAAGTTCGGGGAATGAATTAACCAACATTTTTTTTTTTACGTAGAAATTACAAGCCCTACAAAACAAGGAAAATTACAGCAAACTTCATGAAATGGCGGCTAGTGGGTTAATTCCAAAGGAACTTCAAAGTTTCAAAAGGAAAATCTCAAGAACTGAAAACTCAGAGACTTTTTCGTCAGACGTCGCGCGAAAAGCACGCGCGGGTCGTGAACGAGAACGAGACGTCGCACAACCACCATTCGAGTTGGGGGTGAAAGAAAAAAAACGCACGCAGAAAAAAACCCAATTCACGGGAAACTCCGACGACGCCGCGAGAAGTTATAGACAAAAGAATGAAAACAATGAAAGAACTGTTTTACCACAAGATGAGATTTGGAGCTGCGGAGCGCGCCAATCAGAAGCGAGCAGACAGTAATACCAACTTAAGACAAAAACTAATTAGAAGAACACAATAGATTTAATTAGTTTGACCTGGAATAAAAAAGTAAAACAAATAAACGGTACCAGGAACTGGCACATATTTTCTCACAAACATATTTAAATTATTAAACAGATTCACTGTGACTTGTAGGGTGGGGTAGGGAGAGCTGATTTTTTTATTAAAGTAGGAGATTAACTAATAAATATTATTATTATTATCTAGAGAGAAAACTATTTGATCGATTTCGAACAAATTTGCAAAAAACACGTCAATTAGACCTGTATAGATGCACGAAAAAAGGTTTTGAAAAACAACCCCCTTTATGGCCAAAAAAACCCAAAAATCTGTTATTATTATTATTATTAGCTAAACGAGAATTTTTTGAACGATGCGGTTTTTTTGCATATGGTATGGTACATTAAAGGCTACAAACAAGCCAAATTTTATCAAAATCGTTAGAGCCGTTTTTTTATAAAAAAAAATCATAACTAATTTTTTGGGTTTTTTTTTCCAAAAAGAGGGTTGTTTTTCAAAATTTTTCAAAATCGTTTTTCTTGCATCTATACAGGCCTACTTGACATGTCTGGTGCAAATTTTTTTGAAATCGATCGAATAGTTTTCGTTCTAGCTTTGTATACATACAGACATACATACATACAGACATACAGACAGACATTTTGTAAAAACCACTTTTTTGTACTCAGGTGGTCCCAAAACGGATATTTCCACAAAAATCTCAACATCGATTTTTTTGCGATCACAACTTTCTTTATACTATAGTATAGTGAGAAAGTAAAAGGACAATTTTTTCTCCAGGAAATAATTGTTGGAAAATTGGCGTTCTCAATATGAAGCGTCGACAACAGAAAGAACCGTTGTAGTTCAATGAAACTTTTTTCTTGTTATAGAACTCATAGAATATCCTGGTGAAATTTGGAACGATATTTTCTAAACACTCTGTTATAGTAGACAATCTGACCCGTACGGCGTTGCCCTTGGTGGTCGGTATTTTCGGTCTTTTTAACGTAATTGTATTATTTTTAAGTGTTCAGTCAGTGAGTGGTATTTGGCTTATATATATATAGATCTGAAATAATAAAAGCACTACTGTCATAATAATAAAAGATCTGAAATTATGATTTTAGCAACTTTGATCCCCCCAAACCCCTCCTTAAATTTCGAAAATTTTCATACCCTTCCTTAGTGAGCACCTATGGCCCTAGAGGAAGCTACATACCAAATTTCATTCCAATCCGTTCGGTAGTCGTGATGAGTGAATCAGTGAGTGAGTGAGTCAGTGATATTTCGATTATATATATATAGATAACGTCAAGCACAATAATTGGCTTGCACCTTCGTACTTGTTCTGAACTTTGCAATCCTTATGAGTGTATCAGTACTGCCACAATATGATGGCGCGATAATGTGACGGTAAAATATTGACAACGCGACCACATCGAAGCAATAATACATAATAGCGATTGCGTTGGTAACGTCAGCTGACGTTGAAGCGGTTAATCACACGCCCAAGTTTATAATCCTGGAATGACAAAGCGGATATTTACCCTGCTCGAGATGACTTGTTAACCCGTACTTAGCAGGCTCAGCTGGTGGTATTGGAGCATGCGCAATACTCTCTCGTTCTTGACCCAAAGGAGTTTAGCTACTTCTTAATTTATACACTTAAACAATAATGAAAGCCGACTCAATCTGTTGTAAAATACGGTATGAACTGTGCGAAAACTCGTACTTATTAGCGAAATTCCATAGGAAAAATGAGCTATTGCAGTGGCCCTTATGGTAAGACCCAAGGTCGAGTAGCAATTGAGCACCGATCATGGTCCCCAGAAATCGTTTTGGGTGTCATTAAAAATCATATATATATATGTATATATTTATGTATGTATGTGTGCGCCCTCTAACGGACGCACTTTACGTCCGATTTGGACCAAATTTGGTACACACATTAAATTTCTAAGTCGCTTGAACTGGTAGATTAGCCAAAAAAATTTACCGCAAGTAGACCAAATTTTTTACCGGAAGTAACTTTATGTATATATGTGTGCGCACTCTAACGGACGCATTTTAAGTCCGATTTGGCCCAAATATGGTACACACGTTGGTTGTCTAAGTCACTTGGACGAGTTCGTTAGCCAAAAAAATTGACCGGAAGTAGACCACATTTTTGACCGGAAGTAACATGTATATAGGTGTGCGCACTCTAAAGGACGCATTTTATGTCCGATTTGGTCCAAATTTGGTACACAGATTGGTTTTCTAAGAAGCTTGGACGAATTCGTTAGCTCAAAAAATTGTCCGGAACTAGACCAAATTTTTACAGGAAGTAACTTTATGTATAAGTGTGCGCACTCTAACGGACGCATTTTATGTCCGATTTGGTCCAAATTTGGTACACAGGTTGATTTTCTAAGTTGCTTGGACGAGTTCGTTAGTTAAACAAATTGACTGGAAGAAGACCACATTTTTTACCTAAAGTACCATATATATAATTGTGCGCAGTCTAACGGACGCATTTTACGTCCGATTTGATCCAAATTTAGTACACAAGTTGGTTTTCTAAGTCGTTTGGACGAGTTCGTTAGCCAAAAAAATTGACCGGAAGTAGACCAAACTTTTTACATGAAGTAACAATATTTTGAGATTTTTCGTCCTAGAATTAATTTTTTTTAAGTTCTCTTTAAAAAAAATAGACATACGAAATAGTTCTGCACATTTTGTTTTTTTACGCGAACTTATAGCCCATCCGGTTCCCCCGAAAACAGTCAAAACGTAAAATACCGTAAAATAACTAGAATTAAATCCACGGCTTTTACCATGGTGACCGATGGCAATATATTTGGTACATGCTGGCAGCACCTTCGTGAGTAGATTAATTTCCCAAATAGTCGTTTGAAACCCAAAAACATAAATATATCAATTTAATTTTGGAAATTTGCTCAACTCACGTCAGCGGTTCAGCTGCGTGGTCGAGTTATTTTTTTCCAATTTCCATAGGATATATTACTTCATGCAGTGACGTTTATGGTGCGACCTTTTACGGTGAGACCTAAGGCAGGGAGTAGTTACTGAGCACCGATCATGGTCCCCAGAAAACGTTTTGGGTTGACATTATATTTATAAGTATGTCTATAGGTGTTCGCACTCTAAATTTCACATTTTAGGTCCGATTTGATCCACATTTGTTTGTTTTCAAAGAAATTTAACAACCAGAAGCACTTTTGTTGACCGGAAGTAAAATTATGTTTTTGACATTTTAGATATCAATTAAACTTTTTTGTTTTAGTGTTTTATCTATAAACATAAATATAGGAGATTATTCAGCAAAGTTTTTTACTCGAAATTACAGCCCGACTGATTCCCAAAAATCGATCAAAACATAAAATACCAAAGCGGCTTCTGTTACGAGCTAAGTTACGAGTCCAAAAAAATCTGTGGATGAGATGAAAATGAATTCTACTTAATATATTTCGTGCTCGTAGGCACTCCAATGGTTGAAACTCTAAAACATATTAACTTTATTTTGGAAATTCGCTCAAGTCAAGTTAGCGGTTTATTAACTGTGTGATCGAATTATTTATTTACTAAGATCGTCACTGTACAAAGAGGGAGTAAAGTGTGAAAATAGCTTATTATTTAAAATGTAAAGATCATAATATGCAGATAAGTAGTGTGGTACCTTTTTCGTTACGAAGTATTATTTTACGACGAGTATTGGTACTTTAGCTTCGCTCGCAGATGTGAATAAATAAATAAAAGAAATATAGGGTAAATACCCAGAGTTCACTGGTCCAAAAACGTATGACGAGTTTCGTCCAAATCAATATGTTTCCATTAACAGATTCACTGCTACGCAAATTTCGCACTTCCTGTGCTAGGAGCTGACCTTTTATTTTTTATATTTAAAGCCTAAATGAGTAGAAATTACTTTATTTTTGAACCTTTCTATGTAATAATCACTAATATTTTTTAAAGCAGACGCACAAGTGCGTCCATAGCAAATATTCTTAAAATTGGCGAGTGAAGCACGCAATGCTCTGCGTATTGAAAATACTCCTAATTCGGGGGTTGACGTGGGAAGCACGCATTGAATTGTGTATTGAAAATACTCGCAATACCGGGATTGGCGTACAATGCACTGTGCGTCGGCCACTTCTTATAGTGTTCAGTGTCAAGCTCACATGTGCGTCCTCAGCAGTGAACGTTTTCCGATACATGATCGGAAATGCGCCTGTAGCCTAAGCGCAAACAGCACGACTTGGGAAACTAAGTCAAAACCTTGACCAGCAGTATAATTATTAAAAGCACGTAGTGAAATTTCACTAATAATAACCAGCTGTTAGTTTTAAATACATAATTACTATAAAACTCACCATACCGGTTTGAAGCCATTTACGTTAAGTATTTATTTAAGTCATTTAAAGTAATAAAATTACATATTTAACATTTTTTCATAGTACTTCAAGGTTGTACTTCATTCTGATATACATGTTATGAATGGTTCTCTAAAACAAAGGACCATTTTATAGACAAATATTCTCCTATACAAATAACATGGAGATATTTTAGGACTTTATATTTTCGTTATTCATAAAACATAAATGGAAGAAATTATACATTTTATTTTTTCAGTGAATATCAGAAAGTGCTTCAAATTAGTACATTTTGCATACGCCCACGTTAATTGGTACTCTGAAAATAAGGGATAGTTCCTACAAGAAAGCTCTCCCATTTAAATATCATGGCGTAAATGTATAATCATCAATTATTCTTTAAAATTAAATCATATTTTTGATTTTTATATTTTTGGGAACGAAGTTCCTCAACGCGGGTTGCGGTAGGAGTTAACAAATATAAAATGTAATGCGTAACGAAGAAAGTGTTATTAATTAGTTGCTATAGCAATGACAAACATACAATACGCGTAACGAAAAAGCGTTATCAAATTGTTTGCTATGGCAATAAATGTAAATACATTCAAGAAACATGTGTTTCGGTTCATCAATTTAAATTAAGATACGATCGGTTCCATCCGGCGTAGTTCAGATACTATCGTCAAGCGCTGAAATACATTCAATAAACATAAAATGTTGGTTCATCAGTCTAGGTCCAACCTAAAATTATTGTGTGTATATTTAATTTATTTTACCTGCCTTAACATCAACATACATACAATAATTTTAGGTTAGGCCTACAAAGTAATTTTAAGTCTAGGCCTAACCTAAAATGATTATATGTATGTTGCCGTTAAGACAGGTAACAGTATATTTCGCACCTAGGGCCGAAAATGAGGTTTTGCAGGCTTGAGATCGAGAGCTGCAAAACCCTTTCGGCCGTGGTGCGAACGCTATTTTTCACCACACTACACAATAAAATAAACACTACCGTATATAAAATTAAAAAAGAATTTTTATTTAGCACACATGAAAATGAAACTTTGAGGTTATAAACTAGCAAGCTATGGAAAGTACAGTTTTACCTCAGTTGCTAGGCAACGGTGAAAATAACAATTATGTGTGTGCCACTAGTCTGTCGGCAATACCTATTGAATCATTTGCCATATGGGCCTATTTCATAACTAAATTGTGTTGAGATATACGTTCATATTTTAATTGAATAAACGAACAGCTGACTTTACGGCCCTAGGGCAGAAATGACGTTTTCTACTTTCGGCTAAAAATGACGTTCCGAAAATAGCTGAAAACATCGTAGTGTGGTGTAATAGTTATTTACGTACCTTAAGCTGTAAGAGCGCTAATTACAAGCCGAGGGCAAAGTTTGAGGGCACGAGTGCGTAGCACGAGTGCGTTAAAGCCCAAGGATGGCGCTTACAGCTTTAGGTACGTACACAACTTTACCACCCCCCTCCCCCCCTAAGCCAGCACCCCCCTCTTACAACGAGGCATATAAATAACAATGAGACATTACAACTAAATACACATTTATTATTTTATGAAATGGCAAATATTATAACAAATTACACGAATTTACTTGCTATATATGTTGAAAACTCAGTTAGAACAGTTTGCAAAGTATACTCCTGAAGAGTTTGGTGCCATTTCTGTTACAACCTCGATGTTTGTTGTTGTGTTAGCACTTTCTTCTATGTCTGAAGGTAGACTTTCTTCAGATTCACTCATTTTCATCAACTATAATAGGCCGTTATATTAAAACAATAAACTGAGGTTACGTTTGTACGAAAACAACAACTCAGTTATGGAAAAATTGATTGTTTCAAATTAAACAGCTGACGCTGACTACTAGCGCTCTTGCGACCACTTCTCGAACTAGTAGCGGGTTGTAATGAAATAACATGCATTATTACATATCATGGAGCTTCTATTACATATAATGCAGCTTGTAAACAAGAACTTTACACGCCGCTCGGGATAGGGACGTTTAACATGGGGTGGGCGGTAAAATATATTAAACATACACTCAATAATTTTAGATTAGGCCTAGACTGATGAACCAACATTTTATGTTTATTGAATTTATTTAAAATGAATGGACATTTAACTGTAATTACCATCTTAGCTTTGATGTTATAATTAATTCTACACCTTTATTATAATAACATTAAACGTATGGAAACAGTAAATATTAATTGTATAAAAAACAAACTAATAATAAACGGCAATTTAAAGATTAAAATTATGTGTGCATTTTGCCGTTAAGGCTGGTAAAAAGAATTGAAGAAAAGACGTGATGAACTTCCTTTCTGACGGGGGTCCCACGACCGCACACCTTTACTTTTTTTCTATATATGTAGTATAAAACGTTTAAAATTACACTTTATTTGTACAAATTGTTTAAAAAATATCGACGTAATGGTCCGATAAAGAAATTCCTTAGTTGATTAATATTTAAGATTGTGCAAAGACACCAGGTTTGTCCTCTAGTTGCCGTTTATATTGTAATACTTGAGAGTTACATCAAGTGTGGACCCACGCAATATTATCGTATTACAAAACTATCAATATTAATGTAAATTATATTGAGCCTGTAAAACCAATATAATCTAATATAGCCAAACCTATTTGATACGTCAAAGGGAATGAAAGAGTGAAATTTGAGGATTTGCATTTTCTTCGGTGTTATTTCGTTCTAGGGCAGCATATTGCACACGCCACGTGCAGTCAAGTAGGGATATATTTTCCAAGCCTTAGGTTTGAGTTTGAACCTATCATTTGAAAGGGAAATAATGGATAAAATAATACAAACTTTAAATAATCGCTTTCTTATATCTTTGATTAATAAAATACCGAACCACAAAAACAAGGAACAAAATAATAACTGCAGTAGGCTAGACTAGTGTTAAAGCCCTCTGAGGATGACGCCGAAATGTACATCAGGGTAGATCATTAAACATAACATCCCATTAAATTGTGTAGTTATTGTATTTTTCCTTGTTTTTGTGGTTTGAGGTTTCATTAATCGTTGTCAGTGTCACCACAGAGCTCTTCAACTTTTGTACTTCTTTTATCTCTCTCTCTCTCTCCCCCCTCTCTCTCCCTCTCTCTCTCTCTCTCTCTCTCCCTCTCTCTATCTGTCTCTCTCTGTCCCCCCCCCCTCTTGTCTCTCTTTTTTCACTGTCTCCCTCTCTCCCTTATAACTACTCCCTTATAACTACTCTCTCCTTATACTCTCTCTCCCTCTGTTTCTATTTACAGGGTGTACATCTTCGACTGTCCGAAACTTTACGGGGTTATTTATCAGCTAAAAACAAGCAAATAGGCCTATATAATCACGAAACTGGGTATTAATATTAATCAAAATATAGGAAATTTTTCTTTAAAAAAGTTATGAAAGTTTACTTAAAATTGATGTAAGTAAAACTCCCTAATTAAAATGTTATATTAGGTTTTAATGTTATTCAATAAGGAAATTAAAGATAATTTGGAGAATAATTTGGTGTAATTTACAATTAAAGTCAAACCAAAATTTCAGAGCAATGGATATTATCTTATTTATTAAAACTATAAATAAGAATTCAAACATGTTGGTTTTAGGCTAATTTTGGATGTTGTATACAATTACCAAGAAATTATGTTTTTAGTGTTTTTTTTTTCTCAATAACTCGGTTATCCTTTGAAACTAAAAAAACAACAACAATTTGTCATAAAAAAGAAAATTATATTGTCCCTTGTACATTTTTTTTAAAGTTAACGGTTTTTAAGATATTCCACTTTAAACATTTCTAACGGCAGCCATTTTGAAAATTATTAAAATTAATTCTCGGTGTTTGGTATACTTGTAAATCGTAACATACAAAATGTTTACACCAAATTTGGACTCAATATCTATTTCTGGAGTTACAGTGTTGTAAAAAAAAATTACGGATTGCGACAAAATTAAGTTGAATTCGAAAAAAAATTACTAACATTTTTTTTTTATATTCCAATGTATACAATCCGATACTGTACAGCCCGCTTAAGTTTTTTGTGACAGACTATATATACACAAAATATGACATTTTTAATGACAGCCCAAGAGTGTTCTGGGGACTAAAATTGGTGCTCATTGAAGCTATAGTAAAGCTATAAGTGTCACTCCAATAGCTCATATTTCCTACACGCTAATAAGGAGCAAAGTGAGTAGTTATGGCAAACGATCAAAGTGTGGTGTACACTCTAGTACAAAAACGAAACAATAAAAGCTATTTAAAACGTACAAATAAATCTGCCCACTAAACCGGTAATTTTATGAAAGTGCTATATATTTTCCTTTATAGCGTAAAGGTAAACTAACCCAAACAACCCACACAAGATGCACTACCATCTGATAAGCTGTTCCACAGTTATGTAATAAAGTACGCGTATACTTCCCCCATAAACAAGTACATTTACTCCCTTTATTCGCGTATATCATAGTCTGCTAATAGTGTACCAAAGTAATTAATTTGCAAGCTTTATACCGGCGCAGTTTACTCGTAGTGTACCGTTTGCAGTTCTGCATTGTTTCCCGAATGATTCATTACTTTAATTTTATTAAATTAAAACACCTTTTCTGTACGTCACATACTGTGCGAAATTAATTACTGTTTACTGGAACACAATAAAACAATTAACAATTAAATAGTTTCGGTATAGGAAGTGTGTTTTGATTTTGTGTTTGGAGCTGGTTGCAAGAAGTGAACACAGTAACATCATTTGAAGATTTCCCGTTGTAAAATCCAAAATTCAAATTATTCAAAACTATACATACATTGTTTCTTAAAGGCAAATAAACTAAAATAATTTGATCACGCAGTTGAACAGCTCAAACAAAATTTAAAAAAATTAAGTTTATATGTTTTAGGCTCTGATCTAACTATTTGGGAAATTGCTCTACTCACGAATTCCCTGAATAGCAGCTTACGTGTACGGAATAATGCATATTAGTATGCGTCTCAACCTCCAGCCCGGCTCACACGCTACTTACTTCTGCTCGTAACAGACACACTCGCGTTTTATTGTACGTTTAAGGTATTTTCAGTTTTGATCGATTTTGCTAGACCAGATGGGATATAATTAAGGCCGTGCAGAAAACAAAATGTGAACGTGAAGATACAGTTATGAGACCCGCGATATCTTCAAAAATTAAATTAGAACTAACTCTATCATGACTTCGATTTCTCAATTTTTTTTCTTTTCTTGGTAGTATTTGGATTTTAAATTTCGCATTTTAGTTTTTGCTTCAGCTACATTCAAACCAGATTTAGCCATTGCGTCCACAATTTTTGAAAAGATGCTTCTTGGATATGTTTGTTCTTATATAAAACATGTTTTGAATTCCAAAGACATTCATATCGTTTAAACTCCTGAATATATTTAATTGTTGTTCCTGTATTCCACTTGTCTGACATTTTGAACATTTTTAACACTTTAACATCTATTAAACTTAATAAACTCAATAAACTAATACACTTATAAACACTTCTACTAAACACTAATGCTATCATTAGGCGGTCACACGTTTCGTAGTGCAACCGCGAGTCGTGGAGAGAGTAGCTACTTGACATAGAACAGGTTCTTATTCACTCGCACTCCCCGTTTTACTAATACTAAGTACTATAGTTGTGGACAGAGTAACTCTGAACCAGGAAAAGGCTAGCGTCTGACGGATGTGAAGCGATCCTGGTTCAGAGTTACGCTCTCCACAACTATAATCACTACTGTTCACACGTGCGGTATTAGTGCGAGCGACAAGTACTAATAATGACAAGTACTACACATCGTGTAAGCCAGGCATAAGTTATATACAGTAGAGGAAAAAATATTCAATCATTTGCGTCTAAGGTCTAAAATATTGTTTGGAATAAATAGTTCAGTTAAAATGTAATCATAGACTTGAAATCCACCTCAAACAAACTGGCACACAGCTGATCGTGTATGTAAGCCTAAACGGGAAACACAGATTTAATTGGAAGAAACTCGCTAAAAATTTTTCGGCCAGTGAACTCTCAATATTTACCCGAAGTTTCTTTTATTCAGTCATTATATCTGCGAGCGAAGCAACGGGTACCCGTGCTAGTAAAATAAAAATGTAAATAAGCAAAGTGTTAAGTGCGCAATTACATGCAGCTGGTTATCACGTAGGCAATTATAATTTACATAATTGTAAGCACATGGTTGAGTATTTTGTTTTACCAAACTAAATAGCATTTAACTGCTTCCAACTTGCAACGCAAGGAGCGCTAGGCGGTACATTTAATGGGTAGTTAGTTACACATGTACACTGTTATCTCTGTTTAAACAAACAGTGTTTCGTCTGATAAGTAAAAAACGAAAAACATTCCACATAGGGAAATTTTTCAAAACTGTAAATGTATTAATTTACTTCTCTAAATGAGTGTCTTCGTGGAGAAGTGCTCGAGAAAAATGAAAGTGAAAGTAACAGATAGAGGAGTTGGAAATAAGTTCCCTCGTCCGATCAGAGGAAATTCCTCCAATCATGTGGTTCCAAGGTTAATTCTGTAATTAAATTTACGATGCTAAGAGTGGTTCTGTTTAAAAGCCACTGTTTCACCCGCTTCCTTTGTGGCCTTCTACTCTTGACGAATAACCAAACTGCTGTTGCAAATAAAAGAAATAAGTCGCCCATTGATGTTGCGGGACGCTATCAAGAACAGATGTCGACTCAAAAAAAGGCGTGAGTGAACTGACGGAGTGACCGTGAGTTACAACTCCTTTTTTAGGTCGGTCTAAATGGAAAGCAGTGACAGCGGGTCAATCCAATTTTGGAACGGCCATGGGTGGCCAGCTTTAGCGTATTTATACCGTAAAGAAAAAGATTAAACAATTTTAGGTTAACAGCTAACAAAGTTAAGTCAAAGTCACGTGACTGGCCACCATCTTGGATCTCAAACGTCACACACTCTACTTTTACATACAAATAACGATCAAATAAAAGTACCTTTAGGTTAATACTGGGAAACATTTAAGTCCTGCTACTAATTACTTTTGAAGCCAAATTTAACCAACAAAATATATAAAAAAGGATTAACACTTTATTCCGAAACGTAATTGTCTTGGCAACAGAGGTAGAGTTTAGAAATATTTAAATCTGATAAAAAGAAGAGGTTTCCCTACAACAGCATTCAAATGTTAGTCCACACCTTGCACGCAATAACCCGGCTAAATTATTGACTCTATGAGTTTCTTTCTGTAAATAAAACCAAAGCCTGTAGCTTTACCCTGTCTCCAAGTCTCTGGAGAACTGTCTTTAGGCTACTCTCGAAATATAATTACATCAAACATTTCCATACAGAGTTTTCTTTTAAAGATGTTTTTACTGTGTATTGCATCCCTTGTGTTTTCGAATCCTTTGTTTTGTTTTACTTGGAAAAACTTATTTTGAGACATCTTTCTACATTGATTGTTCTTGTAACAAAAATAAATTACGGAGATAAAAACAGTTTCATGATTTTTACATACTTAACTAGTATGCCCCGTGAAAAATCACAGAAGAATAATTTACGTTCACATCAGAAACACATAATTTAAAAAAAAAATTATTTAATAACAACAGACTTTATATGACCTAAATATACTGACGGGGATTTTTAACTTGGTAAATGTGTACAATTATAAGGATTATAAAACTATAGACCTATTTGTAAAAAAAAAATGTATATTCATTAATCCAAATAAAGATATAAACATTATCTTTTAATTGGTTTCTAACGTTATATTGATAGATCAAAAAATGATTTAGAAATTATTAAAATTATAGTGAAGAAATTAATAAGTAATATATTTATATGTTATACGAAGATGTACGAAAGTTTCCGAAGTTAAACGAATGGGTATCTCTTCTTTAAACTTGAATAAATGAATATATTAATAATAAAAGGTTGTATTTATATTCATTTTATAAAATCAAAGCAAATCTTATAACAAATTATATGCTACATTAGTTCTTTAACTCATACTTTTAAAAGATCAACTACGTAAGATATATATTGATTTAAATTATTGTAAATATAACCCCAAAGTATAATCTACGTTAGGTTTTGTTTAAGTATTACAGATGTTGGTTGAAATCAGCTGTTATATTATATTGTTACTCACGTGCTTACGTATGTACGTACGAACGTACGCTCGCTTTAATTTTATTTTGTGAAATTGGTTTACGGAATATTTTATGTATAATATATATTCACAGAAGTGAAATACACCTCAAAACCTGATTTGTAATTCTAAGATCGTTCGGGGGTTATGAGTAAAAAACTTTCTGAAAACGGGGTGTTAGCGCTTATTGGCGCATAGCTGATAAGTTACGTACGCCTAAAACGGAAACAAATCTGTTCGGAAGAAGCTCACTGTGCGTTTCTAAGCCAGGGAACTTGCATCTGATTTTTTACTGCGTGTAATGGTAAAGTTCAATATTTACACAACAATCCCATTTACTAGCGAATTCGTATAGGAAAAATGAGCTATTGCAGTGACTCATAAGACCTAAGGTTAATGAGTACCAATCGTGTTACCTAGAAAAAGTTTTGTGGTGTCATTCAAAAATATATTAAAATATGTATATTATGTAATTATGTTTTCGCACTGCAACGGCCGCATTTTATGTCCGATTTGGTCCAAATTCGGTACACAAGTTGGTTTAGTAAATCGCTTGGACGAGTTCGCTAGGCGAACAATCCAACAACCGGCAGCACGTTTTTTGACAGGAAGTGAAATTTTTTTGAGATTTTTTTATTAGAATGAAACTTTTTTGGAGAGATATAAAGACATAAATATAGGAGATTATTCTACACAATTTTTTTTACGGCTTCCTCCCGTCTGGTTTAACCAAAATCGATCAAAACGTAAAATTCCCTAAAAGCATCCGGTTAAAATAAACGTAGGATATTACCGTGGGGCAGTCCCTGATCCGTGGCCGACTGCCAGAATGAGCAGCCCATAATCCGAAGCCACGAGGTCGAAGTGTAAAATCGGAAAGCAGCGAGTGAGCCGGAGCTTTGGGATGAGGTGCAAACAAATTCTACTAATATAAATCGTACACGCAGGCAGCTATTCAGTGTTTTCAAGAGTAGACCGATTTCCCAAATGGTTGAAACCCTAAAACATATAAGTAAACTTAATTTTGGAAATTCGCTTAAACTCACGTCAGCGGTTCAAATTATTTATTTAATCAAATCTGCGAGCCAACCGCGGGTACCTGCTAGTTAGTATAGTTTCAAACAACAATATTAACTGAATCCAATATTTCGCAAACTGTTTATTCGTGAATGAGGTTGAAAATAATTTCTGGAATTAATTAAATTCTGAAACCAAGGCCGTGTCTTCTAACACTGACGGTAATATAATATAGAGCCCACTTATATCATTAACACACTTAAATAATAGCGGGGGAAATAAGGCTGCCAAAACCTTTGCATCGGTTGCCAATATTAGATTGTTGCTGTGATAAAAACAGAAATAGAATGTATTTTTAAACGAAATGTGTTTATTGACTTGTTCAAACGTTTCTATTATTCCTGCGATCTGTAAAATTTCGAAAATTTATTAAAAATGATAAGGCGTTTAAAAAAACTAAAATTCAATATTAGTAAAGAAAATATAGTTTTATAATCTTAAAATGGAATAGATTGTAAAAAGCTTGGAAGAACGAGAAAGAAACTATCTAAATTATTGTTTGTTTGTTTTTTGTATGGCCATATCGGTTTAAAGAAAAAAATTGGGTCTGCGTCGGACCAGACGGTGGAAGTTATACTTCTTTAGCCATTCGTATATTCGTATACTTTTTTGAAAAAAAACATTTCCCAGCTGGGGGGATCGAACCAGGGATTCTAGCGTGAAAGTCGAGTGCGTTAACCACTCACCCACCGAGACTCTTGAGGTAGACCTTGTAGAGAAAAGGTATAAAAAGGCACTTTCCGGATTTTACTCCTAACGCGTGACGCGGTTTCTCCACCGACACACCACGGGCGCAAAGAAGTATAACTTCAAAAAATCCGATCACGAACCTGAACAGCTGACGTGAGTTAGGCAAATTTATAAAATTAAGTTTATAAGTTTTATGGTTTCAACAACTATTTGGAAAATTGGTCTACTCACGAAGGCGATGAAATATGCTAGTAGAATTCGTTTTTACCTCATATATACCTCATAATACAGGATTTACTACCAGTCTAAAGTTTTCAGCAGAAACGTGCCCAAAATAGGGCGAAATAGTCATCTAATAACGTCACAACTTTCGAACGAATGGAATTTTCGAATTTGGATTTCTCCTAAACCACAGAGAAGAAATTCTACGTCTAATGGTCCAAATCCCAATTTATAAGTCAATCCGTACTCGTTGATGCCGTTACAAAAAGACACAATATTTGGCACTTACGTATTATACGGAGGAAACTATTTTTTTAAACGTTGCTAGGTTAGGTATTGTTTTAGTAAACAACAGAAATGTTTTAACTTCCCGCTACCAATAAAGGGAAGTTATTGATTTCGGTCCGATTTTCGAAAGTCGAGTTTTCATTAAATCTCCACGTTTTGAGGTCCCAGGAAGCCATTCTGACTATTCCCGCCGAGATGTCCGACCATGTGTGGGTGTGTGTTGGTGTGTGTGTGTGCGTGTGGGTGTGTGTGTGTGAGTTTGTAAAATGGTAGAACGGAGGTCCTGGCATAAACCATTAACAGCAGAAGCGAGGTCTTGTGGAAAACCGAGGTCCCAAACCCAAGACCTCGGTTTTAGATAAGTGCAGTTTTGCATTGTACATTACTAAAATATCATTTTGGTAAGTTTTTTTCAAAATCTGAGCGAGACCTCGGTTTTCTTTACAGTACTGGTAGAGTGTTATGGAGTGTAAATTAGTTCTAAAAGTGTTCGCACAGAATGCGCTACATTGAACAAAGTTAAAGCTGTAAACGGATGTAGGCTATTTGCCGGATGCCGGACTATTCCTTCGATTCATTTTCAGAAGTTTTGTGGGTTTCGCAGTTCCCTGCATATTTATAACTTGACTGCTTCATTGCTCGTAATAAAGTCGAATGGATCCCACTTATATTTTATTAACTCAAGTTATATTTTAAACATAATTAAGTTTTACGCTATTGATAAATTAAGTTTAAATTTTTTGTAAAATATCTCATTCAGATGATTATTTTAAATGCATTTGTTCTTAAATCATTATTTTACATCATATCCGTTAAGAAATAATGATTTTCCGTGAAGAGATTATTAAGTAAATCATAATTTTTACGTAGCGTACAATACATCGAAGACGATTGAAAAAAATTCCTTATTACCATACGTTTATATACATTTTTGTTGGCAACGTTTGGGCCCATTATGGAGTTTCCCAAACATTGAAAGTGGGTAATTTCAGCTTTTGTATGTTTTGTGAAACCGAATTACATAAAAAATTTCTGGTTCGTAACAGGCCTAACATTTTGAACAAATAAATAAATTAAATTTTCAATGTTAATAATATATTACTGAGGTTCATACGCAACAGGAATGGAATGGTTTTAAATTGATCATACATTACTAAAATTTCACTTTAACGCAACAGGCATTATAAAAAAGTCGAACACTAGGTCGTTATTAACTCTTAAGAAGATAAGAAGATATACTGTTTGTGCATATTAGTAAAGTAACTGTTAGCAAATCATGTTCAATGGTTACAAGGTTGCCAGTAATACAATATTCAAATCAATCATTTTTTTAACGCTTATGATTAGTCTCATTTTTAGTAATTATTATCATAAACATAGTTCTCTTCCATTGTCTTCCGCGTTTGATAAATAAATTTGAATAATCTTCCTGTTAGTCTTGATTTCATAGATAATTTAAACAGACAATTAGTCAAATAAATTAGAACTACAAATGAATACTTGTGCTTTGCATTAGGTTTAGGTCTACTAAATTTGTTTTAAAATAGCACAAAATGTAAATAAAATAGGCTAAATTTAGGTACTATTGCATGTGTAAAAAGTGTCAGTAGGCCTATATATTATTTTTATGTCAACCACGGGAATACGTAACAACATACATTTTTTTTTAACTTGGAAAATTGCAAGTTAAAACGTCTTACATCCATTGCAATGTATTGCTAACTTTTTCTATATTTTTGTTTGTAAGCTCCTTAATTGTGTTTCTACGAGAAGTGGCCGAACGTTTTGTTGCGGAGGGGGGG
>JAGFPH010000012.1:0-11299 GCA_018207615.1 Philaenus spumarius | reverse complement strand
AAGGATTAACACTTTATTCCGAAACGTAATTGTCTTGGCAACAGAGGGAGAGTTTAGAAATATTTAAATCTGATAAAAAGAAGAGGTTTCCCTACAACAGCATTCAAATGTTAGTCCACACCTTGCACGCAATAACCCGGCTAAATTATTGACTCTATGAGTTTCTTTCTGTAAAGAAAACCAAAGTCTGTAGCTTTACCCTGTCTCCAAGTCTCTGGAGAACTGTCTTTACTCTCGAAATATAATTACATCAAACATTTCCATACAGAGTTTTCTTTTAAAGATGTTTTTACTGTGCATTGCATCCCTTGTGTTTTCGAATCCTTTGTTTTGTTTTACTTGGAAAATTTATTTTGAGACATATTTCTACATTGATTGTTCTTGTAACAAAAATAAATTACGGAGATAAAAACATTTTCATGATTTTTACATACTTAACTAGTATGCCCCGTGAAAAATCACAGTAGAATAATTTACGTTCATATCAGAAATACATAATTTAAAAAATAATTATTTAATAACAACAGACTTTATATGACCTAAATATACTGACGGGAATTTTTAACTTAAAATGTTTACAATTATAAGGATTATAAAACTATAGACCAATTTGTAAAAAAAAAATAATTTATATTCATTAATCCAAATAAAGATATAAATATTATCTTTTAATTGGTTTCTAACGTTATATTGATAAATCAAAAAATGATTTAGAAATTATTAAAATTATAGTGAAGAAATTAATAATGTAATATATTTATATGTTATACGAAGATGTACGAATGTTTCCGAAGTTAAACGAATGGGTATCTCTTCTTTAAACTTGAATTAATGAATATATTAATAATAAAAGGTTGTATTTATATTCATTTTATAAAATCAAAGCAAATCTTATAACAAATTATATGCTACATTAGTTCTTTAACTCATACTTTTAAAAGATCAACTTCGTAAGATATATATTGATTTAAATTATTGTAAATATAACCCCAAAGTATAATCTACGTTAGGTTTTGTTTAAGTATTACAGATGTTGGTTGAAATTAGATGTTATATTATATTGTTACTCACGTGCATACGTATGTACGCTCGCTTTAATTTTATTTTGTGAAATTGGTTTACGGAATATTTTATGTATAATATATATTTACAGATGTGAAATACACCTCAAAACCTGATTTGTAATTCTAAAGGTAGGATTCCTATGCTACGACTGTAACGACTACAGCCGCGCGATCAGAGCCGTACTATCCGAGTCGCTTGGTTAAATTCTTATGGAGCGACTAGTACAGTTACATTTAGAACGTCATGGCAGATAGATCATTTTTGGCTGCGTATCTTCTGCTTGAGGAAGAGGAGGAAGAAGAGTTATTATTACTGGCCCATCTTCAAAAAGCCGTTCCTAATCTATTGTACCAAGTAAGGCGAGAAGAAGGATTTCAGAATATTTTAATTCAGAGAATACCCTAATCTTTGTATTTTGGGTGTTTAGGGTTAAAAATAGACTGGTGTTCTCGCACAAGCTCAATGAGTTTAGAATCATCCATGTTTAAAAGACACAAAATACTTTAACACAGTAAAAATAACACTCCAGCCGCCACGACTGTTACGACTATACTGCTCATGTCAGCAGTTGAGTCGTACGGCTGAAGCCGCCTCACCGGGGTCGCTGCAGTCGCGCGGAGCTAGACGCTCCTTAGGAATGGGTTCCATTTACTTCCATTATAAGGAGTCCATTACGTCTGGAGCCGCGCGGTTGCAGCCGTTACAGTCGTAGCATAGGAATCCCACCTTAAAATCGTTCGGGGCTTATGAGTAAAAAACTTTCGGAAAACGGGGTGTTAGCGTTTATTGGCGCATAGCTGATAAGTTACGTACGCCTAAAACGGAAACAAATCTATTCGGAAGAAGCTCACTGTGCGTTTCTAAGCCAGGGAACTTGCATCTGATTTTTTACTGCGTGTAATGGTAAAGTTCAATATTTACACAACAATCCCATTTACCAGCGAATTCTTATAGGAAAAATGAGCTATTGCAGTGACTCATAAGACCTAAGGTTAGGGTAGTTAATGAGCACCAATCGTGTTACCTAGAAAAAGTTTTGTGGTGTCATTCAAAAATATATTAAAATATGTGTATTATGTAATTATGTTTTCGCACTGCAACGGCCGCATTTTATGTCCTATTTGGTCCAAATTCGGTACACAAGTTGGTTTAGTAAATCGCTTGGACGAGTTCGCTAGACGAACAATCCAACAACCGGCAGAACGTTTTTTGACAGGAAGTGAAATTTTTTTGAGATTTTTTTATTAGACTGAAACTTTTTTGGAGAGATATAAAGACATAAATATAGGAGATTATTCTACACAATTTTTTTACGGCTTCCTCCAGTCTGGTTTAACCAAAATCGATCGAAACGTAAAATTCCCTAAAAGCATCCGGTTAAAATAAACGTAGGATATTACCGTGGGGCAGTTCCTGATCCGTGGCCGACTGCCAGAATGAGCAGCCCATAATCCGAAGCCACGAGGTCGAAGTGTAAAATCGGAAAGCAGCGAGTGAGCCGGGGCTTTGGGATGAGGTGCAAACAAATTCTACTAATATAAATCGTACACGGAGGCAGCTATTCAGTGTTTTCAAGAGTAGTCCGATTTCCCAAATGGTTGAAACCCTAAAACATATAAGTAAACTTAAATTTGGAAATTCGCTTAAACTCACGTCAGCGGTTCAAATTATTTATTTAATCAAATCTGCGGGTACCTGCTAGTTAATATAGTTTCAAACAACAATATTAACTGAATTACATATTTCGCAAACTGTTTATTCGTGAATGAGGTTGAAAATAATTTCTGGAATTTATTAAATTCTGAAACCAAGGTCGTGTCTTCTAACACTGACGGTAATATAATATAGAGCCCACTTATATCATTAACACACTTAAATAATAGCGGGGGAAATAAGGCTGCCAAAACCTTTGCATCGGTTGCCAATATTAGATTGTTGCTGTGATAAAAACAGAAATAGAATGTATTTTTAAACGAAATGTGTTTATTGACTTGTTCAAACTTTTCTATTATTTCTGCGATCTGTAGAATTTAGAAAATTTATTAAAAATGATAAGGCGTTTAAAAAAAACTAAAATTCAATATTAGTAAAGAAAATATAGGTTTATAATCTTAAAATGGAATAGATTGTAAAAAGCTCGGAAGAACGAGAAATAAACTATCTAAATTATTGTTTGTTTGTTTTTTGTATGGACATATCGGTTTAAAGAAAAAAATTGGGACGGTGGAAGTTATACTTCTTTAGCCATTCGTATATTCGTATAATTTTTTGAAAAAAACATTTCCCAGCTGGGGGGATCGAACCAGGGATTCTAGCGTGAAAGTCGAGTGCGTTAACCACACACCCACCGAGACTCTTGAGGTAGACCTTGTAGAGAAAAGGTATAAAAAGGCACTTTCCGGATTTTACTACTAACGCGTGACGCGGTTTCTCCACCGACACACCATCCCGATTACAACGGGCGCAAAGAAGTATAACTTCAAAAAATCCGATCACGAACCTGAACAGCTGACGTGAGTTAGGCGAATTTATAAAATTAAGTTTATAAGTTTTATGGTTTCAACAACTATTTGGAAAATTGGTCTACTCACGAAGGCGATGAAATATGCTAGTAGAATTCGTTTTTACCTCATATATACCTCATAATACAGGATTTACTACCAGTCTAAAGTTTTCAGCAGAAACGTGCCCAAAATAGGGCGAAATAGTCATTTAATAACATCACATCTTTCGAACGAATGGAATTTTCGAATTTGGATTTCTCCTAAACCACAGAGAAGAAATTCTGCGTCTAATGGTCCAAATCCCAATTTATAAGTCCATCCGTACTCGTTGATGCCGTTACAAAAAGACACAATATTTGGCACTTACGTATTATACGGAGGCCACTATTTTTTTTTAAACTTTGCTAGGTTAGGTATTGTTTTAGTAAACAACAGAAATGCAAGAATAATTATTTAAAAAATAGCCTAAAGTTCTAACCCATAGTATTTAGTCACAGTATGTTTAGTTGCTAGGTTACTACTAAATATAGTATGTAATAAAAAACGTCTAAAGATAGTGGCCTCCGTATAATACGTAAGTACCCAATATTTGATCAACTCCTATAAAAGAGAGTGTACGTCCATACATTAGTTCTATAACTCATATTTTAAAAAAATCAACTTCACAAGAAATAATAACGATTGACGTTGTAAACATAACCCCAAACTATTATCTACACTGGGTTTGTTTAAGTATCACGGATGATGGGTGAAATCAGCTGTTATATTATATGTTACTCACGCACGTACGTAAGTATGTACGTATGGACGTACACTGGCTTTTATAGCAGATTTAGTTTAAATGTATTACTTTAATTCAAGTAATTGTTTCAAAACAAATAATACTTGTTGGTTAGGCCTTACAAACATGTGCAGTATAAACAACAAAATATTACAATTGAGAATTTAAAAAAATAACTTCAAATTCACGCTAAACTTCTACAATAAAATGAATCCTACAAAATTAAGTAGTTCAATCACTCAGCTGAACCGCTGACATGAGTTGAGCGAATTTAAAAAATTAAATTTAAATGTTTTTAGGGTTTAACCGACTATTTTAAAAATTAGGCTACTCACGAAGGCGCTGAATAGCTGACTACGTGTACGAAATAATCGTTGTTTGCACATCGACCTTGAGGTCTCCGATTACGCACTTCTTCGCTTCGCTAGGAGCGGACAAACTCGCTTGGCAGTCATCCTCGGATCTGAAGATGCCCCACATTTATTTTAACAGAGTAGTTTTATGATATTTTACGTTTTGATCACTTTTGGGTTAACCAGGGTGTTATAAGGTCTTGTACAAAAACAAAATGTGCAGAATAATCTCCTATATTTATTGTTTTGGATAAAACCAAAAATACGTTTTTATTCTAGTACGAGAATTTTAAAACAATTTTACTTCCTGTCAAAACGCGTCTTCCGGTTATTGCATTTTACTTTCTCACTATACTATAGTATAGAGAAAGTATAGTGATCGCAAAAAAAAATCGATGTTGAGATTTTTGTGGAAATATCCGTTTTGGGACCCCTGAGTCCAAAAAGGTGGTTTTTACAAAATATCTGTCTGTATGTATACAAAACTAGGGAGAAAACTATTCGATCGATTTCAACCAAATTTGCACCAGACATGTCAAGTAGGCCTGTACGGATGCACGAAAAAGGTTTTGAAATTTTTTTAAAAAAACAACCCCTTTTTTGGTCAAAAAACCCCCAAAAAATCTGTTTTATTTTTTTATAAAAAAACCGGCTCTAACGATTTTGATCAAATTTGGCTTACTTGTAGCCTTTAATGTGCCCTACCTACCATATACAAAAACCCGCATCTTTCTAAAAATTCTCGTTTAGCAAATAATAATAATTTGGGGGTTTTTCGGCCATAAAGTGGGTTGTTTTTCAAAAATTTTCAAAACCTTTTTACGTGCATCTATGAAGACCTAATTAACGTGTTTGGTGCAAATTTGTTCGAAATCGATCGAATAGTTTTCTCTCTAGATAATAATAGTAATATTTATTAGTTAATCTCCAACTTTAATAAAAAAAAACTCTCCTACCCACCCTACAAGTCACAGTGAATCTGTTTAGTAATTTAAATGTGTTTGTGAGAAAGTATGTGCCAGTTTCTGGTACCGTTTATTAGTTATGTTTCAAATGAATTAACTTGTTGAACTCTATAGCACTGTTACAAGTTTCAGAAAGTCTTAGATGGCTCTCCCACAAAAGCCAAAGATGGACCTCCTAACCTACCAAAAAACCCCTTTTTACGTGGTGATTTCAGAAGCCCATCTTTTAGATATCAGTATCTCAAATACAAAATGATTACTCAAAATAGTACTTAGGTCTTTTTGCAAGTCAACAAACTAACTGTGACCAAATAATAACTTTTAAGAATCTCAATTTTTTGGTCAGACACCATCAATATTAGTGTACCGGTAATCATTTTTAATTAAAATTACCCCAGTACCTAAACAAATTCTTATAAGCTATGTATTTGGTATATATGTTGTATTTAGCTACTATAATAACATACTAAAAGTCCTCGCAAAAAAAACCTGTGCTACGGCCGCCATCTTGTAAAATGGCGTTAAAAAACCAGTTATAAATAAAAAAGGTTTGTCACAAAAAGGGCTAGAACTGTTTTGTTAGCAATTTTCAATAAAATTAACCGTTTAGCCATAAAATGCAAAATTTGAAAAACAATTTTGACAATTTGTAAAAAAAAAACCCTGCTTACCTAAAGGAAGTTATAAAAACAATTTTGTTTTAATTTAATATTTGGAATTTCCTGAACAGTTTCATACTAATAACATAACTTTTCTCTTTTCATTTATATTTTATGTGAATTTTAAAATGTTACGTTCCTGATGCATCCGTTGCATTTCACTACCAAGCTAGGCTACTATAATAAACTCCTACTGAGTTCACTATCGTACATGCATGATATTTGGTATGAATGTTACATTTACCTACTGGAAAAACATAATAAAAGTTCTCGCAAAAAGAACCTGTGATGTGGCAGTTATCTTGGAAAATGAATATTAAATTTTACAAGAATTACAAAATTAAATAGGCTATAAAGAAGTGGAAATAATTTAGTCATTATTCATCTAAAGCAAAAAACATCCACCTTTAATAATTTTGTTTTGCTAAATTCACACAACTAACATTACATGGTATACGTTATTATTTTGCAGTTTTGTAAAGCACTTTTGTGTAAATTTTGTTTATGCAAATAATGTAGTAATCTTCTTTTTATTTTATTTTGTGTTGAGAAATGGCAACTTTGTAGTAACCATGGTTTATACCATTATTTCACAAAAATGTTATTGTTCAAATAAATTTTTGAATAAATATAAATACAATTGACATATTTACTGTGAAAAGTATTTTCAAAGCTCTAATCACTTTCATTACTACTTTTAAGTTCATAAAAAAAACATGTTTTTTTTTACCGATTCGAACTAATATAATCAAAATAAGCCTACTCAATAAAATTATTTTGTTAAACCTCAAGAATATTTTTTTAATTGTTTATAATTGTCACATTTAGTGTAAAAAAGTATTTTCAAAGCTCTAAACTCTATTATTCTTATTTTTAATTTCATTACAAAACAAAATTATTACATGATTTTTCTGACCGACTATAGCCTATTCAAAAAAGGCCTACTCAATGAACAATTTTTATTTTAATCTCTCAACAGTTTGTTCCTTATTTTCTGGTTTATTCCGAACAAAATGATATATAATAATAAATTATGTTTACTTTTTATATTATTTTTGACGAATTTACAAAAATACCTCTTCAAACAGTCATATTTTAATTGGATCCGGAGGAGAAGTCAAGTATCAAATAGAGTGCAAAAGGTTAATAAATCACCATGGGTCCAACATAAATCTCAAAACAAAAAATTCAATACAGTAAAAAACAAATCATGGGTATACTTTAGTAGGAGTTTATTATGGTAGATAAACTTGGTAGCGAAATGCATCAAAGGCATTAGCAGTGTAACATTTCAAAACTCGCATAAAAAATAATGAAAAGAGAAAAGTTATGTTATTGGTATGAAACTGTTGGGAAATTCATATCTTTAAATTAAAACCAAAATTTTGCTGTTTAATATTTCTTTATAACTTCCTTTAACGGTAATTAGTGATTTTTTACAAATTATCAATATTGTTTTCCAAATATTTTAATTTAAGCTAAACCGTTAATTTTATTGAAAATTGCTAACAACAAAAGTTGTAGCTCTTTTTGTGACAGTCATTTTTATTTAAGACTTTTTTTATAGGATAAATAGTTTTTGAGTAATCGGGAAAAACTGTGCCGTAGCACAGGTTGTTTTTGCGAGGACTTAGTATGTTATTACAGTAGCTAAATACAACATAAATACAAAATCCCTAGCTTATAAGAGTTTTTAGGTAAATTATGTAACATGACTGGACTATATAGTTCTTTCTTTACTTATTGCTAAAAATAATTATCCTTTTAAAAAATATTCCTAATTTTATTAGGAATTATTTCAATAAGGTATTTCAGAAGTGCAGTATCTTTCAATGTCATTATAGCTCATGTAATATCGATTTTATTATATACATTCTTGATGTAATTACGTCAACTAATCCAACTTATTTTAGGTACATCTTGCCTTATGTATTACCGCTTAAACAGAATGCCACAGGCTACAACAGCTTTGTACTCCGTTTGCTAACTATACCGTTCGAGGAAGATTACGTTCTCGAATTACAAACTATCAAATACATTGCAACTGCTAACGGATATAGTCTCCAGATTGTAGACAAATTAATCGTTAAACATAGAAATAAACACTTACTATCACCATCACATAACTGTCCTAAAGTAAAGTATACAGGGTGTCTCTGAAGTATGTGAACGGCGTTATATTTGTGTAACCTGTAGACTACGCAAAAACATAGTAAAACATCGTTTCTCTAAAAAAATTAATTTTTATTATTTTTGAAGGAATTTTAATTTTTATATCATCTTAGAGGGGTGGCCTGCAGGGAGTCAGATGCAAATCTTAAATAGGAGCATAAGTCGAGTTGTACATCAAATTAAAGGTACATCTTAGGAGAACACAATGCCGCAAATCAGATATCAAAAAGTTTACCCTACTATAAATGGAGGACGTTTAAAGTTACAATATTGGGCATTACCGATAAACCACAGAAACTGGTACTACTGGTTTGCTAGTGTGGATTATCGGAGTTTTGCTTTTAAAGCTAACGCCAGTAAGTAAAATTAAGCCACTTACTGTAACTTCAAACGGTCGCCATTTTGTGAAGGGTGAACCTTTTGACATCTGATTAGCGGTATTGTGTTCTCCTTAGACATACCTTTAATTTGATGTACAACTCGACCTATGCTCCTATTTAAAAGATTTGCATCCAACTCCCTAAAGGGATACAAAGCAATTATAAATTGCTTCAAAAATTAGGTTTTTTTTTAGAAACGATGTACCAGGTTTTGTTGCGTAATCTTCAATGGTTACACAAATATAACTCCTATTAAATACATAATAGTATGGACGTGGACTGATATCTTTGCTCGGGGTGTGTAGGAAAGGGATTTTGTTTCATTTACTTATTTAAATTGTATGATGAATGAATGTGAGCGTGAATGTTGTTATAAGTAGTTTATTTTATTTTGTAGCTTCAATAAATATGTTTAAAATTAGTCTATTTTATTTTGTAAGCTTTAAGAAACTATATTAGCTTAGGATTTTTCTTTTTTAGTTCTTGTATTTTATATTTATTTTTCTTGGTCTTTATTATGTATTTGTGTTTTGTTTTAGGCTTAAGTTAATTATGTAAATATGTTTAATGTCAAATAGTAATTTTATAATTATGGGTAAAGTGTAAGAGAGGACCATATGGTCCTAACTTTGCCCAAAATAAAGTATTTTCTATGTATCTCACCCCGTTCCCAGACTTTTGAGACACCTTGAACATAAAAATAAATTAGGATGATTATCAGATTAGATAATAGGTACTTTATTGTGGAAACTCCCGAACGGCTAAACAGATTTTCTTGAATCATAGCTAAGAACACTCTCGATCAGGTCACTTTCCAATAAAAAAAATTCAATCAAAATCGGTCCACCTGTTTGTGATCGAGATACTATGCCACTGACAAATACACAGACCCACAAATACACAAACCCACACGTTAAACTTATAAAACCTTTCTTGTTTCGTCGGGGGTTAATGAATGTTTCTTTGGCCTCTATAGACTCAAAAACTATTCGACCGATTTCACTAATTTTTTTACAGTTTATCCGTTTAATTGTCAGGAGTGTTTAGACGTTACACAATATATAAAAATTAAACTAACTTCCTACAAGCTATAAATCTAAAATTATGTAATATTATATTTTAAGTTATATAAAACTATTTGCAATTTGATTACTGAATTCAAATGTACGAAATGGAAAACCTACCTTTAAAATTAAATATTAATTTTTCTTTATTGTCAAAAACTTCTCAACTAATGTCACTACAATTTCACAATTTACACATATTAGTACCTGGATTTTTTTGTAAATACGGTCAATACAGTCAAATATATTTAAATAGGGTAGCTACCTCTTACAATAAAAATAAATTGCTCTAAATTCTTACAAACTATAAAGCTAAAATTATTGAATATTATTCTTAAGTGATGTAAAAAAACTTTGCAGTTTTATTACTTAAGTCAAAGGGATGAAATGGGATAAATACTTACAACCAAATCAAGCAATAGCGAAGCATTTCCGGATCTACTAGTATAATAGAAAATTGTCACTTTCAAAACCACGAGCAAACTCGAATAGATCCTGAAACCTAAAACCTTGAACAATTTAAACACAAATGTAGAGATTGCCCAAGCTATTATATAGATCAAACAGGAAGTCCGTTCAATATAAAAGATTTAAAAAACTATTTCCAAATACAAAACTGAACAAAAATCTTTCCAGTTATGCACAGCACCTAATAAACTATAGTAATAGTTACTCCAATTGCAACTCTAACGTAGAAGTAATCCACGTGTGCAAAAAGGGACCCTACATGAATGCAGTTGAAGGATTCGAAATATACAAGGCTACAAAATACGATTCTACGTATCTAGTAAACGACCGACTTGCTTTCGGTCAAATTTACTATACGATACTTTAATTAAAGGGCATAGTCTGCTAAGTCTGGCTGGAGATAATGAAAAGGGACAATATTAAACTCAGTATCAGACCACCGGTAGAAGTGCACGTCCTCAGAACGCAACTAAAGTGATTCTTTTGTTTTTTGTTTAAACAATGTACGACCTCCGCACGGAATGAAATTTGTGTTTTGTAATATGTGTACATTTTACTTTCTCACTATACTATATACATCACTATACTATATATTTTTTCGCCAAAAAAATCGATGTTGAGATTTTTGTGGAAATATTTGTTTTGGGACCCCCTGAGTACAAAAAAAGTAGTTTTTACAAAATGTCTGTCTGTATGTCTGTATTTTACAAAGCTAGAGCGAAAACTATTCGATCGATTTCAAACAAATTTGCACCAGACGTGTCAAGTAGGCCTGTAAAGATGCACGAAAAACGGTTTTGAAAAATAACCCTCTTTTTGGCAAAAAAAACCCCAAAAAATGTGTTATTATTGTTTTACAAAAAAAGGGCTCTAACGATTTTGATAAAA
>JAGFPH010000011.1:2308814-2326027 GCA_018207615.1 Philaenus spumarius | reverse complement strand
ACTTACACACCTATACATACCACTAATATACATAGCTTATTACAATAACGTTGTATTATTTAACTCAAAGTAAAAACACATTTACTTAAATAAAACAGAATTTAAAAAAAATATATATAATACACTTCAAAGAAACAAAACCCACATTACTCTGGAAGAGAAAAAACAAAAACAAAGAAGAAACACCCGGCTCCCCTAAAGGCATAGCCCGCTTTGGGGATAGCCACTCGTACATTTTCCGAAACATAAATATGACAGCAGTAAGACAAAAATTAACCAAAAGATATATAGCTCCTAGGTCAAAATTATAATTTAAAAAGAGTTTTTTTTCAGAAATTAATTAAAAAAATATCGGCGAACATTCTACCCAAATATTAACAATAAGTTCTTGCTAAACAAGGGTGAAAAACAACGTAAAAATACAAAATAACACAAATTTACACATATGTAAGATCATTGTAAGAGGAATAATAATACCTAAAGATCACAATACTATATAATAACTAACTATATAATAACTATTAACTATGTACATTTAACAAGTGTTCAACGTCTTCCCGTTCAAAGAGCCAATTTCTTACTTTTCGCAAAAAACATGAAAGTGGATTTCCACATTTGATGTTGCCAGGCAGTACATTAAACAATTTTGGCCCGAGGAAACAAAACGTTTTCGTAAAATAAGTCTTAAAAGGCTTTGGCACTACAAAATTTCCTGCACTTCTTAACCGTTCCCTCCTCCCATCACACCGATCAGAAAGCTGCCTGTTTCCACTTTTAATAAAAAATAACTTAAGTACTTTGTAAATATACAAGTATCTTAAAGGTAATATCCTTAGAGAAATGAATAATGGTTTTGAATGTTCCAACCTACTCTTGTTTAGGATCATCCGGACAAACTGTTTCTGAATATTAATTACAGAAATCAGATTACTAATGCAAGTCCCTCCCCAGCTATACAAACCATACTCTATCCTACTTTGAGCCAGTGAAAAATAAATCATGCGCGATAACATCCGGAGGACACATATTTCTAAGAAAATAAAACACTCTTAAAATACTACCCAATTTAGATTTTAACTTAGACAAATGAACTTTCCAATTTAATTCACTGTCGAGGAATACACCCAAATATTTTATGCAGCTTCTTGCTTTAACAACTAACTGAACATGCATTTTTGCAAAAACTTCACGCGTACAATTTGAGCAAGGATATATTAAATCCTGCGTGAAGTCATAACTTCCCTTTAACATGAAATTTATGTAGTTAGTTTTTTCCACACTCAGGACCATACGATTTTTTAAAAACCACCATCTAATTGCTCTTAGGTCATCATTCATGGCCTTTTTGACATCACTCCATGTACCTTCAACATAACATAGTGCAGTATCATCCGCAAATGATGTCAAGCTGAAATTTAGTCGCGCATTTCAAAGGTCATTAATATAATATATAAGAAACAATATAGGACCCAAAACAGACCCTTGAGGTACGCCATACTTGATTTGCCCCATTTTACTAATAACACCATTTACCCTCACACATTGTTTTCTTCCAGCTAGATAGCTTTGAAACCAACGCAATACAACTCCTCTGATACCGCAATTTGAAAGTTTATGGATCAATATTGAATGTTCAACAGTATCAAAAGCTTTTTTAATGTCTAAGAAAAGACCACTCACACATTTACCACGATTTATGCCTTCATTTACACACCTCAATTAATTTGAAAGAGCTTCTTCTGTACTCATACCTTCTCTGAATCCATACTGGTTACTACTAAAAAAGTTAATTTTGTTTTAATAACCCATCAATTTTCGTTTCATAATTTTTTCGAGTATCTTTGAAAAGGTTGAAACAAGGGATATTGGTCTAAAATAATTACATTCGTTAGTAGACCCTTTATTATGAATAGGAATCACTTCGTCAGGGAAAACGAAAGAACCAAAACTAAAATTAAAAACATATAGCAAGATATCGATAAATTTATGATAAGTAAGTTTTACCATAGTAGAGCTGATTCAATCAATGCCTGGAGATTTCCTACTTTTTAAACAGTTAATCGCGCAAACAATATCTCTTTCTGAAATTGAATCTAGAAACATGGAAGAAGATTTTAGCATGAATATTCCTTATTTTTAGGCCGAGCCATGTTTTATATACGGCGTTTTCCATTTTTCATTTTTAACTCCTTAAATAAAATAAAAATGGTGGTCGGACCGTTTCTTTCGGTATAAGCTTTTTCCAAAGCCAGTTTGTAAGCCAGTTTGTAACGGTAAGCTGGCCGTAAACTTCAAATTTGTTAAAAATCGTCCAAATTTTTGTATTTCATCCATGTTTTTAAACGTTTATTCTATACAAATTCAAAAGTGTTATATAACTTTTCTGTAGATAAAGGTTCAAAGAATTCATATATGTCAGTAAAAAAATGATTGAATTAAAGTTAACAAAGTTATTAGCTCAAATCAAGCATGTTCAGTAACGAAAGGAAAACGTTCAACTTTAGGCCTACATACAAAGTAGTAAACATTTTTTGTAATTTTTTCATAAATGTAAAAAAGTTTCGTAATTTAGTTCTACATAGAACCATAGAACTGTATTAAAATATTTATCAATTTCAAATTTCTTATTTGGAAACACCAGTTTTTATGTTCCTATTACAAGACTGCTAACAAAACTAGGCCTGTTTTGAATAGTAATTTAGGAATATATCCTTTGCCCAAAAATGACATATTATTATAAGAAAATGTAGAGGATAAATCAAAGAATTGAACTGTGTACTAGTAAATTATTATTTTATAAAAGTAATTGACTTAGGTTTACTAGAATTACAAAATGAGATGAAACAAATGAAACCTCGCGGTGATATAGGACATACAAAATATTACCGTTGGACAGCGTGTAATATGTTTGTACATTGGTTGAGATCACTATCACGACGCTTTAACATAGTTTGTTTTCATTATTTCTAATATTGGAATATGATATGAAACTGTAAATACATTGTTAAGTTTTAGTTATTTAAGTATGTAAATATTTAAATCTATGTTTTTCCTCAATAACGCGATATTTGTAGCTTCCTTACGCATTATTAACCTACATAAAACACGATGACCCCTAAAAGAAAATCTTTAGCAGTTAAAGGTCAAGAGAAAAAAATGAGAACTAGAAACCCCGGAATCGCGGGAATTGCAAAATAATGTTTCACTGGCTAAACCTTCTACTTACTTCCTTACTGGCACACTATTTTTAACCTAAGCTAAAAACACATTTGTTATTTCAACGAGCGAGGTCTACTGTTAACAGAACTACTAGTATATTTAAAGAAAGATACAAATACTATCTTTTAATTGCTTTTTATTTGATATTGATAGATCAAATGATTTAGAAGTTATTAATATTATAGTGAAGAAATTAATAATCGAATATGTTTATGTTGTACGAAGATGTACGAATGTTTCCGAAGTTTAACGAATAGGTACAAATCTCTTCTTTAAATTTGTACAAACAAATATAATATATTGATGATAAAAGTTTGTATTTATTTACAGTTTATAACCTCAAAGCAAATATTATAACCTAAATTATAGCATACGTTAGTTCTATAACTCATATTGAAAAAAATCAATTTCACAAGAAATTACAACGATGGAAATTGTAAACATAACCCCAAACTGCAATCTACTGGGTTTGTTTAAGTATTACAGATGATGGGTGAAATCAGCTGTTATATTATATGTTATTCATACGTGTACAGACGTACACTCGCTTTTATAGGAGTTGATGTATTCTTATTTGGTCATACATTGATTTGATTGTAAAACATTTATAAGCGCATAATGTTATTATTTAGTCGATTTCCTGTAAGTATTCATAGGATTAGACTGAAGGACTGATTGATCTATTATTTTCAGTCGGTTGTTCCTATATTCCTATAGCTCTGCTCTGGACTGCCTTGTGACTGTTGAGTAAGATGCCGTACAAATTGTTATTTTGCAATGTATCTATGCAATCGATAATATTGCTTAACTAAACTTAATTAATATTGTAAAAAATTACCTGTTTAGATTAAATTCGTGGTATATGAGGAAGGTAATCGGTTTAAAAGTAATGCAAACATCAGGAGGTTTACCAACATCTGAACAAGACATAAACAGAATCAATTGTGCAAACGGGTATGACCTACCCGCAAATGGTTTATTTGTGTAAGAGTATGACGTAGGCAAAATGATTTAACTTGTGTCGTATAATCATAATATATGAATTGTTAAAACGTGCAAACAAGTTGTATAAGTTACATGTAACACATGTTGCATGAACAGTTACAGCTTTTCCAAGCTGAGTAGGTAAATATTAAAATCAATAACTTTATAGTTACATGATAGAATAAACTTTGAACACAAAATCTCACAACTAATAAGTTTATTAACTTAAACGCGTTTCTACTACAAAGTCGCCATCTTAAGTCATGCATAAGCTACAATAGTCAAATTATAACTCAATTTATAGTAAAATTATAGTTACATGTAAGTATGTAACATGTTAAATAACAAGCGCCTATACTTCAATACGGGCAAAGTAAGAGTAATTAACAGATGAGTTTTAATTTACCTTTTCCTTAGTCAGTGTTAAGTTATATTAGCGATAAGTGGATGTATTTAAACAGAACATGTAAAACAAGGGGATGCTCATGTTGGGCTCATCTGATAAGGGAAATAAACGTAAACAATAGAAAACGATTCGTGTAATGAAAGGGGACGATTACGAGAAAAAATTTGAAACTGTATTACAAATACCAAAGAGGATGAATGTAAGGTCGTTACTATAATCTTTCTTACTTTGTGATAGAATTTTGCGTTCCAATTAATTTGAACTAAGCATTAAATATTTTATTTCATCATCGTAAGAAAATATTTCCAAATTCTATCAGTTCCAAGTTCATATAATGCAACCTCTTGACGTTAAACGTTAAAATCATGCAACAGTTCTAACAAGTAACTTATAAGTAAGATATAAGAATGAAGTGTGTATGGATTTGAAGATGACACCGGTTACCTGACATCCAAACAAAGGGACTGTAAAAGACTGTAAATATACGCAATTTAGTTCATTATTAAATATTCAGTTCCGGTGGTTAAAATCTCAAAAATAAAAATGAAAGTTGTATAATTTTGTGGCCATATTTATAATTAAGTTTTTACGTGATTGTTAGCAATTATATTTGATTTGTCATTACAAAAATTAAATTTAGAAAAACATGTAATTCAAATCTTAAGTTTGATATCAAACTAATACATTAATTTTTGCATAAATAAAGTGTAAAATATTTCACTTTGGGCGAAACATCTCTTCTTAAGCTGCGTATGGAAACGCTAATGTTTATACAAGACCATGGTGTTTGCCAGCAGAAAATCCCACTAAGCCAAAACAAACACAATTGCTTTAGACAGGGGACACAGAATCGGCTTTTAAATATGTTTTAATTTTTTTATGTGGTATTTCTTAATAATAAAAACAGTAAACCGTGTATTACTTCTAAATTTAAAATATATTGCTTTAATTACTATCTAATTTCTAGGACATTCATAACAGTCTGTTTCTAACAAACAATGTATCGAACATAAAAACAATAAGCAAAGAAATACAAACTAGCTTAGCCTATTTTATATACATGGTGGATTCTCGACTTCTAATAGAAAATTTTTTACCTCTCATTATAAAGGAAAGTATGTTTTGAATAACATAAGACATATCCCAATACGGTGGACAACTTTCAAACTTCTACAAAAAATCCCCATTTTGTAATTAATTTTAGGACTTTTATAATGAACGTCGTTTGTTAAACCAAACCGTTTTCGTATAATTTGTATTGAGATTTTAATTCTTACATTTTTGAAAGGCACTAGCTCTAGCAGGAGAAAAACAATAAAGCACTTTACAAACTAACTGCTCGGTTTATAAAATCCGCAAAGAATAAAAACGTCTTAAAACTATGAATAAAATTCAAGGACTTTAAACTCGGTAAATGTGTACAGTTATACGGACTTAAAAACTGTAGGCCTATTTTCTTAAATTTTGTATTTATATACGTTATTAAACACTTAAAGAAAGATACAAATATTATCTTTCAATTGCTTTTTATGTCATATTACTAGATCAAATGATTTATAAGTTATTAATATTATAGTGAAGAAATTAATAATCGAATATGTTTATATGTTCTACGAAGATGTACGAATGTTTTCGAAGTTAAACGAATAGGTAACTCTTCTTTAAATTTGTATAAGTGAATATATTGATGATCAAAGGTTGTATTTGTATACAGTTTATAATCTCAAAGAAAATATTATAACGCATTATAGCATACATTAGTTCTATAACTCATATTTAAAAAAAAATCAACTTCACAAGAAATTATAACGATTGTAGTTATTATCATAACCCCAAAGTACGCTATGTTTTGAACAGATGATGGGTGAACTCAGCCCTTATATGATAAGGCCTATGTTACGTACAGTACACTTGCTTTTATAAGAGTTGATAAAGTTTATGCTAGCAAACTACAAGATGGCAAAAATTAATAATCCAAATAATATAAGAAAGCTTGTAAACATTTGTTATAAAATGTTTTTACATACAATTTAGTAATGGTAAGTACCTGCTAAGCTTAATTTTCAAAGGTGCATATCAAACATACCAAAATCAAATTACTGTAATTTCGCCAATTTGCAATGACTATATTTGAATAGAATAATTACAAGTGCTGTAGTGCAGGAGTGTTGATAGTTTCATTCAAATCGGTCTTCCAAAAATTTCGTAATAGCTTCCCAATTATTTATGTAAATTATATTGAACTATGCATTCAGGGCACTAGGTTTCCAATGAACAAGGTTTAAATTTGATGTATATTATTGCATATAATTTGGAAGAAATATATTGAGTCATTTTTTTCTATTCGCATTTTAGAATAGTTTAAAGAAGCTATTTACAGCAGTGCTACTACATTTATCCTTTATAAATTTTTTTTGAGGCTCAACTGTTTCAAGTCAAGCCTATCAAAAATTTTATTTTTATAATAATATGAGTAATAGTGTACTTTCGAATGGAGCTTTTCCCTAAGTGATATTTCGACCTGTATAGACTGTATTGGTGAGACGTTGACACTTAATTAATTGTTAATACATTTTGTTTAGAACTGAAAATACACATTTCCAAATTTCCATCATAAAGGTTATCACTTCTTCCACAAAAATATACTAATTTTATCACATCATTTTAGTAAAAAAACTAGTCAACATAAAAGTTTTCTTTATTGTACGTGTTCTATCAGAACTACTCATCAAATAAAAAGAAATGTTCTACTGACGAAATTATTATTCTGGCCCATATCTCAGTTGAGGTCGTTATATCGAAAAATAAAATTCTATAAAATCTGGACAGAATGGTGTAGGGTATTGTTTGAAAGAACTTTATTAAAACATTTTTACTACGTGTAGTTATCTCGAAAATGTTGTTTAACATTACGCTTTATGACCTTTCTATCAATACTGCAGCAACTGTGCTTTAAAAAACAACTGTACTGTTAAAGGTATCATATATGCTTTAAAAGAACTAAAGCGGAACCAAAATTGCGTAGAACTCTTATGATGAAACGTGATTTATATTTGCTGCTTCATGTAGTAATAGTTTACTTAATAGCCGCTACCTCCTTCTCATTGATCCATACCATAAACCGAATTTATTCCATCTATGGATATAGTTCCTGAATATTGTCAATGTTATTACCACATAAATAATACAAAATCTGCTTCTCAGAGCATGTATTTCAGTCAACAATTTTCTTTTCTCGCAGAATAATCTGCTTTATTTGTTTACTGAGAATTATTCCCACCTTGATTAAAACATTGTTTGTCAGTTTATTTGTAGCGTGATTCTACAGGTGAAATTATTTAATCGAACAAAACTAATATGTTTACTAACTCAAACTTGTTTCAACCACAACGCCGCCATCTTCAGCTATGCTCGAGCTTCAATAGTGTAACTATAACTCACAATATAATTGAGTTATATAGAAATACATTACTATCAGCGTGAAAGTTTTGTATGACTCAACAAAATTACAATTAATCTATATATTTAAAGCTTTTATATTAAATATTCAAGAAGTATGTATATAAATATATAAATAGCCTTTAGTTTGAATGTTAAGTATAACTATAATTTAGTATTTAACTAAACATTCACGAATATATGTAATAATATTTTTACTTTCGGCTGTCATACATTAAGTACTATTTAGTTAAGTTAGGATTACTTTATTAAATAAAAATACCAATAAATAAGACTACTGTTAAATGATAGTTTGAACCATAAACTAACCTTTGTTAATGCGGAACCTATGGCGAAACTTATTTATGAACATAAAATAGCTGCTATCTTCGATGTAAACTATTCGTAACAAAATTAAACAAATTACTTCGCATTTTTATGTTTCTTTCCAAACAACAACGTAATACAATTCACTGGTTAATTACTAACAAATAGTACAAAATGTACAATTTCAGCAAAATTTTATTGACCTATAATTTAATGGTTAACACAACATTTTATACTCTTTATCCCATTCCAAATATAACGGAGGTACAGCTTTATGCAGACTATTTTCTATATAGTTTTACTCCATGACCCATAAGTTGTTCCATTATTATTGGTTTTTTAAAATCATTTTAGAGCAGTATGTAGGACTCCTATTTTCGCGACCAGTGACAAAAAATAAAAACAAATAAAACACAAGTGGTCTCTTCTGGAGAGCATTCCGACGATATAACCGCATGTTTTGAATGGGATATAGCTCCAAGTAATTCAGAATTCAGTCAGGTCATGTCAGTTGTACTACGACAATATATTTTTATTTTTATAACGTGTTAAGTTATTTAAGTGTTTTGTGTTGTTTTAAAATGTGACTGGTAATGTCTGTATAAGTGATAAGTGTTGTATTTGATTTGATAATTGAAGCATGACTTCCGAAATCGATTGTAAGGACTAACAAAGGACTGTAGACGGACGTAAAAGTATGTAAAACATGTATTACTGTTAATTACAACCTGTACTTAAAATTTCTTTGTATCGGTTCTTTAGAAGATTTATTAAAGTTAACTAAAGTTATTTATCTTTTTAACTTGAAAATGTAATACATTTTTTTTAAATAAATTGAACCCTTAATAATTCGTATATTATACTTTTGTAGTCCAGCTACAACGTGATTTAATATCAGTAACAATATTTTCAAAAACTCTTACCGACATAATGTCTGTGTAGGCCTATACTTTTATACAGGATCGCCAGCTGGACTGGATAATTTTCTATACAGATAGTCCAGTAGAATAATAATTCATAAACTTCTGAAAAAGGTAAGAACAAGTTTTATAACAAAATAACATTCAGTTAGACCACCTAAATTTCTGTGAAGGGGTTTTAGCAACAGATTTATACAATGTGAATAGTTAAGCTACACAATTAACAACATAATGCAATAATTTTTAGACACATTTTATTTCATTTGTATGTACGAAATCTTATTTGAAATCGGTACATGAAAATTGTTTTGAAATTCAAAAGCATAATATATGTTATTACATGCTATAGTTATTTTTGTTTTTACTACGAACAAAATCTTACGATAGCAAATAATAATCAAATAATAAAAGTAATCAAATAATAAATATAATGGTTCTGACAATGTAGCGGTGCCATTGTTTAGTTTATAATAAACCACAGTTATGCCAAGCAGTGTCAACTTCTTCAGACTTGACACACAATAAAGTATGACGTATGACACACAACAAACACCATGTTACGTTAAAATAGTGTGCCAGTAAGGAAGTAAGCAGAAGGTTTAGCCAGTGAAACATTATTTTGCAATTCCCGCGATTCCGGGGTTTCTAGTTCTCGTTTATTTTATTTTCTTTAACTTTAACTGCTAAAGATTTTCTTTTAGGGAGCATTGTGTTTTATTTAGGTTAATAATGCGTAAGGTAGCTAAAGATATCGCGTTATTGAGGGAAAACATAGAATTAAATATTTACATACTTAAATAAGTAAAACTTAACAATGTTTATACTAACGACCGTTGGTTCTTGGTGAAATTCCATTATAAAAAATAAATGAAAACTTTTTGTACTATTTCACAAAGCTTTATTGAGCCGTGCCGACCTAGGTTTCGCCAGCTACGGCATTATCGAAGGCAACTTAAAGACTAAAGGAACAAGAAAAAATCCAACACACAGCAGTTGGGTACAGGTAGGCCAAAATACCGTTAGGTTAGGGATGGGGGAGGAATCGAACTGGTCAATACCTTTAGTCTTTAAGTTGCCTTCGATAATGCCGTAGCTGGCGAAACCTAGGTCGGCACGGCTCAATAAAGCTTTGTGAAATAGTACAAAAAGTTTTCATTTATTTTTTTACTTAACAATGTATTTACATATATTCATATTCCAATATTAGAAATTATAAAAACAAACGATGTTAAAGCGTCGTGATAGCGATCTCAACCCATGTACCCATGTACAAACACTTCCCTTGCTGTCCAAATATAATTTTTTGCATGTCCTTTTAATACCGCGAGGTTTCATTTGTTTCATCTCATTTTGTAATTTAAGTAAAGCTAAGTCAAATACTTTTATGAAATAATAATTTACAAACATGCAGTTTAATTCTTTGATTATTTTCTACACTTTCTTATAATATTATGGCATTTTTGGGCAAAGGATATATTCCCAAATTACTATTAAAAATTGGCCTAGTTTTGTTAGCAGTTTTGTAGTAAGAACATAAAAACTGGTGTTTTCAAAATAAGAAATTTGAAATTGATAAATATTTGTATGCAGTTCTATTTAGAACTAAATTACGAAACATTTTTACATTTATGAAAAACATTACACAAAATTTTTACTACTTTTTATGTAGGCTTAAAGTTGAACTTTTCCCATTCGTTACTAAACATGCTTGTTTCTTGAGCTAATAACTTTGTAAATTTTAATTCAATCATTTTTTTTACTGACATATATGAATTCTTTAAAGCTTTATCTACAAAAAATCTATGGAACACTTTTGAATTGGTTTAGAATAAACGTATAAAAAACATGGTTAAAAAGCAAAACCTGTTACGATTTTTAACAAATTTGAAGTTTACGGCCATTTTGTGAGCTTACCGTTAGAGATACGGAAAAAATCAAGAATACAATTTTGTTGAAAATCGAATTTTCTACTGGCACAATGTTACTAGTTTTTAAATTCGACTTACGGTTAAGCCACAAACTGGCTTTGGAAAAAAGCTTACACTGAGGAAAACGGTCCGACCGCCATTTTTATTTTATTTAGGGGTTAAAAATGAAAAAAATATATATATACATCGCTCGGCCTAGAAATAAGGAACATTCATGCAAAAAAACATTAAAATCGATCAAGGCGTTTAGCCGTAATCGTGAGACAGACAGACAGGCAGACAGACACACAGACGAAATGCCGAAAGGTCGAGCTATAACGGAGATCTCACTTCGCTTGGTCAGTTATTGAAAATGCTTATAAAATTAAGTCGCTGTCATTTTAATGCATGTGAGAAATCAATAGAATATTTTTCCATCCGATATTGAAACTAACAGTTGATCTAAAAAAACAGGTTAATTCTAAGTAGCGTGAACAATTTATACTCAGTTTAGAAAATATGTTTATATAATTTTGTTCATTAAATCTTAATGTCATTAATAAGCTCTAGGAAGTTTTGAAACTATTTTTGGAAACACTTTTTATATTTTGTTGTTTTTGCAAGTGTCTTTAAAAATTAACATTAAAAATCGCTTTTAAAAATATGAAAAATAATACGATGTTGTTATGTTTTGTTTAACATTTACGATGATATCTTAAACTTTTTTTAAATTAGACAAAGTAAAGTAGAAATTTAAGTAGAGGATCATTCTAGAGACAGTTTATTCTATAGTCAGTTGTTATTAGAGAAATCAATAATCATTAAAAGTTCCCTTGAAAGCGTTATCTAAGTTATATACTACTTGGACTATTATTAAAATTATTATATTTCTCAGCTATATGTTTACCAAGATGAAATACTTCAATTTAAAACAGATTCCTTTAAATATTTCATACTTAAAACATTTATTTTGGCTTTCCCTACATGTAAATTTTTCAACGAGAGTTAGAAGATTTCTTTAGGTGGTTTGCCCATTAGGTTCACTACTAAGTTACTCAAGTTTATATAAATTCAATACGTCATTGTGTTACATTGAGGCTCAACCAGTTCCAAGTCAAGCCTTTTCAAAATTTCTTCTCTTTAGTAACAATTCAGTGATTTCAGTGTTACACACACAATAAAATTAACTAAAATGTTTTATAAAACGTTGTATAGGATGTAACAGTGAGAGGTTGTAAATTCCGTGTTTAATGTTATTATATCAACAAACGATTTAAAGCAAACAATTGTTTCCGTAAACAAATTTAAAACTAAAATGGTATTAGTTAATAAGGCAAATTATAAAAAATTTTGTTCTGCAGTAGGAACTATATCAGTTTATAGTTTACACAATGCAGTTTAAAATAAAATTATTTTTCAAACACGTTAGTTTCTCCAAGTGCAGATTTTTTTGCACTTGAACCCGTGTTGGGGGTTCCATCTCTATCAGCCTTGATTAGCATATCCTACCCTGTTTCACAATAATATAACTGTTGTGTTTTTAAATCATCATCGATATCTAACAATTAATTGTTATTCTAGAACATATTTAGGAGTATGTATTTCTTACTTCCACACATTCTATTTATACCATTTTTTAACGTGTGACTATGAAAACCCATTATGTTTAATTTGGCACAATTTGGGTAAATAGTCGTTGATTAGATCTCTTAAAAAATTGGTAATATTAAATCGTCTAAAGTATAAAGGTGTTCTAATCGTATTGTTAATGTAACAATGGTGTTTTAAACCAATATCATGCTTTTCTGATTGTTTCGTGGTTCAACCGTTTTTAGTAAATTCTGTGCAATATTTATAGCGAGAAATGAAAAAAACTATTTATATAATTTTATGGGAATGTGCCTAGAAGAGTTTGGATAGTAAAGTATAATCACATTAATATGAATAAGACTAACAGTACATCAAGTGTGTAGGTTTTGCAAATATACTACTATATATATTTTATAGATAATATACCATAATACTGATTATAAATTTTGTTAATTTTCTCACGTCTTTATTAGTGGCAGTTTTATTAGAACAGGTTTTGAGTGACTTAGATTGTAACTCGTATAATTTGTTTGACTTCTTCACTATACTACTTCACTCACCTCTATTTATAAGTCATGAGCGCACAACCTGTGGGCTTATTTAATTTTTAAACTACTTATTTTTAAATGTGTTGTTTCTCTGTTTGTTTTAAAATATTGATGACTTCAAAATAAACTAAGGTTAGTTACTGATAATGGGATAGACGACCCGACACACTTAAAAAAAAACCGGTTATGTCAAGTGACAAACTTTCTATTCAACACATAACTAACGCAGATTTTACTTCAAAATTAAGTTTACAACATCTGGTTTTTAAATGCCTTTAAAGACGGAACAGGTTTTAATCACCGAACATAACATACTATATCTAGCATGCATAATCAAGTCATATTTCTTGCAATATGTTCTAAAAACTATGTTTTAATGTATTTAAGTTCGTTTAAATAACACCAAAATGAAACATTTCTTGCAAATTTCCTTTACTTAAAAGGGACAGTGCACAGAACTGAAAAGTAAAAACAACAATATATTTGTTGCAGCTGTTTCGCTGTTATGCATCATCAGACAACTACATTTTAAAAGTCCTAAATTCTAATACTTTTTAAAAAGTAGCTAATTCTAGAGATTTACAAATCTGACTAATACATTATTGTACTTAAAACGAAGGCATTGACAAAAGGATATTTTCTTAGAAAAAAACATTCTCCTAAATGAACGAGAAATTCCATAAAGAAAACTTTAGAACTGAGCAGTTTAAAATTATGTTCTTACGATGATGAGACAAGATTTGATTGCTTACTTCAAGTGATTGGAATCAGAAATCCATACAAAGAAAGAATTAGCAGCAATATTATCTTTGGTATTTTAAACACTATTTTCAAAATAATCTTTCTCGTGCTCGCCATCTTTCCCAACATAAATAGATTTTATTATTAGTTATTCGGTCATTGTCATCATTTGACTGTTAAGAAAATGTCCGTAAAACTAGTAATAACATTGAACATTCATCATTAATAAATTATAACTTCAAACACAGAATGAATAGATTTTTCATTTTTACTTTTATTTTCCTTCGCAGATGCCTTCATCTACTTATACATATTCTGTTTAATTAAATGCATATACTTGTCGCTACGATGCCATTACTTAACACGGACTTCGACAAGAGGAATTAAAACTCGTCGTTTTAATTATGTTTACACTGACCGCATTGGTGTTTTACATCGAGTATTAATACTTGTAACAATTGTGTAACTTGTTACATGTATTTACAAAATTACAGATTTAAAAAAATCTTTACCTACTCGGCTTAGAAAATCTGTATCTGTTTATATAACATGTTTTACATGAAACCTTTTTCTTTTTAAGTTATATAATTGTTGTTTCCTTCTGTACAAACAGCAACCGTTTGCTGGTCAGTCATGCTGGCGTTTACAACAGGCGATCCGAAATTGATAAGATCATGTTGAGATGTGTCGGTCAGCCTTCTAAAGATTATTATTGGCAGTTTTTAAAATTCCCATGATCTGTATCGTTCTCCCGATGGCGTCTGTCTGCAAAACGTTTGAACAGCTTAGCACCCATACCGCAACAACAAATACAAGAATTCGTTGTAGCCTATTGGATTGTTATATTTATATATAAATGGTTATAAATACCTTGTTTGTCAACAGATCCTTATTTTTTGTGCGACGTGTTTCGCCGTTACACAGACGGCATTATCAAGCTACACTTTACAAACACAAGACAATAACATTAACAATAAGACATGGATACACTTTAGTATCCTTCGACATAGCCAACCTGTATACTAACGTACCTATTGGAGAAACAATAAATATTATACAAACCAACCTCAACCAAAATAGAAAACTAACCAAAGATGAAATAACAGAATTGATCAACCTCCTTGGAATATGTCACGAACAAAACTATTTTACATTTAACAATGAAATATATAAGCAAAATAATGGCTTAGCAATGGGATCACCATTATCAGGCATAATAGCTGAAATATTTCTTAACCATATAGAAACAGAATATATAATGAACAACAATAACCATTTCCACAAAAAATATAATTTACTATCATAGATATGTAGACGATATACTGTGCTTAATGAAAGGATCAAACAAACAAATAAACTTATTCAACTTATACTTAAATAATATTCACCCATCTTTAACCTTCACAACCGAAATTGAAACCAATAACAGTATTAATTACCTGGACCTTACAATTTCAAAAACTGATAACAAACATCAATTTAAGATATACCGCAAACCCACGCAAACTGATCACACTATACATGCTTCATCCAACCACCCACAATCGCATAAAATGGCCGCATTTAACAGTTATATCCACAGAGCGGACTTATCAATTGTTGACAAATGTATTTATAATAAACAGACCAAAAAAACAAACAAAACATTATTAAAACCTGACATAAAAAATAAAAACAAATATATCACAATGCGACTCCCTCCATTGCTTGATAAACAAACGCGCAATACCTTTAAAAAACAGGGATACAACATTTCTTACAGGACAGACAACAGTTTAGGTCAATTAATGAATCAAAAGGATGGGAATCATGATAAATACAGTAACAGCGGGGTATACAAATTAAACTGTATCGAATGTTCACAATACTACATAGGACAAACTGGAAGGACATTTAAAACAAGATTTAAGGAACATCTACAAAAAAGGAACCCCAACACACCCACATCCACATTTGCAGAACACCTGATTGATAACAACCATACATACAAAAACATAGAAGACCATATGGAAATGCTGCATAAAACGCAGAAAGGAAAAATTATGGATGTACTAGAGGAGTTTGAGATCTATAAACACACTAAAAACAACCCAAATAATATATTAAATGATAAACTAAAATTTAATTCTAACGGTATATATGATCTAATAAATCGTATACCTCAAGCTCAGACAACATAACCGAGAAGGGTGACCTATCTACACAAATCTAGATAAGACCTAAGATTTCATCCAGTCAAGTAGTAGAACCAGCTGGTGTAACATGTGGCTGCTTAAAGACAGTTTTAATTCACATAACGTGTACAAATGTACAAGAATAACTTCTTCTTTTTTAGTGTTTTATAGTGTTGATAAATGTTGTTAATGTTATTGTCTTGTGTTTGTAAAGTGTAGCTTGATAATGCCGTCTGTGTAACGGCGAAACATGTCGCACAAAAAATAAAAATTGTTTGACAAACTAGGTATTTATAACCATTTATAAACAAATACAAATACCATACAACAAATATACAAAATATTAACACATCTATTAAAGCTAATTTATACATTAGAAAACAGTGAGAGAAAAAAAAAATTCAACAACAGTCATAAAGTGAATCTTGACTTGTATCGTATTCTTAAATATAAACATTTTCACCCAATCGCACTTAAACACCTTTACATAAAACTAATATACACAGCTTATTAAAATAACATTTTATTATTTAAACTCAAAGTAAAAACACATTTACTAAAATAAAAAAATAATACACTTCAAAGAAAAAACCCACATTACTCCGGAAGAGAAAAAACAAAAACAAAGAAAAACACCCGGCTCCCCTAAAGGCATAGCCCGCTTTGGGGATAGCCACTCGTACATTTTACGAAACATAAATATGAGAGTAGTAAGACAAAAACTAACCAAAAAATATATATCTCCTAAATCATAGTTTATAATTTTCAGAAATTATTGTTTTTTAATTTTGGTGAGCATTCTACCCAAATATTAACAATATAAATTATAAGTTCTTGCTAAAAAAAGAGAGAAAAACAAAGTAAAAAGGCAAAATAACAAACAAATTTACACACATTTCATACCATTGTACGAGGAATAATACTTAAAAATCACTATACTATTTAATAACTATTAACTA
>JAGFPH010000011.1:2265630-2292450 GCA_018207615.1 Philaenus spumarius | reverse complement strand
AATGGTAAGTAGTCCCATAACAGAATGTTTTAATTCATTGATATGGTTCAATTCATGGTGTTTAAAGAATAAATAAATCCTTTAACCGAATACAAAATTCCGAAAGTATACTCGCAAAAATTAGCATCTTTTTTTGTTTACAGTCGGATTTTCTTATTTTTTATATAAGTGGTCGTTAGTATGTCATGAACATACGTATCAAAAATACTCAATTTTGCCTTTTAACTAGTATGTTTGTTGAAAGTAAAGAAACCCTTGAGCGTCGGGGGGCAGTCTAAAAATTACTAACTGGTTTGATGCTGAGCGACACCCTGCGGCGAGCGTTATGCCAACGCTCATCCGCCGCTTGCATCGTAGCCAGCCAACCGTGTTTAACAAGAAAACTCCATCAGTTAGATAATTTACGTGCGCTGCTACTGCCGTCTGCCGCCCACCGCTTACCACTCACCGCTTGCATCGTAGCCCAGGCTTGAGGAGGAATCAAACTTTACTAATATATTTCGTAAACGCAGTCAAATATTCAGCGCCTTCATGAGTACACAAATTTCTTAAATAGTTGGTTGAAACCCTAAAACATATAAACTTAATTTTAGAAATCCTCCCAATCAACGTCTGTGGTTCACCTGCATGATCGAATTTGTCTGTACTTGTATAAAGTAAATGCACAACAGTAAATCAAATTTATAACTTAATCATTACTACACATTGTAATATAACATGTCATCATTAAATATGTACTTATGATATTATTGCATGCACTTGGTAATCTAGTTCGTATGAACAAATTTCATAATTATTTATCACGCAACAGTTGATAGTTTGAAAATAAAACACAGACTACGTTTTAAAACCGCTGTTACAATTGACCTACTAGCAATAACCGAAGTACATACAAAGTATACGAGTTTAGAAAATATCACCATGGTTTAAATATAAGTGTAAGTACAAGTTCATTATATAATTATGCTAACATTTTATAGTTTGAACACATTGTAAAAATACTCTCATTAAAAACAGTTAAAAATTGTTAGAAAAATTAAAGTTATTTTTTGTGTTGAATCTTGGTGAAATACTAAAACTTTTGAATTAATTGAAACATTGAAACTTTTTTAACATCTCCATAACTAACACAATGTTATTTAGCTTAACGTAGTATTTACTGCGGAATAATATAATGTAAAATTGTAGGCCGACGTGTTATTTAATGAATAACATACTAGCAGGTACATCATGCATCACCCAAAGATAATATTGGGTAAAAATTTGGTCTCACCATCACTCACAATTTGAAAAACCACATCAGATCATTGTATCATAGCCCATACATCCAAATTGTAAAAGAGTTCAGGGATAATTGATGAAAATGCTCAAATGTTTAGTATGACTATTAATACTTTACACATGACTAGCTGAATACCCGTGCTTCGCTACGGGGAATTTGTTTCTTGCACCACTGTGATTCATAACTAATTGTAATATTGTTCTCTCATTTTCTTTCATCTATTATTTTACAAAAGATAATAATAACATGTATTTTCAATTAATTTGGTATTTAGATATTGTTTACTGGCTGCCCGTCAATCGTCTTCGTCACGGTATGTGTGCTGAATTAATTAAACCAACAAACAAATTAAACATTCAGATTGAAGAGCGCTAAACCTTCTTTTTCAAGCGCTAAAAATACAGACTGGTAAATCACAGTCTTAGCTGGATGTTTGCAGATCACCCAGATACGTTTTTAAGATGCGAATGAATAGATCGGAATAGTTTTGATCAGCGTACGTGTAAAATATTTTCTTAAAATTAATGAGTGAAAAATTTCAGTTATCTAGCTTTAAGGAAAGATTAATAATTAATATTTATTGTTTTAATTATATTTTTAACACTTAGCAGAACGTAACAAAATGTAAACCTGGTTTATTTCCTATATGAATCTTGCAAGAAATTATTGTAAAAAATTTCAGCTCTATAGCTTTAAGAAAATTATAACAATAAATATTTATTGTTTTTAATGGTTGTTATCACATTTTTACCTCCAAGCAGCGCGTAAAAAAATGTAAAACACATTTACTTTTTACATGTATTTTGTAAAAATAAGTGTACAAAATTTCAGCTTTAAGGAAAGTAGACAAACAACATTAATTGTTTTAGGGGAGATTTCAACCCTTAAATATTTTAAAATCCTATCTTAGTGCGCCTCTAGCACCTATGATCAATATGTTTACCAAATTTCACGTTCCTTGGCGGTATTAAATAAATATAGTTAAGTTATAGGGGTTGTTACTAAGTGCTCACCCATTAGCAGAACGTGATAAAATGTAAATCTGGTTAATTGTTTTGTATGAATCTTATAAGAAATAAATATACAAAATTTCAGTTCCTAGCTTTAAGGAAAGTACGCCTATACAAATTTATATTTACTGTTTTTAGGGGTTGTTATCACGTTTTCACCTCTTAGCAGCACGCAACAAAATGTAAAACTGATTTACTTTTCATATGTATCTTGTAAGAAATGAAAAGATTAAAAAAAATCAGCTTACTGGCTTTAAGTAAAGTATAACAAACAATATTTACTGTTTTAGGGTTTGTTTCAACCCTTACAGGTCAAATATTTTAAAATTCTTTCTTAGTGTGCCTCTAGCCCGTATGGCAAATACATGTATCAAATTTCACGTCCCTAGGTGGTAGGGTTTTTGAGATGTATAACAAACGACATTTATTATTTTAGGGGTTGTTTCAACCCTTACAGGCCAAATATTTAAAAATCCTTTCGCCTCTAGTGACTATAAGGAATATGTGTAACAAATTTCAAGTTCCTAGCTGGTGTTTGAGGTACTGTGATCAGTCTGTCAGTGAGTGAGTGAGTCAGTGAGTGAGTGGATTTTGGATTTTATATATACAGATTCTTAGCCTCATGAACTGTAATAGTATTAAACTAGGTTACATACCTTAGGTACCGTCAACAGTTCTGTATCCTTTTTTCGGCGACTACCGGTTTCGGAAGACTACACTATACTTCCATTGTCAAGTCACAAGAAACACAAATAACAAAAAGCACACTTAACATTAAATAAAACAATACATGTCCAACATTAATAAATAAATAACACACGACACACTTCGATGATGCTGGCCAGCCGGTCGTACGCAACTAAACCCCCACTTGTTTGTTGCTTATCTCTACCCGGGCTCTGTTTACTTATACGATTAATAGCGTTGAACAACACGTTAGAATTATACTTTAACTTCTCATTAAGGGTGTTGTCAGTATCGTATTTGAATGCGTATTTAATTTTTTTATGAAAAATAAGATTAATTTTATAAAATTTACTGTCAAATGAGTACATAATGAAACTAATATTTTTACTTTATAAAATATTAGAAGTAAGAAATATTTACCATTTTAATGTTTGGACTTAAAAAACATTGTGACCTTAATGTATTTACTTTATCAAACATTAGAAGTAAGAAATATTTTTATATAATATAATAGGTTGTCTTGGACTGTTTAGTATATCATAATAAATACCTTGAATTAGTTGTCTTCAGTCCATATTGTAGAACTAGCTACAAAGCTGTTTCGTCAGTTGTATCATACCTGCAGCTGGACAAGAACAACCTTAATAATGTGGCCACAAACACTTTTATTAAATATTAACGATGAGTTTTACTCTGATTTTGTGTGTGTTGGTGTTGTGTGTTACTCGTGTACGTGTTAGTACATGCCTGAAGAAGCTGACAGTGTTCGGCGATACAGCTCTGTAGCTAGATCTACAATACGGACTGAAGACAACTAATTCAAGGTATTTATTGCGAAGAAATATTTTCTATATTAATGTTTTAATTTAATGTTTAAAGTTTTAATGTTTACTATTTACTTTAAACTACATTGTGACATTGATGTTTTTACTACATTTTATCAATGTTTTAAAGGTTGAAGATTCAAGTACAGGAAGGAAAACATTTGAAAGATCAACAGTATTGTTTGGCAATTAAGTCACACAAATTATTTTTACAGTAGTAATAATAACGTACATTAAACTAGTATAGGAATTGTAGAAGTACAAAATAATTATTAATTTGAAAATAATTATTTATAATTAAAAATATAAAGGTACTATTATTTGTTTAATTTACTAAATATTTAATAGATGATCTCATATTCAGTGCTAAAATTAGATTTTCAAAATATCGAAAATTAAAATGAACAATATGCCAGTAATCGTGTGTATAGTATCTCTTATGGTTTTAACTCTCAGTGAACCGACTCAAGCTGCAATAACCGACAGACTGCAAGATAACAACATAAACTTAATAAGTGACTCTATTGTACAAGTAACTGATGTTTACTTTAATACGAATACAGTACTGCAAGTGTTGTTGCCAACGAATTGTAAAACACGACATAACTTTGCAGAACTTAGATGTTCCTTAGATTATTTTACTAAAATCCTCCATACTAAACAACAACTGTTTATTTCAACTTTTAATGTGTCAAACAGGTATTTACTAGAAGAGTATGATTTTAGCGGACGTACAAAGATTGATATAAACAAAATTGTGAAACTTAAAGTTTCATTAATTTTATTATTTGTTAATGCAGACAACGTTTTGGATGAACTTGATTCGCAAGTAAACTTCTTACGTAACCGGAGGCATTTTTGGAATCCAAGAGCTTCATATATGATTACTGTATTTCAGTTAAATAATGAATTTGGAAAGATTGAAGCTCTTTCTGCAATGAAAGCTCTGAATTACTTGTGGAAGCGAAATATTTTTAAAGTAGTGTTATATTTTATAAATGTTAAAGCTCTTGGAAAAAATCTATTAATAAAAGCGTCTCCATATTCTTCTAAGCATATTTGTGGGCAGCTTTCAAATATTGAAGACTTACAATCGCTGAATTTAAGTGATGAGGGAGATATTCGGGCTGACTTTTTTACTTTTGAGATTCCAACAAATTTTCATGGCTGTTCAGTTGATGTCGCTACAAAGCCATCTCCTTTTTTTGCTATTCCAGATATTGTAGAAAGTAAAAATGGATCTACATATAACTACTCATCAGGGATAGAAGTAAAAATGTTACAAATATTTGCAGAATATTTTAAGGTAAATATTGTATTTAAAACAGATGGATTACGTATTGATGCACCAATTGAGGTGTTACCCAATGGCAGTGCTAGTGGCATGTTTGTTGATATCGATAGTCTTAAAATTGATATCTCAATTTGGTGTCATTTTTTGGAATATAGAAACTTTTTGTTCTCAGACCAGACTGCAGCATATTATGTGGAGTCTGTCTCATGGTATGTACCAGTTCCAAATCTTTTACCTACGTATAAAGTGTTTTTACAAATATTTGACTTTTATATTTGGATTTATTTAGTAATAACGTTTATCATAATTAACTTTGTAATTTATATAATGAAGGCTTTGCTTCTCAAGAAGATTAACAATCACAAATATTCAACGGTGGTTTCAAACGCAGTAATATTGTTCGGAATGTTTTTGAATGTACCCGTACCTAAACCTACAAAGGTTAATTACCTGAAAATAGTTTTGACTTTGTGGGCAGTAAACAGCCTTCTCTTGTCAACAGCATATCAGCAGAAACTATTCACATTTATGACGCAGCCTTTATTGGAAAAAGGAATAAACTCCTTAGAAGAGCTTAAAGATTCAGGTTTAAAAACAATGGTTCACAATCATTTCTATTCAATACATACAGGAAAATTAGAAACAGATTTATTAAACCAACTATTAGAGCATAATATAATATGGGATGGCGTAACAGGTGAAGACGTATTTGAATTTGCCCACCTTATAAAAAGTAACAGAACCTTAAGCATAATTGTTAGAAGTCTAATAGGAATTATTCGTTCCAATAAATATAAAGTAAAAATGAAAAAACTGCCTATTACTCTCTTGACTTATCCTGTAGGAATGCTTACAAGTAAAGGTTCTATTTTGTACCACTCTCTTAACAAATGTCTTACAAGAACAGTAGAGTCAGGAATATTTCAAAAAATAATCAACGATATGATACCAAAAAGGGAAACCAAAACCGAAATTTTACACTCAGCTTTTTCAAGAAACGACCTAAAGGGTGCATTTTTAATTCTATGCGCGAGTCTAATAATTAGCTTTATTGTTTTCTTACTGGAATGTTTTTTCTACAAAATTTATAATTATTATTACATATTCAATTAATGTATTTTAAAAACTTAGTAATTTATAAAAATTTGGTAGTCTTTCTGTGTATTATGTTCAACTATCATCAGTCCAAAATACTTTTCGCCAGACTATGTTAAGGCCACTAAACATTGTGTATTCTAGCAAAAGATGCCTTTTTATTATTATTGATAAGGCTCTATTAAATGTTGGCCTCACATAGGTTTATTGTTTTATACAAAATAAGATTCTTTAAGATTATACTTTCAAAAAAAGAAGCTTTTTATAACTGAATGTTTAGACTTTGAATTGCGTTTTAACCTTAGTGTTTTTACTCTTTCAAACATTTAAAGTAAGATATTTGTGTTATTGTATGTTTGAACTTTGAATAACAATGAATAACATTGAAGTGGTTGAATAACATTCATGTTTTTACTTTTTAATACATTAAAAGTGAGATATTTTTATTATTTATGTTTAGGCTTTGAATAACATTTCAAAATTTATGTTTTTACTTTTTCAAACATTAGAATTAAGATATATTTACTATTGAATGGTTGAAATTTGAATTACATTTTGACATTAATGTTTAACTATTTCTAAACATTTCAAATACTTTCAATTCATTACGTTTTTAGTTTTTCAAACATTAGAAGTAAGATAAATATATTTACTATTAAATGATTGGATAATATTTTGACATTAATGTTTTTCTTTTTAAAACATGAGTAGTAAGCTACACTTACTATTGAATGATTGGAATATATTTTGACATTAATGTTTTTTTTTTAAACATGAGTAGTAAGATACATTTACTATTGAATGATTGAAATATATTTTGACATTAATGTTTTTCTTTTTATAACATGAGTAGTAAGCTACACTTACTATTGAATGATTGGAATATATTTTGACATTAATGTTTTTTTTTAAACATGAGTAGTAAGATACATTTACTATTAAATGATTGGAATATATTTTGACATTAATGTTTTTCTTTTTCTAAACATTACAAATAAGGAATTTTTTTATTGAACACCATGAATTTGATTTGCATCGAACCAAGACCGGTAATGTTTTAATTGTTTTAACCAACACAAATACATTTTTTTATACTGTATAATTATTTTACTTTGAATTTTATTTTGACATTACGTTTTTGCTTTGTTAATATAATAGTATATATATAAGGCATTTTTACTTATTTTATATTTGGACTTTAAATAATTACTTAGTAACATTAATCTTATTACTTTTAGGCCTATCAAATAATATAAGTGAGGTATCTTATTACCAATGAAGAAACTTAATTTGCACGTGTGATAGAAATGTTCTTACAAATGTGCTTTAAATGTACTCTGTTTGAATTTATATTTATATTGTACAAGGATTAGTTAAAAATTTTGTAACTATTGACTTTTGTAGACTAGATTGATAATACAATTAACTGCATGCGTTAATAAATTTAATTTATCTTGTTAACTATACCAATTTGTAATATAAATCATTTTACTATTTTTGTAACCTAGAGCATGGTCTGAATAAAAATGTTTACCTTATTTAAATAATTTATAGAATTTTGAGTTCTAAATATAATTTTGACAACCACCTAATCGAACACATTTTGAAAAATAAAACATTCTTATTACCGGGTATCTCCAAGTTTACTGAAAAATACAGCATCCTTAAAATAAATATTACTTTTGTATATATTCTATGAGATTCTCCCATTTTAAAATTGTTATAGACACTTAAAAACCTCCATATTTTTCCTACCAGAGCTACATTTTCTTTATTAAAACTAATGTATAAATCACATTCCTTCTCTTTAAGGATTAACTGGTATACAAGCATTTTATTAAATTAATCTTCCTATTAATATAATAATAATAGGGATGTTTCCAAAGTTCTGGGAATTGTGCTATAATTAAATTACGCAGAACTTATAGGCAATGTTATTGGTGCCAGAAAAGTCTTGGCATGTTTATGCAACTATTTAGTGCAATATTGTTCAGTCTGATTTCGGTGTTCGACTGATATAGACGCGTTTTTCATAGCACTGTTTTTGTACCCATGGAAGACGCAGCAAAATCTCAAAGAGCAATAATTTTCTTTTAGTGGAAAGAAGGTGTGAAAACATCAGAAATAATTCAGCGTCTGCAAGAAGTATTTGGTGAGTCTGCAGAATCCAAAAGTACTGTTTATCGGTGGATAGATCGTTTTAAAACCGGTATAACACCACTAGAAGACGATCCACGCAGTGGGCGCCCAAAAACGTCGGTAAATGAAAGAAACAGTACTGCCGTCGAAGGCCTACTGAAAGAGGACAAACGAATGGCTATTCGTCAAATTAGTGTACGCCTAGGGATAGGTACACAAGATCATGACATCTTGCATGATTGTTTGGGCGTTAGCAAGGTTTCGGCGCGCTGGGTGCCAAGACTGTTGGGACCAGAACAGAAACTTAGAAACTCATTTGGTCAATCTTAAAAAATGAGGTATCGTTATATTTGTTATAATAATATCTAAAAAAAGTTATTCATGTAAAATGCTAATACCATTAGTTATTTTATAATTTTTCCTATTCAAAGATTTTAAACGGCTGCCATTTTGATTTTGGATTTCGGAAAATATAGATTTTTTAGGTTTTAATAGTTTATTTTTATAAGTTTTTTTAACAAACAAATAATATGTGAAAAAAATGGGACATGTATGAGTAACTGGGGACTTTTGGATGATTTCTTGATATATAGATTTGCTTTTGGCCCAGAAACAATGACTTAAAATACTGGTAGAGAGTTCTGAAACACCCTGTATAATACATTTTATTTATTTATGTGCCACCTATATAATATATAATATAAAGTAAGGTGGTTTCAATAGATTCGGGAAGTTGAAAAAGTTTTCAACGACACCAAAAAATATTACTTTTAAACTACATATGTAAATAAAAATTTATTATAATTTTTGTAAGTGCCAATTATATAATATATACATATATTACGTACTATTTGTACATATAAATACGTAAATATTGGTTTATATAGAGCGTTATAGCAGTGGAATAATACAAAAATAACAATAGGTAATTTTTTCTGCAAAATCTCGGAATTTACACGTAAAGTTAAAATTGCTCCATTTTTGAACGGTTGAAAATAATATCGTAAAATATCGTATATTCTCGAAGTAAATTTAACGCTCTACAACTACCTTCATTATAACTTTTTCGTAGGACGAAAGCCTGAAAAGTCAGCTAGCCAACTAAGGCAAAAAACGAGAGGAAAAATTTATTTTTCAAAAATAAGCGAATTTTGAGAACTGATATCTATGTGAGATAGTTAAAAAATGAATAAATTCAATTTTGTAGCACATTTTGTAAGCTTTAATTTTATATAGAGGTTCCTTCCATTCCCCTCTCCACCCCCCTTTTGAGCATTCATTGACTGGGCTAACAGGTTTCCTTCGAGTATATAGTCGATTGTTTGATCTGTTATCGATTATGTGCGTATTATCCAAGGATGTTAAGGTGCTGTCACTTTTGATAGTCTAAAAAGTCAACTCACACTTCATAAAAGTTTGACTTTAATGAATCGTGTGAAATACTAGTTAAATCTGACAATGAATCCGCAGGACTTGACTATATCATCACATCTAAAAGTGCTAATGAAGACTATTTTGAAACGGTTATGTCTAAGCGAAATGCAAAACCAGGTGATTTTATTGTTATTGGTAAAATCAAGATTTAGGTAAACATGATTACGTACGTAGTTGAAATTTGAGATAAAACAATTTTCAAACGCTGTTGTAAAAAGAAGGATGTTGAATTAATTTTAACTTTCTCAAAATACATGCGTTTAATTTGTCACTGAATTACATATGGTTATGATAGAAACAAAATGGATTTTAATAAGTTACTTCTATAAATCAATAATTTTTGTATTAACCAAGTCTTAAAGTATTAAACTTAATTTTGAGTAGGAAAGATTCTCTCACACTTTGTTTCTCATGGATACACCCTTAATATAAGAATTATGTATTGTGACACTTCTATAAATATACATTATGCGATGTTTAATTTATGTTAAGCAAATTGTGGGGCCTCAGACCATGGATATGGGACAGAAATGGACCTGACCATATAATTGGTGTCGCTATGTATAGGCCTAACCATAAGGAGTTTTGAGAATAGTTCACTAAGTTCTTACCGAAAAATCTAATAATTAAACTCAAACACACATTGGAACTTGAATAATTCAAACGTTTTTAATACGAAATTACCGTTAATTTGAAGTTTCGGTTCGGTCCCTTGAACTTTGTATGATATCAATGTAAAATAATTATGGATAATTCGAAATCAACTTCTTAAATTCGAAGTTTTTTTTGTCAACAATAAAAATAAAATCTTGTGGTGTGAAAGGGATCGCTGAATAAATTAGATACAATAATAATAAAAATCAGCTAATGAATTAATTTGTTTTCCAGAATAATGCTTTTTTTTTAATTTTTGAGTTATCACATTTGATTGGAAATAGACAGACCTATGAATATATGCATTACACTTTAAACTATCGTTTAACAGTAGAAAAATGTATTGTTATTTTTATTTAATAAAGTTATTCTTTTTTTACTATTAATTTAATATATACATATGACAGCCAAAAGTAAAAATATCATTACATATATTCGTAAATATTTAGTTAATAACTAAGCTATAGTTGTATTTAACATTGAAATTAAAGCCTACTTGAATATTTATATGTACTTTTTGAATATTTAATCTAAATAAATTGTAGTTTTATAGTGTTTTACAAAAACTTCACGCATACAGTACTGTAATTTATTTCTATATAACTCAGCTATAGTGTGAGTTATAGATTGATTATTGAAACTGAAGATGGCGACATTGTCGTTGAAACACGTTTGAGTTAGGAAGCATATTAGTTATTACATTTTGCGTTCAAGTATTATTCTATCAAATAATTCCAGCTTTCACGCGACGAAGAAACAAAGACAAACAATGTTTTAATCAAAATGGGAATTCTCAATGAACAAATAAAGCGGATTTTTCAGCTAGAAACGAAAGTTGTTGACTGAAATGAACGCTCTAAGAAGCAGATTATTATTTTTTTTTTTAAGTACAGTGACAATATTTAGTTACTATAACCATAGATGGAATTAATTGTTGGTATGGATCAATAGGAATGAGATATAGGCTCTTATGCAAACTATATGCAGCAGCATACATAAAAACACATTTAAACATAGAAATTCTACGCGATTGTGGTTCCGCTTTAGTTTATGAAACCTTGAATACCTCAGTTTTTTTTAAACCTAAGCTGCAGTACTTTTGAAAATAGAAAGGCCATAAGAGAGAGGTTAAGCAACATTTTCGAGAAAATTACATGTCATGATTTGTTATTAATAAATTCGTTACACCAACTACTGTCCAGATTTTGTAGAATTTTATTTTTAGATATACATACCTGAATTGAGATATACGCCAGATATCTGCATGCCATGGGTTGCGGAGCTTCGCCGACAGAATATGATATTATAACCTTGTAATATACAGGCAATACTATCATACAAATTATAATATTACCCACCTCTTCCATCCTACATTACTAATAATCAGTGCCATGTAATAATTTCGTCAGTATAACATTTCTTTTTATTTGATGACCGGTTCTGATGAACACTTAAAAGAAACATACTCTTAAGCTGGCACTCTTTTTTTACGGAAATTATGTGATCAAACTTTTTTTTGCGGATGAAGTGATAAACTTTATGATAGAAATTAGAAAACATTATTTATTTACAAGTTCTAAACAAATGGATAAAATATAAAATAAATTGTCAACTTCTCACTGATACAGTTTATACAGTTTGAAATAATCCTTAGAAAAGAGCTTCATTCGAAAGTACAAAAGTAAAATAGCTAAATAAAATGTTATATAATATAGGCTTGACTTCAAACAGTTGAGCCTCAAAACAAAATGTATGAAGGACAACTCTAGTAACACTGCTGTAATTCATTTCTTAAAACTGTTCTAAAATGTGAATGGATTTGACCCAGTTAATTTATTTATTCTTGGTTATATAAATCTAATTTGATCCTTGTTATACATCAAGTGCCCAGAATGCATAATCATAGTTCAATATAATTTACATCAATTAAATGCAATTGGAAAGTTGTTGCGAAATTTTTGGAAATCTTACAGGCCGATTTGAATAAAACTAGCAACACTCCTATGCTACTGGTAGTGGTATAATATATTTGATTCGATTATAGTCATTGTTATTTATGTAAATAATAAATTAATGGAAATTAATTTTCTTTAGTTTCGCACCTTTTAGAAATCAGCGATACTTATCATCACTTAGTAATCTCCCTCTTATATTACTGTATTTGGACGTGTGAATTAATAGTTGCAATTTTGCAGTTTATTAGCTTACATGCACTTTAGCGTATAAATAATATTCTTAAAATTGAGTATGTGTAGTAATAATTTTGAATAACAATTTCATTAATAACATTAAAGAAAATATAAATTATTTGATGTAATTGGGTTTGAATAGAAAGTCGTGTTTATAGTTTATTTGCTTTGCAGATAAAACAGTTTTGTTGTTGTTACGTTTCTCTCTCTTATGTTGACATGTTTGTCCCCTTGTTATGAAAAGTTGTCCTCCGTATTGGAAAATGCCTGATGTTATTCAAATATATTTTTCTTTTAATGAGAAGTGGTAACAAATGTCTATCTTAATTAGAAACCAAGTATCCGCACTAGGCTAAAGATAGGCGTAAGATAGTCTAAACTTGTTTTTATTTTCGGTAGAAGCAATATTAATTGCATATAGAAACAGACGGTTAGGAATTTCCTTGAAATTAAGACAGTAATTAAATGACTTTTATTACTAAGAAATAATCACATCTATTCACAATAGTAAACATCCTCATTTTTAAGTTTATCAGTTACTTTTACAACACACTTCCTCTATATAAAAACAAATTAAAACACATTTAAAAGCCGAATCTGCATCCCCAGTCTAAAGCAATGGTGTTTGTTTTGGCTTAGTTGGATTGTCTGTTGGCAAACACCATGGTCTTGTATAAACAATAGCGTTTCCATAAGCAGCTTTAAGGATGAATGTTACCCCTAAAGTTAAATATTTTAAACTTTACTGATATTTACTTATGGGCAAAGTAATGCGTTAGTTTGAGCAGCGTTTATATTTTATCGTAATATTTGTATTTTTAAAAAAATCCCACTTTTTATTCACTCACTTTCTAAAGATAATACTTAACCGATTTTGATGATTCTTCTTTTATTTAAAAGATAATTTCAAGTTCTAAGTCACTGTGAAGCTAAATATTTGATTTATTCTTTTATTTTGGTTACATTCCGCGTTTTAAAATTGCATCAGTAGGCCTATGCTACAACTAAATTAATAGGAAATAATAATTGGTTCTAAACAGCTGATAACCTAATTGAGTTTCAAATAAATAAGTTATTTACTTTACTCAACTGTCAACATACGATTTAGGTTATGTTATTGTTGATGTGTTTTAGGTCTGATTTGTTGCTGTGTATGTTGGTTTGTAATTGAACTATGGAGTTTTGTTTAGGCTTTTTATTGTTTGTCATCCCTGATAATAAATGAAGGTAATATTGTTAAGATACGTGGTAATTGAATTGAGAATTTAAATAATTTTAATAAATTAAAAAGGTAAAACACAAGTTGAATTTCGTTACTTTACATCAAAATTGGTCGAATTTCGACCACAGGTCGTATTTAAATAAATGTGTGGAGGAAATAGAATACAAAATCCTCTAAAGCAAACCTTTTGCTATCATAATCTCCGCAGTATTTAAACCTTGAAATAGATACAAAAAATTATTTTGAAAGTTTCATAAGTAATGCTGTCTACTTGGTTGTAAAATCCAGTATTTTGGTAAGATACATGATCATAAATCAATAAGTTTGAAAGGTAAGAAGCCCGGTTTGTAAAATACCACACCGTTTAAAAAGGAAATAAGTTAGGAAGTTTATTACATGGAATGAATTCCATAGTACAAGCAGTTAACAGCTCAGGATGAAAACCATCACATGGGACAAACCTGATAATGCTTTTATGTTTACATTTTTGTTGAAGGGCGCGGTGACTAATGCAACCAGTGAAAGGCTGAAATATAGTGTTTCAAACGCATCAATACTGAATGAACCATCGATACTCCCTTGTTTTTCTTTATGCTACTAAACTTAATGTTTAACATTCTAGTACAACTCTATTTTTGTTTACTTAATTTAAAGCTAAGCGATATCAAGGCGAATTTGTTTCATAAATTTATCTACAGTTTTAAAAAATTTCGACTTTTTTGGAAGTTCATAAACACGTAAACTGTATTTCGTAGGTACAGACATTTTAAATTATTAGGTTCAAGAAATCTGTTTATAACCAATAAAAAACATTTCAGTTGAATTACTAGACAACTAGAACACATCTCGTCTATTTTTGTCATCTACTGATTATATATTTAGTTTTATGTAAAACTTACAGTTGTAAGCATTAGCGAAATGACGTAGGCTGTTTTTAACGTCAGCAAACAAATTAGAGCTTGCATCAGTGGCGGCTCGTGCTATAGGTTCACTGGTTCAGTGAACCCCCAACCAAATTGCGTTAATAACATAATATTTTAACAAATATAAATATTTAGTACTTTTTTCATAAATGTAACAATATAGATTGAAAAGTTGTTAAAATACGACATAGAGTAACAACGCGCAGCTCTCCTACGTCGTTTTCAGCATCTTGGTTCAATTCAAAGAACGAACCTCCTGGCCTAGGCGAGGGGGTACAGGGGAACGGTGGGTTAATAGCAGTTTCAACGTTGTTTTCCGCTGCAATCTTAATGCAGCGACTCCCGACTCCTTCCGAAGATAGCCGAAGCTGCGGAGGTGCAGTTCACAACAGTGTTTTGTGAAAAAAACCTTACGCCTATTTTTTCCTTTACGTAGTTGGTGTTTGTTTACTTCTTTGATTTATAGGTTATGTCAGTTGTGCATTCTATGAAGTTCATGGATTAAGTCCGTGTTAGTTTGGACATATTATTAAATAATATTATTGCAGTTCAGTGTTGTTATTAGCGTTGTGTTAAGGTAAAGTTTTTAGAATGAACAGCGTTACACCTTTGCTAAGGGTAACTTCTTCTTTACCTCTTGGAGAAAAGTGTGCTATTAAAGTACACTGGTATTTGTGTCACTTCATTATTTATGAGTCACTTTATCAACTAAAAACTTAAATAAACTAATTAATAAAGTATAGGCTTCTATGTAAGACAATATTGTTCTCAATTTTCCCATTTATAATTAATATCTATATTATATTCCAATCTATCATGCAAACTGTAACCCGATTTTATCTCATTGCACGCTTTTCAGAGATGTCTTAAAACAACCAAATTTAAGTAAAAACAGGCCTAAAAGTAGAAATTCTTATGTTTAGTAATAAAAACAAATTTGCAGGACTCCCCTCCCCGGTAGATTTGAACCCCCAAGGTAATAATTCACCAGCCGCCACTGGCTTGCATGTGATATTCTATTCTAGCTCAAGGTTCTTACTAATACAAGAGCATACTGCAAGTCTTCCCAATGTTGAGTCCACTCACTGTATTCGATGAATTTGCCGGGGTCTCTCTTTATACTCCAGCAAAGACAGGAAAGTAGCGAACACACGGATTCACCAGCAACTAATACAATTACTTTAGAGGTTCCAACTGTAGCGATAGAGACGACTCGTTTATTTCACTACTAGTAGTTCTGTGAACAGTAGACCTCGCTCGTTGAAATAACAAATGTGGTTTTGAGCTTAGGTTAAAAATAGTGTGCCAATAAGAAAGTAAGCAGAAGGTTTAACCAGTGAAACATTATTTTGCAATTCCCGCTATTCCAGGTTTTCTAGTTCTCGTTATTTTTCTTTTCTTGAGCTTTAACTGTTAAAGATATTCTTTTAGGGGGCATTTTGTTTTTATTTATGTTAATAATGCGTAAGGTAGCTAAAAATATGGCGTTATTAAGGGAAAACATAGAATTAAATATTTCCATACTTAAATAATTAAAACTTAACAATGTATTTACAGTTCCATATCATATTCCAATATTAGAAATAATGAAAAAAAACGACGTTAAAGCGTCTTGATAGAGATCTCAACCCATACACTAACACTTCCTACGCTGTCCAACGGTAATTTTTTGCATGGCCTTTATCGCCGCGAGGTTTCATCTCATTTTGTAATTCAAGTAAAGCTAAGTCAAATACTTTTATGGAATAATAATTTACAAGTATACAGTTCAATTCTTTGATTTATTCTCTACACTTTCTTATAATAATATGTCATTTTTGGACAAAGGATATAGTATTCCTAAATTACTATTCAAAATAGGCCTAGTTTTGTTAGCAGTCTTGAAGTAGGAACATAAAAACTGGTGTTTTCAAAATATGAAATTTGAAATTGATAAATATTTTTATACAGTTCTATTTAGAACTAAATTACGAAACTTTTTTACATTTATGAAAAAAATTACAAAAAATGTTTACTATTTCTTATATAGGCATACAATTCAACTTTTCCTTTCGTTACCGAACATGCTTGTTTCTTGAGCTAATAACTTTGTTAATTTTACTTCAATCAACTTTTTTATGGCATATATATACAAAAACTTGGATGATTTTTAACAAATTTGAAGTTTGCGGCCAAGATCAAGAATGCAATTTCGTTTAAAATTAAATTTGCTACTAGTAAAATGTTATTAGTTTTTAAATTCGACTTACGGTTAAGTCACAAACTGGCTTTGGAAAAACGCTTACACTGAGAGAAACGGTGCGGCAGCCATTTCTATTTAAGGGGTTAAAAATGAAAAATGGAAAAAACCGTATATATAAATCGCTTAGGAATAAGGAACATTCATGCAAAAAATCAGTCAAGGCGTTTGGCCGTAATCGTGAGACAGACACACAGACGAAATGCCGAACGGTCGAGCTAAATCGGACACCTCGCTTCGCTCGGTCAATAAGGATGTGTCTATTATTAACATATAATCAATGGTATTCTAGCAAGTGGCGAGATGAGAGTTGAGTTTTATTGGACATTAAACATTTACTCAATGGAAGAAATACTGAGACCCAGAATAACCGGCAGTAAACAATTTGCGGTTGCGCTGACATTGAAATGAAAATCCATAATGGTCATCATCTTCTGGAATAATAATTTATCCTCCGTGATGGTTGAACTGGTATGTTCACCACCACCAGATGAATGTAACATTGGTAACCGCCAACCATACTAGAAGTGAATGCATAATGTGCATAGTATTAAGAACGTGTTTAACGAGAAATAATATTAGTGAGTGTTTGTTAGAGAAACCCAACTTCAAAATTTTCCTGCACAAAATCTCATGAATAAAATATTACACCGAAAGGTTGCCAATCGAAGCGTATGATTTTAAAAAATCATCGTATTCGGTCCAGCTTTTTTTTAAACATCAATTTCTTCTGCGCATGATCAATATGATTGTCACAAAGTAAATAACACGGACCAGCTGAGATTGCAATACATCTTTTTCAAAAATATCAACGAATGAAACAAATCATCTTACTGCAACCAATTGTTGTGAAAAATAGCAAATATAAAAAAAATATTTAAGTATTTTAACCGAAGAATACTTTCATAACACATCTTGAATATGTACAGTTGTACATACTGTAGGCCTTTGTGCTTTTCTATAACAGAAGTAATAATTGAATAGTAATTCCAATATTTCCTGTCTCACATATTAAATACGTAAAAGTTATTAAATTTAAGTGAGGAAAATAACATTTCCATCTAGTGACATAATATAGAAGCTTAAAGCTTTTAGATTTAGTCAAGTGGTGATCCTGGCATAAAAATGTAGTGATATGGTGGCTGTTATAAAATAGTCCTAAATATAATGGTTAAGTGAAGTTTATATGAGTTTGCTACAAAGAAGTTTACAACTTTAATATATTATACAAACTAAATACATTTTTACTATAAGCTTTACTATCATATTTTTAAAACAATATTAATAGTATGTAATTTCACTTCATACATTATGTTTAAATATTGCCTCTCAATACTAGCTAGTTTTAAAACCAATTGTAAAATGCCATTTAAGTAGTAAAATGTTTACCTTAACTTAAGTTTTTTCTTCTCCATTTGGCAACTCTGAAGTTATGAGCTGTTACAAACTAAAAGTCATATCTTGCTTTAGTTTCTTCAATTTAACTTGTTATCACAATTTTTAAAGATGGTTAGTTAAAATAGAAAACACAAAATACTGTTATTGTGGTGCTTAAGAGAAAAACCTTTAGAGTACAAATATACATTTTCAAGAAAACAGTAAGTTTTTAACACAACTTTTAATAGAGTGTAATTAAAACTTGTTTTTAATTTTGTTTAATAGATGCATTACTTTTAACTAACGAACCATTAAAACATAAGGTTAATTTATGAGGTGATTTGTTAAACAAAATTAGTCCTTTATAGTCCTCTCTTCCATTTAAGTCAACACGTAAATAAATGCTTAACAATAGAGGGGTCTACTTTAATTAATAAACATTAAATTTGACAATATGACAATACTGTTTTAAATAAACAAATAAATTACCAACAAATACGTAAGTCTTGCTCTGTGTCTGGAAAACACTAATTTGACCTTCACTTTCGTAAAAATATACTTGATTCCACGTTCACCGTGCAATACAGGTCTTACGGGAGAATAGACATGCTACTACCATTACAGGGAACATCACGTTTATTGTCATGCGGGTTGCGTCACCTGACCGAGCATTGCACGGGAGTTGATGTTTTTTAGTTGGCTAGTATAGTAGAGACTGTCGTATGGATAACATGGCTTATGGGCGCTCTGTACCGCACGGTGAACGTGGAATGCAGTTTAGGAGTTGTTCATACAAAAATTATAAAACTGAGAAACACCAATATCTACTTGATGTGGTGGTTTTAACAACTTTTTTTGACTCCTTACAAGCAGAATTTCATGCTCTACAACTTTGATTATGTTACTTTTGTGATAAATATGGTAAATTATATTGCAAGCAGACTAATAACAAATTTAAAAAGAAGCAAGTTATTTACTTAAAATTCCTACTAAATTACTTGATTTAAAGTAATAGTGCCCTTGTTGTTAAAAAGCTTAGTTCTGAGACATCTGACAAGCTGATAGTAGTGCAAAATTTCTTGTTTTTATTCTAAATTACGTATGCTTTTCTCGGAAATATAGATTATTCATATCGGAGACCCACGTGAATAATTAAAACATTTTGCACATTTCCACCCATTAATGAAAGGTAAAACGCTTATTTTAAAGTAATAATGTCTTATACAACTGAAAATCCCCTTTGTTGTTTGTCCTTAACTGATTTGAAACAACTAACTAAGAGCTGGTTTTCTAGGCTTTATTACATTACTTGCTCAATTTTGCATCTTTTATCAACAGAGGGGTACAAATAAACCATAAAGAAAGAGTTTATTCGTGAAGACAAACTATTAGCTCGACTAAATTCAAGTATTTGTAGACTACATTTACTAACACAATAAATGCCAATTCTTTTTATTAATTTTACTTTTGTTTAAAATTAGGACCAAGCATACATCACTATATTATATTAACTTTAGCATAATAAAACACCCTTCCCTAAGCTGCTTTTGGAGAACGTTATTGTTTGTTCGAGACTTTGGTGTGTGCTCACAGTCCGCCCCTATAAGCTAAAATAAATACGATCGCTTTGGTCAGAGAGTGCAAATTGCCTTTAAAGTTGTGTGTCCTAATCTGATTTACTTAGAAACGAGGATATCGTAAATTGATCGTGTCAATTTCAACAATTCATGAGCTTTCCTCTTTTACATATAAATCCAAATATCAACTGATAAAAGTATTAACCATTGACTTAGTTATTCTTCGCGTTTTATTTGTGATTATTTGTACAAAGTCTTATAATAATTATTACTGCTTTTTTGTATCTTTGTTTTAAATAAAACTAACTTTTGTCTGTGCTTTTCTGTATGTCTATTATAACTTTGGTAAACTTCTTCTAACGATCTTTGGTAAAAATGAAATTTGGTACAAAGTAGTGAGAAAGCAGAATGGCCGAAAGGTAAAGGCGTTGGTCCAGGCTGCTATAGTTGAAACCTGCAATACAAGTAGCGTACTTGTAAACCTAGTTACTGGTGATCGTTTTGCTTGCCCTATACCCTGCTCCCCCGCCTCACAGTTATTCAAAATAGGTTAAGCTCAAGAAGAAAAAAAAGAAAAACAAGATGTACAAAGTAGGATCATTGATAGTCGTGTAAGAAAATATAATGTTTAAATGCTGAGACTTTTATCAAAACCTTACCCACTCCGCAATTACAGAATGAAATGAGAATTCTTATTAATAACAAACTAATTAACACTTTAAATAAGAAGGAAAGACATAATAACTTAAGAACCTGTTACTCAGATGACATATACAACTTGAATAACATTAAATACAAATTAGAAAAACATAACGCAATGGTAACAAAGGCTGATAAAGGAAACACTTTAGTAGCAATGAAAACCGATGAATACAACCACAAAGCGTATGAATTTTTCCGTGACAACGATATCGAACAGATTAAAAAGGACCCAACCAAGAACTATATAAAAGAGTTAAATAGCGCCATTAATAAATGTACCACGCTCTTCAATGATTCTACGCGTCGTTTTCTGAAACCTATAAATGCTTCTGCACCCCAATTCAATGGACTACCAAAAATTCATAAACATAATTGTCCCATTCGACCACTAATAAATTATAGTAACGCCCCAAGCTATAAAGTAGCCAAGAAACTGGAAAGAGTTATTAAGAGTAACATTGTGCTTAAGAACAACTGCAGCATTAAAAATACCATAGATTTTGTAAACAAAACTAATAATATAAAACTTTTACCACATTATAAAATGATATCCTTAGATATTGTAAATTTGTATACCAACGTAGCAATACAGGAGACTTTATCTATTTTAAAGGACCGCCTTACTGAATCTAACAAACTAGGACATAATGAAATACAGGAATTACTAATACTAATCAATGTGGGTTTAAAACAAAATTATTTTACTTTTTGCAATGATTTTTACACGCAGAATGAAGGCCTAGCTATGGGTTCGCCATTGTCTGGTTTATTGGCTGATATTTATCTTAATAACTTCGAAAACAAATTTTTACTATCTAAATTTAATAAATATAATAAGGAAATAATTTATTATGTTGATGACACATTCATTATGTTTAGCGGCACCTCAGTATGTTACAGGCAGAAAACCTCAAGAAATATTTGAACTCTATCAACCATAAGATACAATTTACAATGGAAACAGAAACAGATAATCAAATTAACTTACTTTACGTAACCGTAATAAAAATGACCGATAAATGTAAATACAAAATATTCAGGAAATTAACTACATCAGATGTAACTATCCATGCACGGTCTTACCACCCATTTACACAAAAAATGGCGGCTTATAATAGTTTTGTACACCGTCTCGTATCAATACCACTCGATGCAACAGATTTCATGGAGGAGTTAAATGTCATTAAATATATCGCCCAGGCAAATGGTTATAGAAGCCAACTGATCGACAAATTATTGGAAAAACATAGGAAGGCAAAAATAGCGAAAAAATGTAACACTATACAGACTAGAGCGGATAAAAAGAAATTTGTTGCTGCCGATTACACTGAAATTATGCCCTCCATTTTAAAAAATGCATTCCAAAAACATAATATCATTATAAGACACCGAACCAATAATAACATACAGAAAATACTGCGTAATAAACAGGAAATACCACCAGAGAAGAAGTCAGGCATCTATAAAATAGCGTGTGACGATTGCGATTCTTTTTACATCGGAGAGACAGGCAGACCTTTCATGGAGAGATACAAAGAACATTTGCCCAAAAATAGCCTGTATGCTAATAGATCTAGTTTCGCGCAACAAATAATCGATAATAAACACTCTTATACAAATTTTGAATCTAACCTGACACCACTTCACATCATTAAAAAAGGACCAATGATGAATGTCATCGAAGAATACGAAATATACAAAGCATTTAAACAATCGCCAAATGACATTCTCAATGACAAGTTATCGTTCCAATCAAACTCGTTATTCGAGACGGCAATGAGATTTGAGTAACTGATAAGACCAACCCAATTAACTTGATAACCTGGGCCTTACTGTGATGCCAGTAGTTCGCGGATCATGAAACTGCTTGCACGTATGAAAGTTGGTTAAATCAAAGTTAATGTGTATATATTTATTTTTGTGTGTAGTGTTTTATGTTTTTGTTAAAGTTTAATGTTTTGACGACCTCTACGGAGTGATATACTGATGATGGAGTTTCGGCTCCGAAACGCGTCTTTGTAACAAGACAACGCATAGTCACATGATGGAACCATAAAGGTAATACAATTTATTACTCAATATATTATATAATGTTTCGACTTACATTTTATACTAATACTTTAGAGTTTGTTTTTATTTCCATTGAATATGCTATAAAAGCTTAATAAATGTTATTAAGTTGGCTTTGTTTATCCGGGAAAAGTGAGTACTATAATTTCAATGTAAACTTGCTGGTTACATGAAATACAATACAATTACAAATGTTATACTCAGGTAGGCCTTAATGTAATTGGATATCCCTCCCTTTAATACTCATGGGAAGGTATACTTTAACAAGTTACAGCTGTTTAGAGTCTGGATAAACACAGTGAGTAAATCTACTTAGAATTATATTCGAATTCGTTCTACTAAGTAATGTATATTAATTTGATTTAGTTGGTGTCTTCATTGATCGTACTATATTTTGAATTCGTACTCAATAAAATTATAATGGGGAAATTTGCTAAAAACTATGATTTATTAATTTATCCTAATTATCCAATTATTTTGAATCCAATAAAATTTACAAATTAAGCGTTAAAAACTGGACATATAAAGTTTGAGCTTTAAATCCAAACAAAATCTATTAATCGTTAACAACGGACTGTAAGTACAATATTTGGGTTGTAAGCATTCTAAAAGTAAACATATCCCAGCTTGAATGAGAAGTTTGTATTTTTTGCTCTTTCTTTGCGTTCGATTTTCAACAAAGGGCTTAATGAAAATCTCTTCACTAGCACTGGTTGCAAATTTTAAACATCTCTATTGTGAAAAAAACAATTTTAATACCGTTCTTTAACAATTTAGTAAGTATTCTAGGTATTAAAATGTCGCTCTTAGAGGATGATTAAAAACAACAGTTTTTTTCAAAAGTAACAAAGCATATCTTCTAAATGTGGTTTAAAATATATTTATATGAAATTTGTTCCTTATGTTTACTTACAGAATGTTTAAAGTGTTTAGCAAATATACATGAATTACCCTGTAGTGGCAATAACAGTACTGTAGTTATTTTGTAGACTGAAATAATATTCTGACAGAATAGTACAGTAAAATTAGACCAAAAAAATACCCAATAAAAAAAAAAAAAAAATACTGGAGAATCAAAAAGAAAACAAAACAAAGGTCTGATTGTTCGATGTTGTTCATTACCCTTTGCTCTAAATGTGGTAAAAGTCTCCACCAATATAGCGTCGGGTTTGGGGGAGGGGGATGAGGGGAGGGGGAGGGTTAAAAATGTGTGGTTTTTAGGGATTTTGTAACTATTTCGTAAACCCTTCACTTTAGAGCTTAGTTTGTTCTATAACTTGTTAAAGTAAATTAAATTCTCTACACAAATGGTTTTTTACGTTTTTTTCTGCGATCAATAGTTTTGGAGATATGGAGAGGGTAAAAGTAAGGTATCTCTAGGTTTGGTTGAAAACGTGTATAAATAGACAATTTCTCGGCGATAATTAACATTAGGGCAAAATGTTTTTAAAGCGCAGTTCACCAGAAACGTGTTCAGTGTGATGGGCGATACCATAGGTATTGTTTACAAAGATTCAAGGTAGAAAATTCAATCAAACCTGGTGAGGTACCTTGTAGGAAAGGATCAACAGGGTATAATGAAAAGGCTGAGGCATTTGTCAAACTGTGCCAATATTTAATGGAGAATGACTAATGTCAGTATTCATTTAATGAATTGCATAAGCTATATGTCAATATAAATCCTGGTATCGAAAAGTATGAATAGCGCTACCTAAAAAACAAACTGTCCACCGTGGAGCCAACCTACATGTCACAGATATTCATGGTAAAAGAACCGTTACTTGCTTCAGAGGTACTGCTTCAAGAATCTAATCAGACGCATGGTACTAAAGCCAAAACATTGATGAAGATGCTGATGAATTAAGAGTAGTCAAACCTTCACCTGTAATTATTCAGCGCAAACTAAAATCCAAAGCTTATGGTTGTTCTCAGATCCCAACCCTTGATCAAATTCAGTCTGGAAGTGCAGATCTCATTCCAGAACTATTGAAGACTCTTGTATACGAAATCATACGACCTACAAAGGAAACAAACCACAAGAAAAGTTACTGAAAGGCCAACCACCGCAATTTTTCACTCAATAGTTTCAGTGTCTCGCCCAAGATCTTTCTTGTCACCTATTCAGTTTGGCACAGCAGTCTACAGAAGATTCGGTTCCAAACTACTTATAGATTTACTGTCGAATATGGGCTTCTGCGTTTCTTTCAGTAAAGTGTTGAAATTTGAATGATCAATTACCTGTAAGGTACAATTGAACATAAACCAAAGATATGTGCAGTATGTCTTCGATAATGCCAATTAAAATGTACACACTGTGTATGGTCATGATACTTTTCATTGGTATGGGCCAAAAAAGGGGGGGGGGGGTTATGTGGTGTTGTACACCCCCTAAATTAGGGCTTGGTGGTGGTCGTGATTTTCTAATGGTTTTAATTCCAAAATATTATTGAAAATGTGCTATTTTACAATTATTTTATAAGCTCAATTTTGGAAAATGTATGGTGAAATATTTAAAAGTTACCCCCTTTATATCTCCAAAACTATTGATCAAAGCAAAAAAAGTATAGAACTACGAGTCTGCAGAACTGTATTTTTAAAACATTACCCCCTAATGTTAATTATACGGTAAATTGCCGAGAAATTGTCAATTTAAACACTTTTTCACCACAGCTGGAGAAATAACATATTATTAACCCCTCTATATCTCCAAAACTATTGATCTCATAAAAAAAAGTACAGAACCATTTTTGTAGAAAATTTAATTTACTTTAAAAAGTTATAAAACAAAATAAGCTTTAAAGTGAAGGGTTTACAAAATATTTACAAAAAACCTAAAATACACACATTTTTTATCCCTTCTCCTCCTCCCACCCCAAAACCCGACGCTATATCGGTGGAGAGGTTTTACCACATTTAGAGCAAAGGTTAATGAACACCTTCCAACAATCAGACCTTTGTTTTTTTGGATATCCAGTTTGGGTCTAATTTGACTATGCTAGAACCACTTGTTATAAACATTTTAAAATTAACACCAAATAATTAATTTTCATACCGAGTATAATAATTAAATATTTAAAAAAAATCTATGGCTTCTAGAGTCACACTTATTTGTTTTTTACAATTTAGCTTTAAAACTACTTGCCTAATTTTGGTGAAACTTTTACCGATGTGTTAACTGTTTCTGTTTAACATGGGTTAATATTTATCATACTTTTCAATATTGGGCAAGTCATAGATCGGGAATGTTAAACGGTTGTGAACATTCTGCCACCATTTAGGTGACTTTCAATAAAATTCGTACTATTGACAAACTGTTAAAGATTAATACAACCAGTAAGCTGAAGAAGGGTCAGTACTGGAAAGGACTACACCTTTAATATAGTAGTCAGAAGTTAATTTTTCTTTTGTTTCTTTGTTCACAATAGACGGGTAAGATTATTACGTTTATTTACTATTAAGCGTATTTTAGTCTTAATTGCATTATTATTTCTTTATAAACGTTTCACTGAAAACAAATCTAATTCAGATTAAACTTTTAAAAGGATTGTTTTGAGTGACCATGATTAATATAGCTTTTAAGAATTGATTTTTTTTTTTTTTTTGGGTTTAAAGGCGAAAATCCTGGGTGGTTATCATCGCCTTTTAAGAATTGAAAGATATATTTACAACTAAACTGTAACATATGGATATCTAACCTGTAAGTAACACAGACCAACCTCTTCTTTCTTTCACAATAATATTTTATAATTTCTTGTTAGTAACGGTGTAGGATTCTTCTCGTAACTTCAAAGCTAACATGATAAATAATGTTAAATGTCTACTTTTTATATATTTTTTAATTTTCGAACAGTTTACCAAGAATATTCTAGGATTAATTACTTAAAGCTACATTCAAATTTGCAAATTTCTTTAGTGATATTTTACAATATTCGATAGTTGCTCATAAAAGTGCATCTCTATTTCTTGGGTTTCTTATATAAGTTATATATTACAACGGATATTAGCCGTTGTAAGGCGGGAAAAATCGGTTTTTATATTAAATTATAAAATTCGACGTTTTCAAGGCCGGACTTCGGTGAGTGTCAATTGTTAGTCTAAAATA
>JAGFPH010000011.1:2242116-2265620 GCA_018207615.1 Philaenus spumarius | reverse complement strand
TATACGTTGTAAAATTGGAGCAGCCAACGTGGGGTTCGTTGTATAATATATATTTTTTTTAATAGCCACTAAAATTGCAGCACCATACATATATTTTAGTTCATTTTTGAAGTTTACTTTAGTGGTAAGTTAATTTAAAATAAAGAAAACCTTAAAAACGATACAAAATTAAAATTTTTAGTTTAAAAAAACAGTATAGAAATGAATTCAAAGGTTAAATTATAAAAACACAAAAGGTACGTTTTTCGTGGCGGATTGCCTTAGGCCTGATTAATATGTTTCATTTAACCCTTAGCGCCATAGCAAGTGGCAAACAGCACTATTGTATCGTCTGATTGTATTAAATATTTTACCCACTATAAATCATCCACTCTCAGTAAAACAAAAACCACTGGAAATGAAGTGTTTTAACCATTAATGTTTGTATTTAAAAATGTGTTCTATAACGTATGTTTAGATATTATGTAATCATCGATTTAAAATTGTTGTCTAAACAACTGAGGCCGCGCGAGAAAACACAAAGAAAAGACACAAAACTCGTAAATTTTCTAAGGCTCATAATCGTTAGACAGACTAGTTTTGAAAAGAATATAAGGACACCTTTGGATTCGTCAATATTTGAACTTTCTAACACTTCCTTCCATTCGTCACTCTTATAGTTTCTTAGATATGAAGTTTTCTGTAAACGCAGTTTTGGAAAATTAGATTGAAATTAGATTGGACAGTTTTCCAACGAATGAGCGATCGATATATCTAGTTCAAATCGGTATACTTGTACTTTTATGTTTATCTGGATTTTAGTGTAAATACTATATTTTCGTTTGATATAAGGTAAACCTGATCTCAGTGTTCATGGGCTATAGATAAGTCTATTTTCTTAAGGAGCATGCCGTCTGAAATTGTATGACTTTAATAAGTGAGAGTTTGTGTAATGTTTTAAATTTAGTGAAACAAAGTGGATTTAGAGATCGTGTTATGGAGTTATATGGTTTTATTACTGTTTCTGTTATCTATTTAATGATTAGCGTTTATTTTATTATTTAATCTGTAAGAAACTCTTGCCATTTTAAGACAATATTTATGGCTAGAAATACATTAAAAACTATTTCATACAGTTTATATTTTTTTTTTAAATATTGTCCCCCCCGTTACCCCTTGTAATGCTGTTTTCGACTTCCTATGACCCCCAACTCTATGAAATCCTGTATCCACCCCTGGTTTAGGCTTCCTATGCTCACTAAACTATAAAACCATTATTTTTACCTAATTATTGTACCAACAATGAAAATCTCTAATCAGCTGAGCTAAGGATTTTATTAGAAAAATAGTAGTTTTAAAAGCTATCTTGAAGGCATAAACATTCTTTTAAATTACTTGTAAAACTTGAGATTCTTTAGACTGATGTATAATACCTAGGCTTAGGCACAGTTTTTCCATTTTATTTTACACTTTAAATTATACTCTAGGATAATTATTACGATCTATATATATAGTAAACAGAAAATTTGTATTACTTTATCAATCAGAAAAAGTGTAGGAGATAGGTTAAATGTTTAAATTGGTTTAGCTATGGTAAGTTTAATTTTAATAAATTGATTAAAATTTCATAAAAATGTTTAGAAAGAGTTGTTACTTTGTTTTAACGTATGGGAAACCTTGAATGACCGGTTAGCTACAAAATAACACATTCTTTTGTAAAAGATAATAATGTTTTAGGCCTACGTCGTTAAATTGAATATTTATTGCAGGTTGCAGTGGATTTGATTAATGGACATTTATTTTACTTACACCACAATAATATACCTTCGCCTATCCACAATAAATACAATGGAATAATTATCTTTGAAAGCAGTATAGACTGTTTCTCTTCTGTATTCTCTAGACTGTCAATATTCTCTCTGTCTCTGTTATCTTTCAAAATAACTGTTTGCTGTTAAACAACCTAGTAGATGCGGGAAAATGTATAACTCCTAGAAATATTACTGGATAATTATTAAAGGAATTTTGTTTACCCGACTTCTTCAAAGCAGAGAATTTAAATTTGAAACCATCACTAAGGAAATCAGATTTTTCATTAAGCTCTTAGTACAAATCGAACGTCTAACAAGTAAGTAGAACTTTAAACATATAAATTATTCTTCAGTTATTGGTTGACTGTTTCGTTGAGCAAATAGAGACTTGACGAACCTTAATATTGAAATCCCTGACTCGAAGGTGGTGGATTTGGTAATTGTGAATAGACGTATTGAATCATTGTTTGGTAATATGAAACATATTTCATAATGTATTTGAATGAAATACATACTTTGAGACTATATGTTGAAAATCTTTGTTTTTCCAATCTCTGAGAGCACTATTTTCTGTGTTACTAAGACAAATTAATTCTAAATTTGGTTTTAGACGTCGTTGGGATTCGTGGGATTTTTTAAATCGTTTAATATTATAAAGTTTTTATTGAAACAAATTGGTCATCAAAACGTTTTCTTCTGTTTCTTGATATTGCACAGATAAGAATTACGTAATATATATGAGTTTTCTATGTGTGTACATAAGATGTAAATGACGTCACAAGAAATAAATATTAAACTTATTAATGTCATATTTTCTCGACAATCAAAAACTTTCTTCCATAAGAACTCAAGATATTAACATAATCAGATTTTTACGACAGGTTTTTAAGGTTTAAAGCTGTATTTAATTATACTGCAGAAATATCGGTTCCTCTCAATTAAACACGCCAGTTAACCCCGAATGTAGTCAATACCAACCTAATGCCGTCAATTTTCCCTTCATCTGTGTAATCACGTTGTAATATTGACTTAACTTAGTTACGTAGTGCTTCTTGACAACGCCATCTTGCAGAGAAATTCATGAATTAATACGAACACAATGAACTGTTGGTGTAATTCATTATTCATATTCTATTAAAGACGCTTCCGTATGAATACGTAAGGGCGGCAAATAACTGTGTGGAAGGGGTGGAAATAATAGATCTTTTGGTTGAGTGTATGCACAATGCACACCCCTTATATTTAGAACATGTTAGGCGACGTTAATAATGGAATGCTAGTGTTAGTGTAATATGTTTATAAGGATTATGTGGAGTAATGACTGGGAACATCAATGAAGTGCGGGATAGTCGTCAATCGCTAGTAGAAAGACAGTCGAAATCAGCCTCAAGTGTGTCGGAGCAATTATCCAACAGGTATCCAAGTTTTGAGATTACGTTTCTCTACCACAGATCAAAGAGAAATGTGGTATAGTTAGGTTAGGTTATCTTAGACTATGTGAAGAGGTTAATGAATTATCTCAAGAAAATAATATGGCTTTTGGACTGCTGGTAGAGTTCTACAGGCGTCAGTTATAAGACCACTGCTGTATAACATAATATACTACTATGACGTTCGGATGCTCCAATCCACAGCGAGGCAAGAAGTGTTAGTCTATGACAGCAAAATAGCAGTGAGTGCCAGTGGGAGCAAAAGATCAATGTGGCCTGGAGGATGCTCTAAATTAGACTATGGTTATGTTGAAAGAGTAGGCTTTAACTGGATTTACAGAAGGCACACGTTGGGGATGGAACGGACATCACTTAAAAGCAATACCTTAAAACCCTGTGTGTGTCATTCGAGATAAAGTTTGCCACGACTAAAAAATTACAAATAAATAGATAGAAAAGGCGAAATACGTTATAAAGTAGCGAAAAGAATCATGTAAAACAAGAGAACCAAAATACTGCAAACTAAAGATAATAATGAATAAGGCTTATTCCTTAAAAGCCGCTTACATCGTTGGAGGGGAATAAAACACCAGAAGTACAGTTTTCCATGGCTGTAAAGGAAAATGTCAGTGAAATACACCAGTGCCTATAGACTATACAAATTCTAACACTGACATCGCGACAGTTTTGCAGTATAATGCGGTTTTGCTGAAAGAGTGGTTGGACGTTGTAGTGCAGAGTTTATTCTTTGGACGAGTTTCGGAAAGAACGTTAAAGGCGTGGCAGGCAAACATGTTATGAATCTGCTTTGTACATTAAAAGACTGATCATAGGTGGGCAGAAATTTTGGAAGTACCACACAACACAGCCATTTATTTATTTATGGGAAAATTTGTCTAGCCCTCAAGTATGGGCCGAAGCAAATTACACTTTAAATTTTAAAAGGAAATGCAAGTTAAATGTTATCATAATTCTGCTAAACCTATTAGTTAGAAACAAAGCGAATCCTCAATTAGGCTAAGCAAATTTAAATTGTCAGAATCGGACACTTTCTGCGGAATATTTTAAAAGAACAAGCGGTACTTCTACCCTTACTTTAGACTTCTCAGTACCTCTCAAGGTCACCATTTTATTTGCAACTATAACTTGTGTTACTAAATAAAAGACTAAATTACAGTATATGTAAATAATATAGTGTATAACTACAACCTAAACTGAACTACAGTTACCAGTCTCAGTATGTTTCCAGCTCGTCTATATAAGTAGATTGTTACCACTACTAAACTTTCCTAAAAAAATAAAACTGTAATTTCGCCAGATTCTGTTTTTTTTTCAATGTATTATTTAACATCATTACTGTTCGATGTAGAAAAAGGTGGTGGTCAGTTTAGTGCAAAAGTTCTAAAAAAGCATTTATGCAAGGTTTTTTATTTATTAGACAACAAGCAAATCCTTAAAGTTACTAGTGGAAGTTGGACTCGCTCGTCAAGGGTTCCGTAACGTCTGGTGTTTAAAACTTTGGCCTATTCTAAGTTGATAGTAAAATATGATCATTATACATACTCGGGTTAGGATACTTTATAACTATGAGAAATTTCGTTGTGATATAATTGTACTCCGTTTAAATAAAATCTTATGTTACATACAGACAAGCGAGTGATCCTATAAGGGTTCCTTTAAAGTACGGAACCATAACAAAGCTTCTAAACACAACATCATTTATTTAGCCAAATGAAGAACAGTTTGGAATACGGTATTCGTCAAGCACACATAATTTGCTGAGTTAGACAAACTCGCAGAACGTCTCCACTTTATTTACTCTCCACACAGCTCCTTTAACGGCCCATTGAGCGATTGTTTTGCCTTTCATTATAAATTATTTCCATTATCATTTAGATTAGTTCTGAGTCGAACACCGGAGGGTGTCATCCCTTCTCTATCCCCTCTCCGCAGTACATATTTTACTTTAAGGATTCACGAATAATCAACTTTTGTGTACTTCAACGTTTAATAGGTTTAAGCTGTTAATTTGGAAGTCGATTTAAATTCAACAGACCCTTCAATAAATTGTTTACTGTCAGTCTATTAAGAAAGTAATATGAGATAAATGTGAACATTTAAGGAAAATTTTGTGCATTTATTTACATATTTCAAACAGAATGTGTAATAAAGCTAACATAGTTTAACACATCAATAAATTTAAAATAAAAACAGTTGGTACTTGGTGAAACTCCATAATAGGGATAGAAATAACCAATTGGTAAAATTTCACAACTATAATTTATTACTGAGCAACATATGTTTCAACGTTATGAACGGCGAAACATATGTTGCTCAGTAATAAATTATAATTTTGAAATTTTACCAATTGGTTATTTCTATCCCACATCAATAAATATTTAATTTCAATCTGGTAAGTATTTTTGTAAAACCACTACAAAGAAAGTACAAATTATTTATCAAAGATTATCATATTTTAAAAAGTAAATAAAAGTAAACTTCAAAGCTGGTTACTATTTTACTAATTCAAATAAACATAAAATAACACGCCGCCCTAGCAATGTTCACGATAAAAGTTTGAAATGGTTATTGTAAGAAAGCTGTAAAATATTGTCGCATTCTAACGCTGTCTTATTAATTTTTAACATTTCTTCCAGGTTTATGTACGGCGGATTTTCTCAAAACGTGTTCACTTTTTCAATATCTGCTTATTAGACCAATTTAGAAAACAAACTCGAAGAAACACAGTACAGTATATGTTCCTCGGTCGGGAGCAATAAAAGCTTTGAAAATTTAGAAGAAGTAGTCTATATATATAAAAGCCAAATCCACTGACTCACTGATCACGATTTCTCAAAAACTACTTAACGGATTAAAACGAAATTTGGTATGTAGCTTCCTCTAGGACCTAGGGGCTCACTAAGAAAGGTTTTAAAAAAAATTCGAAATCTTAGGGGGGTCAAAGTTACTAAATTACGATTTCTCCAAAACTACCAAACGGATTGGAATGAAATTTTGTATGTAGCTTCCTCTAGGGAAGAAGGTGCTGTTAAGAAAGGGTTTAAACAAATTTGAAATCTTAGGGAGGTTTGGGAGGTCAAAGTTACTAAATCACGATTTCTCCAGAACCACTGAACGGATTGGAACGACATTTGGTATGTAGTTTCCTCTAGGACCCTAGGTGCTCGATAAAAAGTTTAAAAAAAAATTCGAAATTTTAGTGGAGGTTTGGGGGGGGGGGTTCAAAGTTACTAAAAAAAACCACCGAACGCATTGGAATGAAATTTGGTATGTAGCTTCCTCTAGGGCCATAGGTTCTCTCTAAGAAAGGTTTTAAAAAAATTATAAATTTTAGGAGGGGTTTGGGGGTCAAAGTTACTAAATCACGGTTTCTCCAAAACCACTGAACGGATTGGAATGAAATTTGGTATGTAGCTTCCTCTGGGGCCATAGGTGCTATCTAAGAAAGCTTTTAAAAAAATTCGAAAGTTTAGGGGGGTTTGGGTGGTCAAGGTTACTAAAAAAATCACCATAAGAAATACATAGTGTAATATATTTATTGATATAATATTTTTTTTGTTAATATACATTGAACTTTAATTTGTCTATCAGTGCAAAGCCGGATCGGGCCAGCTAGTATTTTAATAAAATCGTAAAAACTCATATAAATACAAGTTCTTGCTCTTAATAATGTAAGACATTGGGAGGGATTAGATTTCATGACTACAAAAGTTCACACCACTGGTTCGACTAGAATATAGATCTTGCAAGTTTATTTAGCAGGAAGAGTCAAAGTAATTTTTTTAGACAGTATTGTCACGCATCGTGTTTCTCGCCTTAGAATCACAAATATAAAACCGTGCAATAGGTTTTAGTGTAAATATTATTGCAATCGCTCCGCTTGCATTGCTTCATACCACCGAATTTATTCCACTCACCACCATTGCAATATAAGGACCACTTATCTTCTACTTCATTCGAGGTTGTACTGCTTCTCTCTTACATATTGTTTAAATCTGTTGATATAATCTATGTTAAATGTTAACCATATTTTATTATTCAATTAATAAATAACAATAATTATAATTAGTGGTTCACTTAAGACTAAGTTTAACAAGCTTTACATTTAAATTATGTTTATACACGTTTAATCAGCAATGAGTTTACACACATAGACCGTCTGATGAGTTGGCATTTAATATTTAATAATAATTAAATATTATTATTACAATTAAGCTTAATTACTTACTTTATTTCCGTCACGTGACTTTCTCCTCTTTTTGTATGACGCTTTTCGGAGATATACTCCATCATCAGACACTTATCACTCTTGCGAGGTCGTCAAACATCACCACAAAAACACATAAACACAAACATTGAATACAGTTTATTACATTTGTATTATAATTTGTTTACACATTACGTAGTAAGTAAACGTACAGACAAAACACAACATGTTTTGTAAGACACAACTGTGGCTGTGTCAGTTCCAATATACAATTAAATTGGTTCTTTGTTATAATAAATTGCATAAAATATATCAACCAAAACTCACACAGACAAATACTGTGTTATAAGGTGAGAACGGTGGATCGAATTTATATCAAACTCCTGTTTTTAGTAGTGGATAAGGTATCATTGGATAGAAAAGTTTACCTAATTCTGAAAGAGCATACTTAGTTTACTTTAAACACATAGTTTGTTTAAAATTAAATTAAAAACAAAATAAGGGATATTGTTTGAATTGTGACATCAAATACTGTTTACAAAGGGGCAAAGTAATTTGTAAATACGTCCATGCATTAACAAACTCTTTAGCTACTTGTTTACGCACGGGTATTTATTTTAACCCATCAACAGACTAAATCCGTTTTGTGAGGAGAGTGAAATGTTACGTTTGGGACATTTTAGCAGGATATTATTGGTAAACTGAAAAAATGTCACTAACAAACATACAAACATACATTGACTTTTATGTATATAAAATTGATTTTTATTTTGTAAACATTGCAACGTCAAATTCAAACATATTAATAACATAATGATTTCTGTTGTTTTTTGATAACTTTTTAACTTTACACATTGTATCCATTATACAAGTATGCGAGGAAGTGCTATCGAAACCTAAATCAATTGTATTTGCTTGTTAATTAAATAATTTTTAAGTTCTATTATAAATAATTTTTTAAATGGCATTGATGAATCTAAATAACTACGATTCCTCCAAGTTGACATAGTTAACAATTGTTTTAAGCAGACGTGACGTCACATTATGTAAAGTGAAAAGGAAAAGTTGCAACTTGTCGCTTTAATCTTGTTTGCCCAGCTGAGACGAAAGTTTTAGTTCCCAAGCTGCTTCAGACATTGTTGGCAGAATTTGAAAGAACATTTGGTATAAAGAGAGAAAATCTTCTTTTCTGTACAAACACCGTGAAGTTATTTATTAAATGTTTTTATCACTTCAGAACCAGTCATGGGCATGATATTTATTATCCAATGGTATAACCAACATTAAACTACTACAGTTATTAAGTTTCCAACATAGTTTATTCGTAAATGACACATGCCGATGGAAAGACTAAAAGTAAGTGTTGTGTTGTTTTTACCCCAGATGATCCTTAATCTAACGAGGATGGATATTACAGCTATAATAATTAAAATACAAATATAATTTAAAAAATTGTTTATCGCCCTGAATTATTTCCTAAGAGCTATCAAAATGTATTACACCTGAATTCGACAATACTTCATGCAATTATTTGGACAACGCAAGTTTACAATAATTTAAATTATAAAGAGTTTATACAAATTATTTCCACGATATAACGTAGTCATGGGTCATGGGAGAGTAATTATGTTGATGAGACATTATTTACCGCGGAAACATCATTTAGTTTATAATTCTCTTGGTTATTTTGTAAATTAGAGGAATGATATCCGTACCATTCAGGTAAATCAGTTTGGGCTACAAATTAAATATCGCCGTCATTGCATATGGTTTAGTCGTTCAACATTGAAATGCCAATAAATATTTCCGCTTTTGTATGGTAGGATAGGCAAAAATAGCAATCGGTTATGTTCTAACTTTAGTTTACTGTACGGCTAGAAGGCCCACCATGACTAACTCGCCGAGGGTTTTAAACCAATAGTATATTTTAAGATTCATGTATCCAAGTCAACGTAATATAATTAAGCTTAATTACTTCACGCGACTTTCTTCTCTCTTTTATATGACGCGTTTCGGAGATTTACTCCATCATCATATACTTGTCACTCTTGCAAGGTCGTGAAACATTAGACAAAAAACACACAAACATTGAGTATATATTTAAAAACTTTCTACGCTTGGAATGCATTATGTATGGTGGTCCAAGGACAACTGTCATTACTAGGTTAAGTTACAAGGTTAACTATGCGGTGACGTTAACCATAGTTTTATGTAAAGTTTACAAGTAGCTCTACGCACAGGTTTTGTTGAAAATGTTAACTGCATCTCTTTCAGAAACAGAGGGGAGAAATGAGATAATTTATTTGTAGGCATAAAACGTATTATTACGACTTAAATTAATTAACAATAGACCTAACTAATTTAAAATTAGTTAACAAACAAACCGAATACCACCATAAACCTAAATATAAAATTTGGGTGTGAAATAAGGCACCAATAAAGAAAAACTTAAACACTAGAATATAATACAACATAAACCAACTTTAAAAAATCGTAATCGATTTGCAGTACATATTATTAAAATTAAATATTGTAAAATAAAACATGAGTAAGTATTTATAAGAATATTAAGATCGGAATTATGGGAAAGTACAAATACTTCGTAGTAGAGTTATTGTTACCTAATTGCATCCCAATTGAGTTATTTTCAGTATACTTGTTTAAAAGTTTTATTTGTTTTTCCAACTTAACCATTAACGCAAGAAGCATGGATAAACAAATTGTAACTATTTATCCGAATTAATGTACTTGAACACTATGTATACTGAACAAGTGACTGTTTTAGTCTTTGAGGAAGGAAAGTTGCAACTTGTCTAAGTTATAATCTTCAGCACACAGCTGTCTCGACTCGTTTGTTGCCAAGTGCCAAGTAGCTGTAGGAAATGTGTTTCTCTACTATGAAAAGTATAAAACTTCACGGCCTTAGAACTTATGCGGAAGTGGGCGATTGAAATAATGAAGATTAAATGTAAGTTATCTGAAGATATATTGAACATAAACAGAAGCATAGTCAGTTATAGTAATGCTTGAACTAAATAAAATATAATAAAGAGAGATGACCTTGATCAACAAGAAATTAAATAAATGCAAGCTCTCTCTCGAAGCACTTCTAAAAATTAGCTCAAATTAACGTTATTACCTACATATACTTCTAAGAGTAAGAACTTAGTTTATAGAATGTGATTAAGCCTTGGGTAAACCTACAAAAATCGACAAGCAAAACCGTCACGCAAACCGATATGGCCCCGGGGTTCTAAAGAAGTTAAAGGTATTGTCAAATCATTGGTTTTAGACCAAGGCGAGTAAAATCGAGTTATATTTATATCGTTTGGAAAGTTTTACCTTACTATTTATTTATATTACAAGTATTTTTTAACTTTCAGAATGTGAGATAAGCGTTGCAAGGAGTTGTTGATGAAGTTAGCTAATTAACACATCCTTAAGTTCTGTTCTATTTTATGGGTTTAATAATTCTCAACAACCACCCACTTTTTTGAACTAAAATGAAGAATTTACATAGTGAATTTTCAAAAAATATATAGTTGTTTATTGTTAATATGTGTTACATCCTTACCAAAAGGTTAACTTTGTAGTTTGTATATTTTTTCGCTGTTCAGAGTAAACTATTTTTTTTTTTAAGTTTAGTAAAATGTTTCTCTGATGAATATTTAGACTTTTCTTAGTAAGGTTCATTCGTTTTTCTAGAATATTTATTTTTATAATTACAAAATGAAAACATTCATCATTTACGTATACCCTACATGCAGTTATGAACAAATTTATTTCTGGCTGTCAAGGTAAGGAATACATTTAATATATTCACAGCTAACTGGGCCATCAGTTTAAAAAAACAATATCGTAGTCAAGGACGTGTTTTAAAGACTATAAGAAAATGGCTGTCATTCATAAAGGAAATTAAAAAGCTTTCTGTTATGGATTTTTGACACAGGAAAATGTTCTGACAAATGAAGAATGCATAGGCTACTTAATAAACAATTTTATTTTACAGTAACTACACTAACTAGAATTCAAAACAATTAAGGACTATCGTATCTGAATTGTTTTTTTTTTCAGAGATACATTTTTCTATTTTAAATTATTCATTTACGTTGATCTCTCTCGCTTTACTTACTGTATTAAATTACCTCAATACATACAAAGAGCTTATCTTTAGACAGAACGAGTATTAATTTTAAAATCTAACAATTCATGACAATCTTTTAAATGTATTTACTGTAATACAGTTCAAAAACGTTTGTCAGTACATTCTTATATTCATCCTATATCAACTATCGTAAAAACATTGCTCATTTAAACAAAATTTGCTTACGATTGGATTGACCCTATATTGAAACACCGACTTCACTATCTAAACCTTATCTCAAGAATTCACCGACGGCCTTTCCTGCCATTCCTTACTTTACTTTCCTTGGCGCTACAACCCTTGGTCGGTTTTGGTCTCCTACATCTGTGGAATAATAAAATATTAATTTATTTGCAGATACATATTTATTATAATTATGCAGATGGAATCTTAATTGACTTTCCTTTCGCTTCACGCTACTCCCCCTCCTTTATTTGTTCAACTGGCACAAAGTAAACAATAAAACCGTGGAACAGCAGTGCATTAAAAGGCCACCTTACCTTCTGAATTATCCATGCTTCCAAAAATATCAAAATTAAATGTAAGTCATGCCTCTATACAATGTATTTTTTTAGATTATAGTACTGTTAGGATTAATAGGGTAGGATTAAGAACTAAATATAGAAGTTACAAATACTAAAACAAAGAATAGTTTAAGATTTACTATCCAAAGACAAAGTCACAGAAAGTAGGGTAACGTTGGGTAATACTGCTAAATGTTGTGAAACAGCTGACAAGAGCAAAACACACTTTAAGAGACATACTTGGACAAACTAGTAGACTATAAAAGGGTCATACTGATACAAGGATAGTGTTTTTCGATACAACCGAAGGCTCTGTTGGAACAAGGTCAGTTGTTCGAGGATCGATCTTTGATTGGACATTCTGAGAGAGAGTGACGGAGCAAGGGAATTCCAGTCGCAACGTACTGAGGGAGCATTGGTAGAGAAGGTAGGCAGATAGATTGTCATAGATTCATCTTTAGTATTTGTGTTTCAGGCAATTAAAGTAGAAGATTGTTCGAGTCAGAAATAATACTACATAAACATAGCTATTCTGGGTGTTTCGTTTTGGGGTGGCATTGTCAAGTTTATTAGTATTATAAAATTAGTTAGGTATTTTAGTTTATGTCAATTGTAAAAAGAATAGTGTAATTCTACCACTGAACCACTAAAAGATAAAATATAAGAGTTGTAAAGTATATGAATTTGTTTAGTTTATGGTTTTATAACCTCTGAACTTTAGATATCCGTTATTTTGAATCCTGATTGTTGGGCTGTTATTTCCACCCCTAGCAGTACTAGTGACGCACTAAGTTTATGTTCTTCTACCTTTATTAAATTTAGTATTTAGTAAAATAGATAGAAACCATGCTCATGTGTTTGATTGTTTTTTAAACTTCTGTAAACTAAAGAAACCCTTATCACTGGGTTTTTCATCACAATCTATTTTCTCCGAAACTGACAAAGGTATTATAGTGAAATTTTACAAATTTATAAAATACCAAACAGTATATATTCCAATAATCATAACTCCAAAAATATTTTACTAAAACATTAGGGGTGGGGCAAAGTTTGTTACTCCTAAATCGTGTTACTGTTTTAGCCTGGATGAATCCAAAAATTCTATAAATATAATAATAATAATAATACATGAGTATTCATAACACATTCTATAAATTTAAGATGCCTTTAATAGATGAGAAAATGTTGGTAGATGGGGTTCAATATGACAGGTATTGATATATATTCATATTTATTGATATTTATAAGTATTCATATATCATGGGTATTGATATGTATTCAATATATGTTGTAGTATTTATATTAATTATTCTATTTAAATTGTGAATATTTCATTTTTATCAACTAATTATTGTAGTACTTAAAAATGTTAATTTATATTGTACGTAGCCTTTGCATGTATATGTCTCTTGGCTGTAATAAAATGAAATGAAATCCATCTATTTATATTGGCCTTACCGAGTGTTATCCACTATTCGACTCTCATTAGTCCTATGGGTGAAGACGTTCAAAATAAAAGAACGAAGGTTACCAATTTGAATACAGAGTAACATGTTTATTGAAAGTAGGTAAACAGTTATTAATAAGTTTTATTGGAGGGAATTAGCTTAGTGGGACACTTTAAGCTCTTAAGAACATTGAGATAAATGTTTCTAAAGCGTAAATTAACTTCAGAACTTTGAAACAAGCAGCACTCCAGTCTAAGTGCATTATCTGTGAGTTATTTGTAGTTACAGTCCACAACTAAGGTTGTATAACATTTAAAGGCATTTCATTTTAATTAAATAATAAATACCCCTGACAAGACTTTATTGCAGCAGTAAACCATGTCTGAGGTGACGTCACTCAGTGCATTCCTCAGCAACTTGCTATGCATTCATTTACACTTGTTTTGGAATGATCATAAAACGACTTATATTACGACAATTTAAATAAGATGAAAACTTCAAAGGACATTTTTATTGTTTATTAGCCTCTACTTGGTATATATGGAAATGCAGCAATTAGGTATTTTTATTGAAATTATCTATATTGTTACATTTAAGATATAAAAACAGAAAGAAATAATACAAACAGCTTACAAGTACACATAATATAAATAACGAAATATTCAAAATTTTCTAACAGCTACAAGTAGCTTACTCATGAGCCGGGTAAAATGCTTGATGAGCCAGCTATCTTTGAAATTGTTTAAACTGCAAAACGTTTCTAGTTCACTGTTTTAAAAGAATATTATTCTACGTATTTTGTATTAGTGGATGGTTTTTTCTCATAGTATATTTCTCCTCTTACTTATATTCGACACTATAGCTTTATTTAAAATATAAATGCTTTGGAGAATAAAAAGCTTTTTTTAATTTCTCGAAAGATCTACAAGATTCTTAAGAGTGTAATAACTGTAATCTCTGAGATATATGCTGTCTCTTTATATATATATATACAATCTTTAGCGATTTAACCAGAGTATGCAATTAAAAACTATAATTTGTTTTTCTCAAATCTTCCATAAGGCTTCAACGAAAATTTAAAAAATAATTTCTTATTAAAAAAAAATTTATTTTTTCTAGAATGTTTTAAATATAATGGTTTGATTATTTTTTACTTTTTTAAATAAACCCCCAAAACGTAAATCCTAAAGTAGGCTATATTTAAAAAAATATAATATATAGGCTACATGCTAGTGTTTTAGCTTCACAGAGCCCATGTATAATGTATACTAATGTTTAGGTTATTATTGTCTAAAACGCAAGAAAACATTTTTATGAAGAATTCTTTGAAAGTAGTAGTTTAGTGAAAACAGTAAAAATAACAATATACGAGATAATTCCATTACGCAGCAGAACCGCTGATGTAAGTTTAGCAAACAAAATTAAATTTGTATTTTTTATTGTTTCAGCGAATATTTTGGGAAATTGGTCTACTCACGAAGTGGCTGAATAGCTTGCAAATGTGTACGAAATATATTAGTAGAATTTATTTTCACCCAAGTCTCAAGCTTCAACTCACCCGCTGCTTCGTTCCACTCGTAGCGGAAAACTCTCATTGGGAGTTTGCACTCGACCTTGCGGCCCCGGACTATAGACTGCTTCGCTTGGCAGCGTAAAAAAAGGCCATCGGCCTCGGTTCACAGTGAAATCCCTACCAGTACTTTTATGGTATTATACATTTTAATCGATTTTGGGGGAACCAAGTGAGCTATAAGGTCGTGTAAAGGAACAAAGTGTGCAGAATAATATCCTACATCCATTTTTTAGAGAACCCCTAAAAAAGTTTTTTTCTAGTATGAAAATTCTTAAAAACAGTTACTTCCTGCCGAAAATATTACTTCAGGTTTTTTAATGAACTTAATTTTTTTAAATGGTTAGGTGGTCATGTGATACATCATTTCAATGTAGAATTTCAAGAGAAAACCAACGGTGAAATTTGCAAATCCATATCTTTAACCGATTGAAAATGGCGGAAAAAAACAACGAAATGTGTTTTCCGATGTTGCCCCATTTTGCTATACTATTTAAAAAATAATAAATATTATATAATTTTCTTTTTGGATTCAGAATTAAATAAGTTTTTAAACGATATGCCACACAACTGTATTTGGTTGAACCACTCGAAATCAATTTAGAAAAAATCAAAATTTCTGTAACTTAAAACTTTTAAATACTCCCAAATATCATTGTGTGGCATATCGTTTGAAAGTTTATTTAATTTAATTCTGAATCCAAAAATAATAATAATTATTTAATATTAAAAAAAAATAGTACAGCGAAATGGGGAAAAATCGGAAAACACGACTTCGTTGTTTTTGGCCGTCATTTTCAATCGGTTAAAGATATGGATGTGCAAATTTCACCGTTGGTTTTCTCTTGAAATTCTACATCGAAATGATGTATCACATGACCACCTTACCATTTAAAAAAATTAAGTTCATTCCAAGATGGCGGATCCCAGATGGCAGAAAAAAATTTCAAACTCACCAAAAAGTGGTTCTTTATGGTTGGGAATAACTGCTTTTATTTCTACCTCATAAAACCGTATTTTTTTGAGATATTAAGCTGTTTCCAGACTTTTCAAACACTCTGTGTATGTATATATACAGGGTGTCCCACGAAGAAACGGAGAAACTCTCAGGACTTGTTCTTCAGGTGAAAATAACAAACAAAAGTTCAGGAAAAGGTAATGACAGCAAATGTACATACAATATTGCTGTGTTTACTGTGTTGGTATAGTATGCCGGGTTGAACAAACCAATTATTACACATAACTTAACTATTATCCTTCATCCGATTGTATTGACAGTTATACTACCCGATAGGGAATCAAAAGGGCTACAAAAAAGGTATCTTGACATTTTTCATTAAAATGTACGGTTTTTGAGTTATTTAGGTTTAAAATTTTCAAACAGCCGCCATTTTTAAATGCAAGATTCGATAGTATCGATTATTTTTCTTGAGATATATCATTGTTAAGTTCAGCTTCGTGCCAAGTTTGAACTCAATCAATCAAACTGTTCTCTACATATGAATTATTTTGCACAAAAAAAGAAATGGCGGATATCTGGGAAACGAAGAGTTTCCGGTCCTATGTTTATATGGACTTTTTTGTTATTTTCACCTGAAGAACAAGTCCTGAGAGTTTCTCCGTTTCTTCGTGGGACACTCTGTATAATCCAAATACCAATGACTCAATCATCACCGAAATCTCAAAAACCACCAAACGGATTTGATTGCAATTTGGTATGTAGCTTCCTCTAGGCCCGTAGGTGCTCACTAAGAAAGGCTTTCAAAAAATTCGAAATTTTAGGGGGATTAGGGAGGGGGGTTAAAGTTACTAAAAATCCCCGTAAGAAATACATAGTACAATATATTTATTGATATATTTTTGTTTTGTTAATATACATTTAACTTTGAATTGTCTATCCGTGCAAAGCCGGATCGGGCCAGCTAGTATAAGATAAAGTTATGATATTTGTAATACAAAAAGCTCTCACATGGGGACATTTTCTTGCTTATAGCCCAGTCAATAAAGGGTTTGAGTGGGAACTAATTAGTGAAAAGCTGATTTTTTCATGGATGTTAGTTGATTATATAAGGAATATTTTCTGAAAATTAACCGCCCCTCCCCCTCTTGCTTCCCCCTACCCCCCTTAAAGTTTTCTTTTGAAAGATTTTTTATTTTTTCAATATCTAAGAGATAAAAAGCGATAGAGTAATTTTTATTTTGTTACTGTAATCCTTATAATATTCTCTATCAAAAATGTTCTTTGCGTTTAAGCTATAAAACAATTATTTACCGTGTATTTTTAAATTGAATGTTAAAATTTTAACTTTTCTATTACAATAATTACATGTTTAGCTATTTTTTATTAATATGAGACAAGTTATGAAAAAATGGCTCAAATAAAACTTTTAGGGTATTTTGCAATCTTTATATTGATATAAGTTTTATAAATTTTAAGTGCAGACAGTTGACTTAATCGGCCTGGCAAAGGGAGATGGCGCGGCGCGGGGCGTACGAGTCCTCGCGGGCCGGATCAGCCCGTTGGCATATCAGCGGTCAATCTGCAGTAAAGGCCTATTGTTTGGACTTTTATTTTTATAGCTGGTCTAATTATGTGTATTACAATGGTAAAATAGACGTAAACATTTATTTTATTTTTTTATTATTTATTTATTTTCTGGTATTAGTTATTGCAGTGATAAACACACAATATGATTTCTTTTAGCCAAGCCAATAAAGGGAAAAAATAGGCCTTTGTGATATAATTAGTGAAAAGCTGAAATTTTGTTTATAAAATTGTTAATGTTCTTTATATTAGGGGAGCCAGTTTTGATTCGGGGGATTATTCCTACTCCTAAGTTATTAGGACCGTTCCATTCTCCATCAAATATGGACCCACCATTATTGGACTGGCTAAAACCGGCAAGTGTCAAGCAGCAGAACCTGTTTTGTTTACTGTCAATTTATTAATACACCAATTTATTAATACTGTTGGTAGCGCTTGGGCCTGAGAACCAAACAATAATATACTTTTGAAAACCAGTAACTGGACGAAAAGTGTATTACAGGATTTCCAAAATCATCCATAAGTTGAACGACAAAAGGAAGCTTAATCTGCTTGCTTATGCCATAACAGGTTAACACAACATCTTCTTTCTTTGATCTGGGAAAAATAAAATCTTTGGACATTTTACAAAAGTCAGAAGAAGCTCACAAGCGTCGGTGTTTCTACGTCAAGATGATTCCAAAGAACTGAAAACAAACGGGGAAAATTTTATCTTAACAGAATTAAAAAGCACATGAACTTCAATGAAGCTCGTTACTTGCAAAAATTGCAAAAAAATCTAATCTAAGGTCAAACTTCGACCTTGCAAAGCATTCCCCCTTCATCAGCATTTGTTCAGGGTTTATTTTCAAGTGCAGACATTGCTTGGTAACAGATTGGATGCTACAGTTTTAGAGTTGAAAGATAGAAAAGATGAAAGAAAATGGAGGTTACAGGAAAGCTTTAACACCAACACTAAGTAGGCTACTAAGTCTTTTGTAACTGATGACCTTCTGCACCTCGTGTCTTGCAGCTGTAAGACATCTTGTATTAAATATTGTGGGTGTCCGAAAGTAGCACTTAATTGGTTTAAGGTTTTAATGTGATAACAGTCCTAATAATGTAGATGAAATAATTGATGATCAAGACTAAACTGAATTGGAATAAAACAGTAGCAAGAATGTTTCCACTGTCTTAGGCCGGCCACACACAGAATCAGACACGGTTAGTCATAGTCAAAGACGCCTTTAGTCTTTTCTGTCTGTTTGACTGTTATTGACTGATCCTGTGTGTGGGGGTTTTAGTCACTGGGCGTCATTGCCTCCCTCCATTTTCAGTTCGTCTGTCCACCAGATTGTTGTATTGTGTGCATTTAGTGCTTATTAAAAGTTTTTAACCTAACTTTGAAACGAACTTTGAAGAGAAGGAAGAGGAAGCTATAATTATGATGTGGAACTTGATTAATTTGTTTGAAAAGGCGCTAATAACAGAGATCTTTGGGTACACCCTATAAACGAGAAGAGGAACCTCGTAGACTTTATTAAGGAATTGAGAACCATCCCAAAAAATCGAAAACTACTGTCGAATGAAAGTCGAAACGTTCGAATACATCTTGGAAAAAAACCAGGATAAGATTAAAAAACAAAACACGAATTTGAGAAAATCAAGTGACAAGGAGGGGTTGTGCGCAGGTGACACTGTCTGATAGCTTTTGACTAAAGGTGTCTTTTGAGGGAGCTGCGTCAGTCAAGGAAAACACATATTTAGACGTCTGTTTGTGTCTGTTCGTCTCGTTCGATGCAGTGTGTGGCGACCCCATAACCACCCATGCTAAAACCCCGTTTTAGTTGCTATTAGTCAAACTCACTAAACGTGACTGACCGAGTCTGATTCTGTGTGTGGCCGGCCTTATATAAAACTGAAACTCTCTACTTTTATGTGCCAGTATTGTATATATCCCAGACAATTTTAAGATATTGTAAATAGCAATTTGAGTGATGAATGGATGGTCCATGATGGTGTTTTGACAGTAAACAAAACATGTTCTGCTGCTTGACACCTGTCGGTGCCGGCTTTAGCCAGTACGGGACAAGGCGCGGCGGGTTCATAGATGGTGGATAATGGCACGGTCTTAATAACTTAGGGTTATAAATAATTCCCCAAACTAAAACTAGCTCTCCTAATATAAAGAACATTAACAATTTTATAAGCAAAATTTCAGCTTTTCACTAATTGTATCCAATAAGGCCTATTTTTCCCCTTTATTGGCTTGGCTAAAAGAAATCATATTGTGTGTTTATCACTGCAATAATAAATACCAGAAAATAAATAAATAACGAAAAAAAAAAAATGTTTACGTCTATTTAACCATTGTAATACCTATAATTAGACCAGCTATACAAATAAAAGTCCAAACAATAGGCCTCTACTGCAGATTGACCGCTGATATGCCAACGGGCTGATCCGGCCCGCGAGGATTAGTACGCTCCGCGCCGCGCCATCTCCCTTTGCCAGGCCGATTAAGTCAACTGTCTGCACTTAACATTTATAAAACTTATATCAATATAAAGATTGCAAAATACCCTAATATTTTTATTTGTGCCATTTTTTCATAACTTGTCTCATATTAATAAAAAATAGCTAAACATGTAATTATTGTAATAGAAAAGTTAAAATTTTAACATTAAATTTAAAAATACACGGTAAATAATTGTTTTATAGCTTAAACCCAAAGAACATTTTTGATAGGGAATATTATAAGGATTACAATAACGAAATAAAAATTACTCTATCGCTTTTTATCTCTTAGATATTGACAAAATAAAAAATCTTTCAAAAGTGAACTTTAAGGGGAGGTAGGGGGGAAGCAAGAGTGGGAGGGGCAGGGACTTTTGTGTAAATACTCCTCTTATACTATTGTAACATCTGACAAAATTTCAGCTTTTCACTAATTACTTCTCACTAAGGCCTATTTTTTCCCTTTATTGAATGGGCTATTAATAGCTTAGATCCCTTTCTATACACATACTTTTTACACTCTGTATAGTTTATTGGTTTAGACAGCTATAAAAGACTTTATTTTATACTATGTAAATAAAAGTGTTTTATGCAACATATAAAGCATAGGCTATCAATCATGTTTCGTTCTGATTAAAAAACATATCATTCCATATTTTGATTTGAATGCAAACGGCAGTTTTATTTAACTTGCTAAGGAACTCTAAGGAATGAAGTTAAAGATAAAACTACCACCCTGCAGTCAAGACAAGGATATATTAAGAATTTTAAACTGATATATTAAAAAAATGAGTACATTTGTTGATGCATGTTTGAACTTAAGATAATGTCAACATAAAGTGAAATATTCGTTCGCCGCACGCAAACGGTTTGTTATTTAAAAGCAAAGTTTTAATGGTAGAGGATGGGTCTGGCGTATCTGTGGTCACGGCAGATTCCCTGTTAGATCTGTGTTTATGCAGTTGTCTATTTAAACATTTATACAACTGAAAAGTTGCGAATGTTCGAACGCTTAGGAAAATAGAGCAGCGCTTTTGGGTCTGTAATAAGCTAAGTTCTTAGTTTCCATAAACAAATTTACAATCACTCTTTTTATTTCTTAAAGTTGAAGTCGTAATAGTTTTATAATGAATTGAAAACCAGTTGACATTGTTATAAACAATGTTTTTACCAACTTTAACACAGTTTTGTTTAAAGTTCTAAAATTAAAATTAAATCCAACTTTCGGATTTTAAAGTTGTTTCGGAAAATGGTTTTTGTGTTACCTACCCGTATGATTTGAAATTTCGTTAAATTGGTTATATAACTTAGGTTTATTTTTAGGATAAGCAAGAAGGAAACCCCAAGGATACGCCAATATCTTATATATAAAAATAAACCGTTTATATATACATACGTAAATTCACAGTCGAAACAGTGTATTGGAGCAAAAATATAAGATGCTTTTTTTATAGAATTTTAAACTAGTCTTTTCTCTAATTTTTACTTACTATGCAAGTCAAAATCGCTTTTCACCCGTGATTTCGATTTTATCTAAATCTGTCTGTTTAAACGTTTTAAAATGTTTTTAGTAACCGTTTTGGAAAATGGCTGCTTTTTTTAATTGTTATACATATTTAAAAGAGCAATAATTTTCTCCTTATTTGTTGGTAGACCATCCGAGGTAAACCATAAGCTACAATAAAAAAATATAGAAATGATTTGTATTTATAATTTAAGTAAGCTATTCACTACTTATATTTTGATCAAATAATGATCATTATAATGCACCTTCTAAAAGGTCTTTACACATTTTAAAATTCATATAAAATTTTCCGATTACTTACGTACCTACTTTCTATGTAATGTTTGAGCAAAAAGCTTTGTTATAGTTAAATTGGGTTTGATGTGACTTTCATTTTTGATTTTGCAGATTGATACGTAGATTTTATAAGGCCGACTATTGCATTGCAAATTATTCTTCAGTGATGAGTCGACTCTTCGCTTAAGTTGTAAAGTAAATACACACTGAAAATATAGGACACCAAACATTTACGACAATTGTAATTACATTTTCGTGCTGGCCAAAAATAGAACAAAAGCCTTTTGTGTTTTAAGCAAGAGCTCAGTTCTTTTCCTTTTCAAGAGAAAGCCATTAAAGGAATAGTATACCTTAACATGCTGGAGAAATTTTTAATCATCTCACAAATTGATAAGGACGACCAAAACGCTACCTACACTTTCAACAAGACTGCGCACTTATACTCCAAGATACGGAATTTTCTCAAGAATCACTTTCCAGGTACATTTTTTGGTCAAAATGAGTCGATTCAATGACCGCCTGGTTCACCGTGTCTGACACTTTTGGGTTTTTTATTTCTTGGGATTTACCATATCTGGTAACTAGGGGCACATCTTAAATGTAATTGTTTGAGTCGTGTTGAAGAAAGTGTAAATAGTGATGGTTAGGCCTAGTATGCCTACTTTATTTGAAAACCGATTCCAATAAATAGAATGTTGCTGTGAAAATACAAAGCTGCAGTTGCTGCAGTTACTTTTGTTGCTATTTTGATAACATTTTAGCATTTTATAAGTTTTTTAGCATTATTGAAGCGTGTTATCAGTCGACATTTCAGAGCAATGGAGTTTATCTTATTTATTAAAACTATTACCATTACAAAAAAAAAAAAAACGATAGTTTTAGGCTAATTTTGGTTGTTGTAGACAATTACCAAGAAATTGCGTTTTTAGTTTTTTGTCGATAACTTGGTTGTCTTTTAATCTACAGAAACGTCAAAAAAAGGAGCATTTTGACTGTTGTTAAAAAATTTAAATATTTTTAAAGTTAGCAGTTTTCAAGATATTACATCTTAAAAATTTGTAGCGGCCGCCATTTTGAAAATTATAAACATTAATTCTTTGTGTTATACTTGTAAATCTTATCATGCAAAATACTTATTCCAAATTATAACTCGATATATCATCTATTTCTGGAGCTACAGTGTGTTTTTGTAAACAAACAAAATGGCGGATCGCGACTAAGCCGAATTCGAGAAAACGTACTGATATTTTTTTGATTTATTTCGATTAATATAATCCTGTCCTGTATAGCCCGCTACGGTTTTTAGGGACAAGGTACATCTCTACGAAAGCGATTCCATAATACTGATAAACAATTAAGATGTTTTAAAGTAGTTGATTAAAGAACGCATTAGTCAAGTGTCGTGTAATTATTATCAGGTCGTTATTTTAATTAAAATAATTGTTGCATTCACGAATATTATTTGTAAAAATGTCACTCACCCACACACTAAGTGTTGTCTGCGTGATGACGCACTTGACTTAGAATG
>JAGFPH010000011.1:2206747-2232473 GCA_018207615.1 Philaenus spumarius | reverse complement strand
ACCTTATAATTGCATATTCCTTCAAAGAAGATCATGCTGGTATAAAGGCGAGTTCACAAAGCGACATTACAATCTGCAACAAAATATCTTAATGAATGTCACGAAACTAGTTTTGCAAGACAAATTAATTATTCATATACGGTGAAGTCAAAATGTTTGGTTGTTTCATATATCTAGGTGGTTCGATTTTATAACATTGATTATTATTTTAACTAATATTTAGTTATAAATATAATCGAGCTTGACTCGTGAGAAATATTATTTTTAAAAGTAAAAATAAAAATACAAAACACAATTCTCACAAAAATACTTTTATTTGTCAAACGCAGTTCAACGTCGAAGTAGTCATCTTCAGTGGCACATGAGCTACAACTAAATTATAACTACAAACAAATTATAACTAATTACATATAGAAAAACGACAAAGATTTGAAAACGTACGGTATTTGCAATATGACTTAGCCCCTTTCCCTTTTTAATGAGGGTGGGATGGGGAAATCGACGAAGACAGTGTTCTACAAAGAGCTCAATCAAAGATGAACGTATGACAGACTTTGACATCGTTATGTCAGCGAAACAACATTCCCTGAAGACATATCACCAAGTCCTGATGTGGTTGGTACATGAGCTGCTTCCTCAGATGTGTGAATGGGAGTTAAACGCTAACGAATTTCTAACCACGGGGCGCAGTGAGCAGAAGGTTGCACCGGATGAAATAATTCAAATTATTTTTTGTCAGTGCACAAGGATTGTGCCACCAATATTTGCGAGTTAGATAAACTCTCCACTTATGTAGAGAGTTAGAGCAGTGGAATAATAAAAAACTTACGATATTATGTTTTTCTGCAACATCTCGGAATTTACACATACAGTTAAAATTGTTCCATCTTTTGAACGGTTGAAGATAATATCGCAAAATGTCATATATTCTGGAAAGAAATTTAACCTAACGTTCTACAACTTCTTTCTTTATAACTTTTTCGTAGGACGAAAGCCTGAAAAGTTAATTTAACCAAATAAGGCAAAACACGTGGGGAAAAATTTCTTTCTAAAAAATAATCGAATTTTGAGCGTAGACATCTGGGAAACTAAGTGAGATAGCGAAAAAATGAATAAAATCAATCTTGTAACACATTTTGTGTGCTTTAATTTTATATAAAATGGTGTTATCGCTAATACGCATAATTTTCGAGATATAAGTGAAAAATTGAACCTTCTACGGTTGCCCTGCACCCCACTCACCTGCTAGAAGTGGGGATTTTTAGTATGTTTACCTTCTGACTAGTCCAAACAATGTCCCAAAGTCAAAAATTGTGTTCCTTCAATTTCACTCTACATACCCCTTTTGAGCTTTCATTGACTGGACTCTATCGGTTCTTTAAAGGTAAGTACACAATAAGCATGTTCTCAACTGTTCGTGAGCATTCGAAAATAATTTAAAAGGTCAAAATAATCTGTATAGATGGCACCCGTTAAATGATTGAAGTGTAAGAGACGGCGCAAGTTACAGAATTTTGTTCGGCCGATAGTTTGATCGGTCTTTTAATTACCATAGAGACACATGCGAGTGCGCACACTCAAAGGATTTGAAATCGGCCGATTGTATAGTTCAATGGGCAGTACGATTCCCTTCAAACTCCATAGTCTGCCAACTATCGGCCGATACCTTAAACACCATGTCGCGCTATTCAAGTGCGCAGACTCACCAAATGTTTAGTCCAGTTCTTGAATTTATCAAGGCTTTTAGGAGAACACATTATTTGTCCTCATTTGTCAACATGATGTTGACAAGCATTTATCTTTTGTATTTATTTATTTAACGGATATATGGATATATATTTGCACGGGTTTACCTAAAATATAAACATTGAGATAAACTTCAAAGCCGAAACCAAATTGTATCTTCTCTGCAATCGCATAATTGAATGCATAGTTTCTCTGCCTTTTACTTTCTCATTATACTATAAATAGTATAAAGAAAGTATAGTGATCGCAAAAAATCGGAGTTGAGATGTTTCTGGAAATATCCGTTTTGGGACCCCCTATGTCCAAAAAGTGGTTTTTACAAAATGTCTGTCTGTATATCTGTCTTTGTATATATCTGTATGTATACAAAGCTAGAACGAAAACTTTTCCATCGATTTCGAACAAATTTTCACCAAACATGTCAATTACGCCTGCATAGATTCACGAAAAAAGGTTTTGAAAAAATTTGAATAACAACCCCCTTTTCAGTCAAAATACGCCCAAAAAATCAGTTATTATTTTTTTATAAAACGATTTTGATAAAATTTGGCTTTTTTGTAGCCCTTATTGTATCCTACCATATGCAAATAACAGCAACTTTCTAAAAATTCTCGTTTAGCTAATAATAATAATAACTGATTTTTGGGGTTTTTTTTGGCCGCAAAGGGGGTTGTTTTTCAAAATTTGTCAAAACCTTTTTTCGTCTATTCGTGCATCTATACAGGCCTAATTGATGTGTTTGGTGCAAATTTGTTTGAAATCGATCGAATAGTTTTCGCTCTAGCTTTGTATACATACAGAAAGACATTTTGTAAAAACCACTTTTTTGTGCTCAGGTGGTCCCAAAACGGATATTTCCACAAAAATCTCAACATCGATTGAATAGTTTCTCTCTAGTTAGTAATAATAATAATATTTATTAGTTAATCTCTACTTTAATATTACCTCTCCTACCCCTCCTACAATTATGAAGTCACGGTGAATCTGTTTAATAATTTTAATACGTTTGTGAGAAAGTATGTGCCAGTTCCTGGTACCGTTTATTTGGTATATGAACAATCACATATATTGCATACAATAAAACTTGAGGTGACTTAACTTACTTTTTGGAATATTTAACAAAATTACTTATCCTACCGACCATAGAAAACAATGTATTAGGATAGAACTATTATTTATTTTTATTTATTTTTAAGTGAACAAATTTGTGTTTATATTACAATTATATTATAACTATGTTTTACTATGTTAAAATAAATTTTCTTCAAAATTATAAATGAGACACAGATTTTGTTAAATATTTTGCCACTTGAAGGCACACAAGTTGACAAAGATTATATAAAATTAAAGGCAAAACCTCTCAAGTTATTTAACTTTGCCTTTAGCAGCTGTGGGAGTGCACTTATTCCCAGGACTCTTAAACAGTAGTCTTTTTGTAGGTCTGTGTTGAAAGCAGCTCTAATTTATACCTTAACAGCGCAAGTAATGATAAATAAGAATATCAGGAAAACTAAAATGGAATTAAATAAGTCTATGTATTGTCACCCTACAAACTCTGCGTTAATTATTTACAAATCAATACATGTTCAAATTTTCGCTACTGAGAATAAGTTGGGAAAACACTTTTTCATTTACCAATTCTGTACCTGTAATAAAGTTATTGAAGTTTTTTACATTCAAACCATCGTTTGAATAACATGAGTTTTCTTTTTTGAATTTGTATTTTATTGTTGTTTCAATGTATCTGAAATGATAAGGGTATTTTTTAATACATAATTTTTAATATTTTATTATTAATTATTAGATACACATCTAAACAAGTCAAAGTCAAGACATCGTCTGATCTAGGCTAGGTTATGATTTATCTGGATAGAAATAACTTTCCCTATCCTCTATTATTTTATTGTATTGTAAAAGTAGTTATTAATCAAACTCAAGTTGAATAGTATAATATAATTTAAAGACCACAGATGAAGACTAATAAAGGCTGAGAACTACACAAATTCAAGCAACAAAGAGAACTAGATCGTGTGTGGAACCACTAATTCTGAGTATTAATTAATTTTGGAAAAACGAATATTGTTACAGAAAAATATCATTGGTTCAAAACAGATGATTTTACTAAAGGGATATAAATTTGTTTATTATCGAATACTTTTATACTAAAAAAATATTCATTTACCTCAGATTTTAATCGATCACAATTTAAGTTCACTAGTTATCAGAACTCAGAAATAGATTACATAGGAAATACGAAATTAATCATAGGAAATATTAATTATTTTATTTTTATAATTCATAACTTACTTTTCTAAAAAAATTAGAATCTTTACTAGGAATATTTTTTTAGTCGTTTTTAGATTTTTATGTAAAGTTTCATTTCGCCTAACAGAATTAAACTACCATGCTAGAAGTGGAGCTTAGGGACTGTTTATATATTAACGAATTTCCATAGGAAAAATGAGCTATTGCAGTGGCCCTTATGACAAGACCTAAGGTCGGGAGTAGTAAATGAGCATCATGGTCCCCAGAACACGTTTTGGGGTGTCATTAAAAATCATATATTTATATGTATATATATATGTGTGTGTGTTCGCACTTTAGCGGCCGCATTCTAAGTCAGATTTGGTCCAAATTTCGTACACATGGTGGTTGTCTATGTCGCTCGGATGAGTTCGTTAGCAAAATATCCAACAACCGGAAGCACGTTTTTTGACCGGAAGTAACTGTTTTTTGAGATTTTTACTACAAAAATGATTTCTTTTAGAGTTTTTCTAAAACTATAAATGTAAGATGTTATTCTGCACATTTTTTTACGCGACCTTTTAGCTCGCTTGGTTCCCCCAAAATCGATTAAAACGTGAAATACCATAAAAGTACCCGGTTCAAAGCCATGTGGTGGATCTTACCGTGCGGTTGGCGTGCGAAGTACGCAATGCACTGTGTATTGAAAATGCTCCCAACACGGGGGTTAGCGTGCGAAGTACGCAATACTTTGTATATTGAAGATACTCCCAATATGCGGAATGGCGTGCGAAACACGCAATGCTTTGTGTATTGAAGATACTTCCAATATGCGGAATGGCGTGCGAAGCATTTTGCAGCTATTCTGCTCCGTCGTGAATAGACTTATTTCCCAAATTGTTGGTTGAAACCTTAAAACATAGACCTATAAACTTAATTTTGGAAATTTGCTCAACTCACGTCAGCGATTTAGCTGCGTGGTTGAATTATTGCTTTTAAGTATAACAAATATTGAAGTTCTTTAAGTTTCTAACTAATTTACATGAAACATATTTGGCAAAAATTGGGTCTTCAACTGAGAAATATAAATAACTTGTTACGATAAAAACGAGATTAAAAATAAGGTCATATGGAATATTTTTAAGAATCGTGATATAGTTTTCAAACAATGAACTATGTAATTGCTTGTGGTGCAATTACGAATGATCAAACACAAATTAATGTAAATACAATTAGGTTGACAAAAAGTCGAATTAGAATAAATCTAAGAACTTAAACGACAATAAACAAAACTCCGAATACCATTTGATTTGACCTAAGGGTTGAGATTAGTTTACCTCATGGAGTGCAGGATGATTTTAAATCAGAACATAAAATAACAATAATAACAACACCAACTTGAATTTAGGTCAGATAACTTCAATTTCAAAACATCTAAAACTATCTGACTAATCGACATTAATCCGGGATTTATGTCACACTCTGTATTCCGCTTACGTCACACAGGATGACTCTCGGAGGGGAGAACCTCCCTAGTTATCAGTTCTACCAACACCGAAACCATAAAACTGAGGAAATCCAGAAAGTAATAAAATGCAGTAAATCACAACGACAGGGGATCTCCAGGTTGTGGGCCATTATAGGAAAAGACATACCACTTAAAGCGTAGGGAAGAAGAGGGAACCAATCCTGGAAGGAAATAAAAGTGCTAGTGAGTTGGGCGATTGGCGGACTTGATATGTCTGTCTTTAACATAATTTGTTTAATGACAGAAATAAATAGTTTAACTACTTTGGTACATTTATATAGGGATAAGTGTTTTTTATTATGTACAACAATTTTGGTGAATTATAGTTATATCATAATAATTAAATTTACACTGTACAGATTTAAAAACTACTAATTCATTAATATAGACTATGGCTTAGGCTACGATAGAAGCGGCGAGCGGTGAGCGGACAGCGATTGGCTATTAGCGGCACGAGCAAGTTCAACGGCGTGGCACTGAGCGGTGAAGATGGTTACGATAACAGGTTATCGCTTCACATAGCATCTTGAGACAGACATTCAGTCAGTTTGCGGCATCAGTTTGTAGCAAATCACATGTAATCTATATCTTCAACCATTGGGCTAAGTGATTTTTAATTGTGCCAAGAAATTGTGTAACCAGGGAAGGGAGTATTAAAAATACTCTTTCTGTGAAAATAACAATGGTCAAAAGTCCCATAACGGAAAGTTTTAATTCTTCATGGGGTTTAAACAATATATCGAAATGCAAAATTCCTGAAGTATACCAGCAAAAATTAACAACTTTTTTGTTTACCGTCGTATTTTCTTGAAATTTTTGATTCAAGTTGTCTTTAGTATCATGAACTTATAAATATCAAAATATCCAATTTCGTTTTTAACCCCTGTCGTATGTTTTGGTGGAAGTAAAAAAAAAAAAAAAAATGGCGAGCGTTGAAGCCAGCCGAAAAATTATCTGAGTTTGATCGATAGAGGCGGAGTGCTGAGAGCGGTAGCTTGCCACTGGTCCGCCGCTGGACTATCGTAGACCCGTGTTTAAAATGGTAACACCATCGGTTAGAAAATTTCCCAGCACCGCTTGCATCTATTGGTGCCGCTTGCCGTCAACCCCTCACATCTTGCCGCTACTATCGTAGTGAAGCCTTAGTGTCATTATTATTATTATTATAACGAGGTTGGGCTGTTACTACTGTGGCTAACAAATTATACTACTTTATTCGCACTAACAAATATATATTTTGTTAAATAGATGATCTCTGTAGGTAGGCTATATACGTAGACAGTTCAGGAATTTTCGGGATGGGTTAAACCTAATATTTTCCACTTTTATGTCATAAAAAACGAAAGTAATAAACGGTAGAGAGATGTTCAACAGTAATACTAAATTAAAGGATTGAAATAAAAATTCGTATTTAACGAATATTTAACAAAATAATTAGTATAACTTGAGGTTGAGCTCGTAATTCGTATGGTTTTTCAAGACAACGTTGTTATAAAAACATTTAATTTTAAATCCAATAAGAATGTACATCATTGATAAGTAATATTAAAAATAATTAACTGTGAGAAGGAAGATTAAACTCATTAAGTGTATTGTATGTCTTGATCACCCTTAATTCAGTAATAAACGTATAGCTTAACTAGGTACAGTTGCGCATGTTCGAGCCTAGTGGCTGGAAATGGATTCTATGTACTACGTTACTAAAGTGAAGGTGTTTAAAAAATAATTTAAGCAAAGATAGAGACATGAAACTTGCATAAAATTGTATGGGTATATATTTAAAACCAAACGCGTTTAGGATTCACTATCTTACTCATAAATAAACGGTACCAGAAACTTCTACATACTTCCTCACAAACATATTTAAATTATTAACACGTTCACTGCAAAGGACGCACATGTTAACTTGATACTGAACTTTATGAGAAGCGGCCGACGCACAGTGCCTTTCACGCCCACCCGCGTATTTGAGGATTTTCAATACACAGTGCATTGCGTGCTTCCCACGCCAACCCCCTTATGTAACCCCAACTGTGACTTCATATTTGTATTAAAGTAGTAGAGGGGATATTACATTAAAGTAAGAGAGTAAGTAATAATATTATTATTATTAGCTAAAGAGGAAACTATTCAATCGATTTCGAACAAATTTGTACCAAACATGTCAATTGTTCCTATATAGAAGCACGAAAAAAGGTTTTTACAAATTTTGAAAAACAACCCAATTTTTTGCCAAAAAACCCCAAAAATCATATATTATTATCATTAGCTAAACGAGAACTTTTTTTATAGATGCGGTTTTTTGCATATGGTAGGGTACATTAAGGACTACAAATAAGGCAAATTTTATCAAAATCGTTAGATCGGTTTTTTATAAAAAAAATTATAACTGATTTTTTGTGGGTGTTTTGGTCAAAAGAGGGTTGTTTTTCAAAAAATTTCAAACCCTTTATTCAAGCATCTATACAGGCCTAATTGACATGTTTGGTGCAAATTTTTTCGAAATCGATCGAATAGTTTTCTCTTTAGCTTTGTATACATACAGATAGACACGTTGTAAAAAAACACTTTTTTGGACTCAGGGGGTTCCATTTATTTATTTTATTATTATTATATTATTATCCATAATTTATTATTAATATTCCATCTATTTCTATAAAAATCTCAACATTGGTTTTTTTGCGATCACTATACTTTCTCTATATTATAGTATAGTCAGAAAGTAAAAGCAGTAATAATAAAGCACTTACAAGCAGGGAATTTGAAATTTGTTAGGTGTGTGTTGTGAAAGATTTTCTTGGGATTTGTTTGCATATGAAATATATAGCAGAAAATAGAAACAAGGAAATAAAAAGACGTGCTAAAAGGAATTCGTTAGCTTATTTCTGCCTATTACTGTTAGCTTATACAATTCGTTTTCGCCTGACCGTGTGAACAAACTAATAACTAGTAATACAGTACGCACTAATATTGCGGAAATTCAAGAAGATAATATATGTAAAAAATAATGCTAAAATAGTAAAAAAGCGCAAAAACTGAAAAAAAACAACATAAATATAACTGAACTTGAAATGAATTATGAGGGAAATGGACCCCGGTTAAAGTCATGGGCATATTATTTGGATTACGACTATAGCGGTATATGCCATGTTTCCTTAAAACCATTTTTTAAATATAATACCTCTATGAATTTCACTGAACCTATTTCTACACTCTTTTATAATAACAGTAATTCCATTGTTCTTAATAATGCAACTAGATATCTAACATTATCAAACTAAAATGTTGTCTTTTTGATAAGTAAGTTTATAAGTTTACAAGTGAGTATAACTTTACCATATCGCTATGTTTGTCTTAACATTGTTACGTCACATGGGTAAAGTTGAATATAAAAGTAATATTGATTGACAGTTTGTCACCGTCCTCCCTCCTGTCAAACTTCCAACATGACATACCTTTCTTCCAACAATAAGCAATGTTTCTCGTCTCATTGCAAAATTATTGTAACAAATATAAATATTCCACTCAATTGTCATTCTCGTAATTCAATTGTTGTTACATCAGTCAATCATTTGTTTCTTTCTACACGTATAATATAAACATGATATTTAGCCGGTATGGATATTTAGAACGTTAAAACCACTTTGTGTTTACAGTAGAATCCCGCTAATCCGGACTAGATGAGACCAGACCATGTCCGGATCACCGAAAGTCTTGATTAAACGGAATTTACCATAAAACGACATAATACAAGTTTTAGATGAATAAATGTAATAAAATGTTTTTCCCGCAATAAACAGAACTTTTTTATAGCTAATTTTAGTTTATTTTGTTTTTACTAAAGCGAAGGGAACCAATATAAATTCTAAAAACATTTGGAATGAGTCGATTTCTGGAAAGCTTGATGTTCGCGCCGATTTCTTTGTCTGCATTTCATAATCGTAATCAACTGAGGTCTTCAAACACTCTCATAGAATGAGTAAAATCTTTGTTTTAAATTCCGTCCGGATTAACCGGATGTCCGGACCAGCGGGGTACGGGTTAGCGGGACTCTACTGTATTTTCTTAATCCTATAAAACATTTCGGAAATGGTACAAGCATACTCAGTAGATGCAGTACAGTCACGTTAATCTACATTGACCATTGCGGTTACCATTATTTTGGCTATGAAATATAAATTGAAGAATTTACAACCTATAATAACAAATAAATGCAATTTCGGTACAAAATATGCAATATAGTTAAAATATTGAATAAGTACGTATCGGAGACAGACCAAGGAAGACGAATTTTTATTTATGAAAATTTAAAACGGTGACGCTATTATACTGTATCTGGCCGACACCGATCACTTACAAATGGTCTAGTTTTCTAGAGAGAGATTTCAAGCATTTTGCACATTTTTGCTCGTAATCTTCATAAGGTTGGAATGTACAGGGTAGCTGGTGATAAATGTTAAAACATTTTTGGTGAAACTACTTGGCACCAGTGACAGCATAGTGCATATTATTTTTTTTTTACTACATTGCTCTTGCATTAATAAATATTTAATCCAATGTACAATGTAAATACCTTTTATTTTGTGTTTCTGCTCACAGTCTAGTAACTTTTTTCCTTAGTCGGCGACGATCGTTTCAAAACAATATAAGTATTTAAACATTCAAATAAATCGGTACTTGTACAAGTAAAACTAAAATTTCTTGACTATGCATGCAGGTTTTGTTACATTTAACACCAAAATTTTCAGAATGTTGATAACACCATAATAGAGAAAACAGTTGACTCGGATGTCCAGCTTAATAGGCTACAAAATAATATTTTATGTTAGGCCTAGACTGAACCAACACATGTTTCAACACACACAAACCAATAAAAACTTGCGTTATGGAATTTAAAAATAAAATAAAACGATATTACATCCTTATTAAAAATACTTAAGATATTTTATAATTTAATAGTAGGCCTATTTATTGATAATATACGGTATTGTATAGTGAGTAACCAATATTAACAGCTGATTTCTAAATATGAAACAATTATTAAATAATTATAACTGTTGTTATAAAATATAAGAAATAATTTGATTTGAACATTGAACATTATTTATCATCTTAGTTTTGAGGTTATTATTAATTCTACACATTTATTATAAATAAAACGTATGTTTTTAGAAAGTTCAATCGGTGGTTGGCGTGCGGAGCACGGACGGGTCTCCCCTAGTATAATGTATAACGCAGAATGAAGAGAAATAAAGTTTAGTAATATGCATGTCGGGGAGGTGTTCCTATCTGGTAGCAGATAAAGTAACTAGAATTTTCTTTTCTAAGGCTGTCCAGGAGGTGCTGTCACCTAGCGGGAGGATAATGGAAACAAGAAAATAAACTTATTGTCTGTATTTTTCAAATAGATCAGCTTTAATTTACTATGTAAATACAGTTTGCAAAACATAGTTACAACATTGAAATATTTTTAATATTTCTTTACTCATTATTCCACTTATTAATTTATAACAAAAATCACAATCTTCAGAGCACTATTTTCAAAAATATTTTAGTCAGTGCACCTCATTTCCACCGTTTTGCATCAAAACTCTTCTGAAACAGAACCATTTAATTACATTTATTTTGAAATATTTTAAAACGATTTTTTCAATACACAAATATTCCTATGGATGTCTATTCCTATAAATTAATATAACCTACAAATTATAAATACACATTTATACCGTCTAAGTACAAAATGAGATGTTTATGGAAATGCCTCCATGGAAGTTAGAGGTGTATATAATTAATATCTGATTATTCTACCATCATTGAACATGTTCAATCAAATGAGCTATATATTTTAAACGAATAAATATTTTAAGTGGATAAATAACGTTTTAATACTATCTCTAATCTAACTTTAATAAATAAAAATAAAATTACATAATGTTTATGAGTGTTAACGATTATTTATTTTAAAACAAGATATGAACACTAAAACCCCTGTGAGTATTTGTAATTTAATGGATGTACAAGGCATATTATATTTTCTTCAGCACAACTCGCCTCGACTGCTTGATGGAACTGATCTAGAAAGAAGAAAGAAATTCTTATTCCAGCTGATTGGTGCACCACATCACAAACTAGGTTCGTCAGTGGCTATCTGAGAACCATTTAACTTTGATTTTTCGTTGAGGGGTAGTAGTTTTGCCTTCCAGATCTCCGGATCTAAACCCCATGGATTTTTTTTTGTGTGGGTCTACATGGAAAATGTCAACAGGATCACAGGATCATAGAATCTGCTGAGAAAGTCAAGGAAAAATTGTCACAAAATATCATTGTGAAAGATAAATATGCGAAATCGATCAAAGGCTTCTTTTAGGGAGGATGGATTAAACTTTAAAATGAAACTGCAGTTGTTTTATTTTAAACCCGTTTGTTTTAATTAAGTTATTTTTTAAATACAAACAAATTTAAAAAATAGAAAAAATACAGAATTAAATTTCAACAAACACTTTTAGCATACAGTATAATTTATTTGATCCAATCTTTTATTATTCAAAATTCTAAAATTAAATTAGATTCTATAACAGTTTGTATTTCATCAATCAATATTTTTTCCTATTCAGGGTGTAAGTGCTCCTTAAAAAGCAGGACAAACGGAAGGTTGTATTGCATTATTTGAAAGCTCATTTAATAGGGAAGTTTTCAATGACATTTGGAACCTAAATTATACCATAGGAGAGGCATATACGTTATTCTTGTTAGACATTATATGAAGCTTCTGAAAATGGAGTTAAACTTAACAAAGCATGCATGCATAGTCAAACAAAACCCAGTTAAACGTGTAAAATTTCAATTTTCTAATTTTATAAAATAACAATTTTTTATCCAAGAGCATGGTAGCTAAAAATTCATATGCACTATGTTGTCACTGGTACCAAGTAGTTTATCACCAGCTACCATGAATGTACACATTATGTGTCGCGTGATCCGTTGTCATTTTTAACTTTAGAGTTACTTTCAAGTTGGCAGATTTTAGAATGTACGCTAATACATATGTGCTGAAAATTCCGGAGACAACCCTGTGAATGTCAAATTAATAAAACGTTTATAAGGCATGTAATATTGTACTTTGCATGTTATTCAAAACTGAAATTTTTTGAGGTTCTCAAATTGGTTTAATATATACGCTATTGTGTGACCTCTCATTTTAAAAGTATTGATGTAAAAACGACTACAATTTTCAGTAGGGTTAAGATAGAGACCTCTAAAATTTTGTTTTTGTGTTTTCTTTAATCAATATCTTTAAAATGATGGATTACACGATATGGGTCTACATTTAAAAGGTTTTAGCAAGCCACAAAATTTCCAATTTTGGATATGGGGGCAAAGTTGCCCCATACATCAAAAGTATATTTGTATGACTTATAAACATTTTATGAATTTTCGTTTCTCTACCCACTCACTAAAGAGTTACAGGGGTGTCTCCAGACTTTTCAGCACCTCTGAATAATCCAAAAACTAAGTAAAAATTCGATGCCTTTCTAATTTTAATTACTTTATAATTAAACATAAATAGTATATTATAATTTTAACTAAATTTTGATAGCTCAGGGGCTTAGGCGGTATTTCAATACGTTACTTTTCGTGATCTCATTGGTTTAAATCCAATGTTACTCTGCCCCACCCTTACGCTCAGCGTTCCACGCGTTAGCCTCTAATGGTGAAATTGTGTAACTATTTATTTATTTAAAATTTGGAACATCCACAATAGTGTAGTCTGTTCTGTGACGTCACTTCAGACGCAATGTAAATAGTACAATTACGTGGGAACTATCTGTTTACCATGCAATTTGCACGATGTCCACTTTATTTCTGTTTGTAGCGAAGTCGTATATTAAAGAGGAAATCAATAGTATGAAACCAATTTGTTAAATATTTAAGTATGTAAATGCAGAATATGAAGGTGATTTTAACGACAGTAATTTGAATGGGTCTTGACGTAGTTTCAATAGCCACCGCCAGAGTCGCTGCAGTGCCTAGTTATTAGAGATGAATGGATTATTATACAGGCTGCCCCCGAACTCTCTGGACCCTTTTGTGGATATGTTCCTGGGATCTAGACAAACATATTGCACAATATAAACATGGGTCTACGGTGCTTATTTTTTTGTCTGTCTGTATGTGTTTTTTACAAAATACATAATATTTTTCAGAGAAGAAAATATACTGAAATCAAACTTTGATATTTTACATTAAAAATTATAAACGGCCGCCATTTTGAAAATATTTAAAATTTAATAATGTTCTACATTTCCATACAGTGATGAAAGGTTACGCAAAAAATAGTTATACAAAGTTTGAGCTCAATATCTTTTCTACTTCCAAAAATATTAAACATTTTGTAAAAAACACATACAAACAGACAGACGAAAAATTAAGCACCGTAGACCCATGTTTATATTGTGAAATATGTTTGTCTGGATCCCAGGAACATATCCACAAAAGTAGTCCAGAGAGTTCGGGGACACTCTGTATAGGTTTACCAATAACTGTGTACAGTATATAGAAGGCCCGTGATAGTACGTCGTGAAAATGGTTGTTCAATTGAGTTTATGTTTGTATAAATAGTAAGAACTTTTATCACGAGCATATGTGAGTTCTACAGTTATTTAGAGTATAAACCACAAGATAGCAGTACAAAAGGTGCATCTAATAAAACGCATAATATGTTTCATTAACATATCTAGATATATACAAGTAAGCTATTTCAAAATAGTACTACTGGCTGACGAGTACAATATAAAACTAGTCAAATTTAGTACTAAAGCCCTGTCAAGTAGTACTTGAAATTCGGTAAATTGCTTGATAATAAAATTGGTAAGTATATTTTAAGAAATTGTAAATTTTTTACAATTTTTGAACATAATTTTGTGATGACATTTACTTGTAAATTTTATTGTTTGACTTCGGTTGTACCTGTATAGTCTGAAAACTGAATATATTTGATAGTTCGACTTCCTTTGCACAGGTTGGAATCAAGAATGATATGTATTTGAAAATTTGTAAAATCAAAAATGGCTGACACCATTGACATATTTAATAGCATTTGAATGGTGTTTTCTGATTTTAAACAACATTTTAAGACCTTTAAGACTTGCCAAATATTTTACATTTGTATGTATACGCACAAAATGACGGAAGACTATAGTCAACTTCTAATTTCTCTGAAGTTAAAAGCTCAAGTGATCAGAAAAATGGCAAATTTTAAAACAAATTACACTGTATTGTAAAAGTCGGCATTTAGAATGTATTACTATTTTCAAAGGTTTTGTTTGGATAGCCATTAAAAAGAAATACATACGTAAAAAATGTTAAATTTACAATATAAATTTTATTTTAAATATATTTGATAAAACAATATTAGGCGAAGACGAATTTAAAAATAACGTCTTTGAAATTAATATTACTATAAAATAAACGGTACCAGCACATACATTCTCACAAACATATTTAAATTAACAGATTCACTGTGATTTCATAATTAATTGTAGAAAGGGTAGGAGAGGTGATAATAAAGTAGGAGATTAACTAATAAATATTTAAATAACGATTTCGAATAAATTTGCACCAAACACTTCAAAGTTAGGCCTGTATAGATGCACGAAAAAAGGTTTTGAAAAACAACCACCTTTTCGGACAAAAAACCCCAAATATCAGTTGTTATTATTATTAGCTAAACGAGAATTTTTAGAAAGATGCGGTTTTTTGCATGTTTTAGGATTAAGCGCTACAAACAAGATCAATTTTATCAGAATCGTTATAGCTTTTTTTTTTATTAAAAAATAATAACTGATCTTTAGGGGGTTTTTGGCCAAAAAGGGGGTTGTTTTTAAAATGTTTTCAAAACCTTTTTTCGTGCATCTATACAGACCTAATTCACATGTCTGGTGCAAATTTGTTCGAAATTGATCGAATAGTTTTCTTTCTAGCTTTGTATACATACAGACATACAGTCATATATACAGAAAGACATTTTGTAAAACCACTTTTTTGGACTCAGGGGGTCCCAAAACGGATATTTCCACAAAAATCTTATTATCGATTTCTTTTGCGATCATTATACTTCGTCTATACTAGTAGTTCTGTGAACAGAAGACTTCGCTCGTTGAAATAACAAATGTGGTTTTGAGCTTAGGTTAAAAATAGTGTGCCAGTAAGGAAGTAGGTAAGCACAAGGTTTAGCCAGTGAAACATTATTCACAATTCCCGCGATTCCAGGATTTCTCGTTCTCGTTTTTATTTCTTTTCTTGAGCTTTAACTGCTAAAGATTTTCTTTTAGAGGCATTGTGTTTTATTTAGGTTAATAATGCGTAAGATAGCTAAAAATATCGCGTTATAGAGGGACAACATACAATTAAATATTTACATAGTTAAATAACTCAAACTTAACAATGTACCGGTGTCATAAGTTAACTTAAGTTCCATATCATATTCCAATATTAGAAATAATGAAAAAAAACGATGTTAAAACGTCGTGATAGTAATCTCAACCCATGTACCAACACTTCCCACGGCAATGACTACATCATTGTCCCACGGTGTCCTACGGTCATTTATTGTATGTCCTTTATCGCCGCGAGGTTTCATTTGTTTCATCTCATTTGTAATTCAAGTAAAGCTAAGTCAAATACTTTTATGAAATTTAAAATGATAATTTACAGGTATACAGTTCAATTCTTTGATGTATCCTCTACACTTTCTTATAATAATATGTCATTTTTGGGCAAATGATATATTCATAAATTACTATTCAAAACAGGCCTAGTTTTGTTAGCAGTCTTGTAATAGGAACATAAAACCTGGTGTTTTTAAAATAAGAAATTTGAAACTGATAAATATTTTTATACAATTCTATTTAGAACTAAATTACGAAACTTTTTTACATTTATGAAAAAAATACAATAATTTTTACTACTTTTTATGTAGGCCTAAAGTTAAACATTTTCCTTTCGTTTCTGAACGTGATCGTTTCTTGAGCTAATAACTTTCTTAATTTTACTTCAATAATATTTTTACTGGCATATATGAATTCTTTAAACCTTTATCTACAAAAAAGCTATGGAACACTTTTGAATTGGTTTAGAATAAACGTATAACAACATGGTTGAAATACAAAAACTTGGACGATTTTTAAGAAATTATAAGTTTACGGCCATTTTGTAAGCTTGCCGTTAGAGATACGGGGAAAAAAATCAAAAATACAATTTTGTTGGAAATCAAATTGTCTATTAGCAAAATGTTATTAGTTTTTAAATTCGACTTACGGTTAAGCCACAAACTGGCTTTGGAAAAAAGCTTACACTGAGAGAAACGGTCCGGCCGCCATTTTTATTTTATTTAAGGGGTTAAAAATGAAAAATGGAAAAAAACCGTATATATACTTGGCTCGGCTTAGGAATAAAGAACATTCATGCAAAAAATCATCAAAATCGGTCAAGGCGTTTGGCCGTAATCGTGAGACAGACACACAGACATACAGACACACAGACACACAGACACACAGACGAAATGCCGAACGGTAGAGTTAAAACGGAGACCTCGCTTACGCTCGGTCAACTTATAGTATAGTGAGAAAGTAAAATGTGCATTGAATATTAACCTTAATTTACAACTCGCAAAAGGAAATTACTTCGGAAATCAACTCTCTTGATACTTTAATCATAAATATTGCACAAGTTTATGTTCCATCAAGAGGCTTTATACAGTAATTTATGAAATTCAATCGGACACATGCATATTAAACTCACTGCTGAAAGTTTTCCAATGCATATTTAAATACTGCTAATACATTAGTGTATTGTGTCGAAAAAAACGCTTTCAGCAAAGTTATGTAGTGGAGAAGTAGTTCTTCAGTAATGAAACAAATATATAGGCTGGCTTCTGATATCAACAGAATGTCATACGGTTTTCACATTTTTACATTTAATTACTTTTTAGACGCTCTAAGAGGATGGTATTTTTGTTTTTTAGATTTGTAATATTTTTCTCATGCAGTTATGAAAACTTTGTCACAATTTCCAGGATTCGCTTTTCAAATTTCTGATATAATTGTTAAAGTGTATGTAATATTAAGATGGTACAAAAGGAAATTACACTCTCAATTAAAATTTATTTGACTTGAAACTATTCAAATTTCGCTTTCGGGAATCAGGTTAGGTATATATAAGTCTGCCTTCATACAATTTATTAAACATATGGGTTGACAAGGAATTAAAAAGCTTTGTTTCTATTGGTTTTTTACAAAATATAATTTCTATTAAATTAACCATGTCTTTGTGTGTAAGCCAATTTAAAGATTATATTTCAATCTACACTTAGCTCAAATCTGACAAAATATGTGTCCACTGTTACGAAAAGTCTTTAAAACTAGCCGTCGTATTAGTTTTAGTAATCAAGTATAGTAATAATTCGTCAAATAAACTGATGAAGGTTATAATTAAAAAACTCTTCTTTACAAAATATTGACAGATGTTTCCGTTATTAACTTCGAGAGAGGTAACTATTAAATATTGTTTATGCGAAGACCAATCGAATTTGCATATTTTATTCGTCAAGACCAACACTTACCACAGCCTTACAATAGCCCAGCAATAGTGACACTAAATCAGACATAATATTCCATTATCATATGGTTCATAGATTAAATAACTTCATTGTACCAACTTATTCTTATCTATGTTTCAACAAACCATAAACAATACTGAATTTGTGAATTTTCTAAAATAAATTGCTCTTATTTAATCATTGTTTTTTGTTAAAGAAATGTGTATAAACAGATTTCCAAGCACTAGCGCGTACTCTGGCAAATCACTAGAGTTGCCCTTACTTTGTTACATAACGTAGATAAAGTTGAATTAAAAAGTATTATTGATTGATGCGTTGACATCCACCCGCCTTCTGTCAAACATCCACACCTGACCTACCCTACTTCCAACAATAAACAATGGTTTTTCGTCTCTTTAGAGAGTTGTAACAAAATAAAATTGTTGTTTTACCAGTCAATCTCTTTACTTGTCTGTTTATAAACGGTAAGTATAAACAGATTAGACATTTATAACGTCAAAACCCATTGCCAGAATACGCATGCTCAGTAGAAGCCATACTGTTGTCACGTTAAAACTAAATTGTACACTGTGTTTTGTGTACCTACCAAAAAGTAAATATAGAATATGAAAACGTGAGTGATAAAGCTAATAAATATAAATTACGTTTTTGTTTAAAATAACTGTAAAATAACAAACACTAAAAAAACTAATCATGTAAAAATCGGCGAATGAAAACTAAGCAAAACGAATTTGTACTAATGCAAATTCAAAATAATGACGAAAAATGTATAATTCTCATGTTGCTTTGCATTTAAGAACAGAAATTGTTTATTAATAATTGGATTTAGGACAAATAAAAGGAAGAATAAAAATTCGTTAATATTATAACGAATAACATGATATCCTAATAATTAATGCATTGTATTAAAAAATTAAAAATAAAAACTTCCGAACTGAAAAACTGACAGATTATACAAAAACAATAACTACCATCTTAATATACAATAAAATTCCTATTGTATCTGTATTCCTACTACTGAATATCTCTTTTTTTTCTTAAAACACTTTACAAAACTTTACTTGATCTTGAACTGTATTTCATCTAGTAGCGGTAGTTAATATGGGGCATGACCTAAAAAGAAAAGTTCAAAAACTAATAGAAAATTTAGGATTTATTTGAAAAGTACATAACGTTTTTGCAAGAAAGTTAAGGCAACGTTAAGAAAAAGTTGTTTTTAATTTGGAAAAAAACTGTAAACAATTCTGAAATATTTGACAAAACAGTGTTCGCCCCTTCTGTCATTACGGACCGATTGTCCTATATAAATGATTTTGTAGCAACAACCAGGGTTACTTTGACTGTCCTATTACTAAACGGAATTATAGCCAAGAGACGAATGCATTATAATTATCCAAACCAACAACCCCCCCACCCACACTTTGGGGAGACGCAGGAGTGCCGTAAACATTCTAACGGAATTGAATACGTTCACTGATAAGGCTTATCAGTCGCGATAACTCTACCAAGTTGAATTCCTTGAAATAATGAGTTTTATAATTATATACTAGTAACAGATGTCTCAACAATATCAATTCTAAACGTTTAGGCTTATTACCTTGTAAACAAGAAAGAGAGACAGATAAAAGAGATTACCCTACGAATTATTTTTTAAAATTGTTTTAAATACCTTGAATTAACAGACATCATTGGCTGTGGTTCGGATTCCACGTAAAACTGTAGGTCCCGTCTTCATTAGCCTTAAAGTGCAAAACAGCAGGACGTAAAAAATACCTTGAACATTTCTTCAAATTTGTGTGTCTTTACATTTTAATAACTTTTACAAAAATCCCTTTAAAACGCTATTATCGTAAATTATTCACTTAAAATATTATTTAAAAAAATTATAACTAGTAAGCCCCAGTGAAAAATCACAGGCTGATTAATTACATACATTTCAGAAATACATAATTTAAAAAACAAACTACTAAAAAAGAACATTAAGGAATCGTTGGGGGTTTGCAACTCGGTAAATGTGTACAATAATAAGGATTATGAAACTCTAGGCCTATTTGTTAAAGATTTTTATTTACATAAGTTATTATATATTTAAAGAAAGATAAAAATGCTATCTTTTAATTGCTTTTTATTTCATATTGATAGATCGAATGATTTAGAAATTATTAATATTACAGTAAAGAAATTAATAATCGAATATGTTTATATGTTACACGAAGATGTAAGAATGTTTCCAAAGTTAAACATGTATACAAAAATATATTGATGATAAAAGGTTGTACTGTATTTTTATAATGTATTTTATAACATCAAAGCAAATATTATAACGTATATTATAGCATATAATTACTTCTATAACTCATATTTAAAAAAATCAACTTCACAATAAATTATAACGATTGAAGTTGTAAACATAACCCCAAATTATGTTTAAGTATTCCACTGTGTTTGTTTAGTATTCCAGATGGTAGGCGAAATCAGCAGTTATATTATATGTTACTCACGTACGTACATACACTCGCTTTTATAGGAGTTGATTAGATTGTTGCAATGCTTATAATCATGTTAGAATGCTTTATTTAAATATGAATTCAGTAAACTACAAAAATTATCTACTATGGACAGATGGACAAACAAGTGGTCGTATTAATGTGTTTAAATGTTGCATAACCCAAAAAAAAGAAGATACAAAGCTTAACTATTATTTTTGTAGTAAGAATTACAGAGATTTTTCTCGTCTTCCGTTTTTCGGGTATTTTATGTTTTTACGAAATAACATTCTATATTTGGAAGAAGATGAGTTATTGAATAAAGACGTTTACGGTATAGCTATTACCAATAAACCAGAAAACCATCACTTTCCTTTACACATTTGCGAAATTCCGGACGTTTGAAATGTAGGCTATTTGATGTCGAATATCTGGAAATTATTTAACATATAAAATAATATTTGTAAATTAAACGAAAGAAGAAATACCAAAAATGAGCCTAAACAAGCTGTGCATAGTAATAATAATAATAGACAATTTTCTAAAAATATACAAAAAACTGACTGGTAAGGATTTCTGTATAAGTTGGGAAAAAAAAACTGATCTAAATTTAAGTTTAATATGTTATCTTTGAATATTCTCATATTACATTAATAAATAAAACCAAACTTTGCGTCCAAAACTTGCGTAAATAAAACCAAAACCTACCTATGTCTTCTGGGTCCATATATTATAATTTATGCAAGTCTGAGCAATAAGAAGACTTACAAGAAAACTGTAGCAAGAAATATTTTCAACCTCATGAACTTTTATAATATTATAACCATACAACCATTATACTTATAATAATAAACTAACATTAACAACATATTCTTGAGTAGACTATTATATGTGAGCTATTTCATTGTTAATATTTACCGACCATCATTGCCATCGATTCAAACTTTTTATAGTTGACCTGGTAATCAAATAAAGGGAAAAGAACATTCCCTTCAGCGTCATTTGTATCGTTCACTATTTACTTTAAAATATTCCAGTTTTCAATACGTTTGAATAACTTAATCTTGTTAGTGTATCCATTTACCAAGGAATTAGATTTCTGACGATAACTAGGATATCTTTAAATGTATACACACAGAAAAAATCCGTCAATCAAGAGGACAGTATTTGTCCTCATGATAATATTTCCTAATGTTAAGTTTCCAGATATTATTCAATATTGAATATTATTCAAGATTTAAAACAATTCTCTTTGAAAATATACAAGAAAAGTCAAGTCAAGAAATTATACAAGTTTTGGGTTAGTGGTAAAAGATTACATTAAAAAATCAATGTTTTATCTACTTTCAAAGATGCAATGTTTTTAAACGCAAAATGGTCAATCATTTTATTTTTTGTGCTGTGCATTTTTAACTAAAGTAAATTAAGCATTAACAGACATTGTAACTATTTGTTTTGAATAGCAAAACAATTCACTTGATAAATACTGAAAATCGTTCTGCATTGTTTTATTTTGTTCCTTCCTTTTCCTGATCTCGCATACAAATAAACTGAAATATCATTTACTAAGAAAGTGAAAAATGTTAGAAGAAAAGCATTATCTCACTGAATCTTACGATTATCTTGACCAAGGAAATACCAAGATGCTACAACTGACACTTTGTAAAACATCGACCTTCGTTATTTCATAAGTAATACTTCAGTCTGCAAATAGAACCAACCCACGACTCGGTCCTTCTCCAACAAAGAGGGAGGGTTTGCGGTCACCACATTGTAGATAATACCGGATGCAATTGCGTGACGATAAATCACATGTTTATTTAATAAGTATTGACATGCGTACATTTACCCTCACCCTCAATCATCTTACCAGAAGCAATAGTTTCTTGTTATTACTTTTCCTGCCCCCTGAATTGCAAGTAAACTACGTTATTTCATCAGTATTTACAGCCTATAAAATGCCTTCTATTTCTTAATTTCGTCTCGCCCCCTGTTTTCATTGTTAGGAAATATAATGCCAACCATGACACAAATAATGTCCCTTTTACTTGGTTTATCGTATTTTTTCCTGCAGTCAAAAAAGATTTAAAATATAAGTATTAAAGAGAGAAGTGTGTATTTAAATGAAACACTACTGATATGATTTTGTTAAAACTTTTACTGCTGTCTTGAAAATTATTGCAGTCCGAGTTTCATAGGCTGTTTTATTGTGCTTTTCGAAATGGTACGGAGGACTGACTGAAAAGATATGATGATATTATATCGATTTGGGTGCGTTTTATGATTTTCACTGACTAAACTGTTAAAGTTAAATCAAAACAGTAATTGGAAGAAATGTTACAATCTAAATATCTGCAGTGATCCGCAGCATAATATATTCTAGCTTTTATCTATCCTTGGAATATTAGCATGGGTGTCCATATCCAGGGATTGATAGTTTAAGGTCGGTGAACGAGAGTATAGAAAAAGGAACCCAGTTATTTCTCGAAGTGGAACAACCAGCAAACCAGCTTTATGTTATGTTTTAACTTATACCAACGCTAAATAACAAAATTGTATTACATTTTTCTACTTACTTAATTTCCCTTTCACAAAGGAGTTTTGAATGACGATACCTATTAGATTTAGAATTTGTCTGCTTCCAGAACAGATGTGTAGTATTGTTATACAAATTTTACTAACTTGGTAAGATTATTGCTTAGACATTGATTTGCATTTTATTTTTTCCTATTGGACAGAGGAAGAAACGCTTTTATAAGTTTCTTTCTAAGTTATTTTTGCTTTGAAATTAGATTTTTTGGCGTGAGTAACGATTTAAACATTACACACACGTACAGATATCGGCGTGAATCCTGGCACTTGGCCTCGCCCTGGCGCGTGGGCCGGAGGTGTGGGGAAAGGGCGTAAGTGGAAAATTTTTTTTTTCCCAAACCGCTTTCTAATGTGACTCATCCTTCAAACGAACTAGTGTATGTTTACCTCACCCTTAACACGTTCACTGCTACGCAAATTTCGTATTTCCTATGCGAAGAGCTGATCTTTTATTTTTTATATTTACAGCCTAAATGAATAGAAATTACTTTTTCTAAATGAAATATTTTTATTTTTTAACCTTTCTACGTAATAATTACTAATATTTTAAAGAGGACGCACATATGTGTCCATAGCACATAGGCTTAAAATTGGCGTGCGAAGCACGCAATGCACTGTGTATTGAAAATACTCCCAATACGGGTTTTGGCAAGCAAAGCACGCAATGCATTGTGTATTGAAAATACTCAAAATATGTGGGTTTGCGAGCGAAGCACTGTGCGTCGGTCGCTTCTCATAGTGTTCAGTGTCAAGCTCACATGTGCGTCCTTAGCAGTAAACGTGTTAAACAGAGATGTTCCGGGTACTGATGTTTTTAGTCAGGTTAGTAGCTGTTTGCTCAAGTGCCAGTATTCACGCTGGTATCTGTATATTGCAGTCAAATTGTGTTGAGCATTCTAAATTTACTAAGATTATTTTCTTATTGGCCTGGATGAGATTTGATTTCGGAGTGGCGAAATGTTTATATGGTAATTATGAAAAATATAAGATACAAAAATGGTTTTCAAACAATTGTGGTAAGAATTAAAAATATATGTTGGAAGCATGCGTTTACAACATTCGCAAATAAGTACAAAACAGGTGAATGAAGCTAACACCAAAAATATAAATTAACTGAATACAATTATTATGCTTTCTCAAATACATGTAAGTCAATTCTGCTCCGTGTTATGGTAAGTACGGTTATTGTAAGAAAGCCTAAATAGATAGTAAGTAGATAGATATCTACTCAGATGGATATTTGAAAACATCGCGTCGAAATCTGGATGCCAATCTTATCACATTAGTAAAGATTTCGTCAAAATCGGAAATAAAGTTTTTGGTTCAAGTCGTGCTAGATAAAAATACAATCTTTGCAGCATCATAAAGAAGTAAATGTGTGTGGATTGAAGAGTACAACAATTTAATTATATTTATAGTTATTCCAAAACTAGTGTGACATAATTGGGGCGGTTGAGAGAAAATTTAACGTAGGAAGTTTTATTTACATACAAAAAAAAGGTAGGTTGCTATTCACAAAATAAAATCTACATATGATTACTAAAATGTATTTGCAAGAGTCCTTGGAGCAATTGTATATTTGGTAAAAGTATACAGAAAGTATATACTCATTCTGCTAGCACATTTAAGAACCCCTGTGCCAGAACCAGGCAGCTTAATTTTTTTGGTAGTTCAGAATTTTGATTTATTTTTGAAGAAATACATTTTCTTTCTTCAGGTACAACAATAAGACACCTCCATTTCATAGAACATACAAGACATAATGCAAAAGGCTCTGTATTTGTGTTTAAAAAAGGCTAAGAACAGACATCAGAGTTCATTTAACTTCCATGTACATTGCTTGAGAGATGATGACAGTATGGGCTGGTAAGTAGTATCTCTCTATTAAGTAAAACAATTACTATCATTCACGCAATAACACTACTGCGCAAGCGACTGAATCAAAATAACCACTTCACCACTACCCCCACCACTCTACCCCAAACCAAGTGCCTCTATCCTAATCAAAACTCTGGCCCTACTGACCATGCGTCAGGATTTAGGTTACCACTAACCCCACCGTCCTAAGCCATTATAAGTACAAGCGCCCAACGTAATTTTCATTAAAACATTAGCGTATATACTAATTTGTTTTCATTTGCTTCATTTCGTGCGTGTCACTCCGGGGGTTGGCCAGCGAACGAATAGCAACATAAATCTACACTACCTTACAGATACTGTACCGGACTGTACTCGCCCAAATTGACGCGGAAACATTTGGTGAAGCTCTCCGTCAGAAGCAACTCCCTCCTTGGGGGAAGTAATTGGCTCTTAGCTTTATTATTGTCGATAATTAACTTTTTTCTTCGAACGTTTCATACATCAATACAACCATTTCTCTTAATTTGTTTCTTATTGCATGTAGACATGTTAGACTCCCTCGTACGGTTGTACCATGCTGTCAAGTTGTACATGCAACCATGACCATTACTACGAGGTTGTGTTGGATAAAAACACCTGCAAAGTAGAAAAGCT
>JAGFPH010000011.1:2174481-2201747 GCA_018207615.1 Philaenus spumarius | reverse complement strand
TTGAGTCCCTTCTGAACAGTTTTAAACCTGAAATTTAGAAGTTATACAGCCTCATATTATTAGTTCTTGATAATTTTGTACCAAAGAAATAAGAACACCTACATCTATCTTGTCACCTCAGTAATCAAAACTCAAATTGCGGATGGTTCCGTTCCGGTCGTAGGTAAGACGCGCTCGTTAACACCGACCGGTACGACCAGCATGGCAAGCCGCGGATTGAGTAAAAGTTATTTTACTCCGTCTTTTTTTATAACAGCGAAAGTGGCGAATCATACGTTGAATGAGTTGCATCATAGTGTGTGCACCTCCATAAAAAACAAACATTTTACTTTTATAAAAATCCCGGTCGCCCGCGTGTAGGACGTACCAGTCAGTGCAGTGTGCACGCAGCTTAGGAGTACATTATTAAAGAGGTAGAGTACTTACGAACAGAAAAGCATTGTTGTTGGAGTAAAGACAAATAATAAGGGAATGACATATTAGGACTTACTAGCTTTTGATGGATGAAGTTTACTTTTATTGGCACAGACAAATAATTGAACATAAAATACATAAACCAACACCAAGATTTCAGAAAAAACAACCTATTAACTTATTTTCACGTCAAATAATATCAAGTATAATAGAAAATCAAATCAAAACTAGTAATCATATACAAATGCCTCCAATTGAATGAGTTAACGTCATACGCTTCCATTACTTCAAGTTCTCAAACCTCAAAAGCTACCAACTGGTCTAACATTCAGTTACCTCTTCAATAACAAAACAATACAAAATACTACAGTAGTCTCAATCTTGGAGTGTATCTGAGAGGAGTAGGTAAAACTTTAAGAAAAAGAGACGCAGTCCATTACGGAGTTGTAAATTTCTCAGTTTAATGTAATTTGTGAACCTTGTTTTCGTGGAATTGGTTGTACCGCCAAGGCAGGTTCGGGGAGAAATAAAAGGGATGACACACCCTTCTGGCCAGACACATTCCTAGTCCGAGGATAATGTGCTTTATTTTAATATCACATTTTAGTTTAAGTTCGCTATTGTTAATCATCCATTAATAGGCCTAAGCTCATAGTAATCAGTTATTATTCATTGGTGATAAATATCGAAGTAACAATTTGATATCATTGTTTTAGTTATTAAGGATTTTATTTGTTAACTAATTTCAAGATTTGTGTTACAATAAAATATTGCAACTTGCAGAAAAAATGCATTGAAACAGGAGATCAATTAAAATATTTACTTCTGGACATGGTAAAATAATTGCGTTAATGTAAAAAAAAAATTATTTAACTAAATAACATATACATAGTAGATCAAAATGTTAAGTTGAACTAAAATTTCGAAAGTCCTTATGCAGTGTTCGCCAGCTGTTTAGTTCTTTCTCTATTTACAATGTCAGCTTTCTATGCAATCTGTTCAGTTAGTCTGATAAGTGTTAAGTATTTTATATTAGAGTACTTACGCCCAGTTTACAGTATAAGTTTTCGTACAAATCATGACTCCAATCAGGCTTAAAGTTACCTCTTTTAATTTATTGTCGAATGCTCGCTAATTTAGATAATTTGATGTGTGATGATCACGATACAGAGAACTCAGTTTGCCAGGTTGTAAATTTAATAAATTTGAATCCTGTTAGAGAGAGTGAAATCGAAAGTAAAAGTAGATTAAGCAAATGGTTTGATAAATACTGTGGATCCTCTAGGACATAGGAAAAGATAATTTAAACTCCTAAAATTGTAAGTCAGTTCTGATTCTGATTAAACATTTTTATGTGAGAGGAAAAATCCAAGGACCTCTGTGTCTCTACTATTATAGTAAACTTGTAAAAACATTGAAATGGGGTAAGATGCTAAAGAATTTTGGAGCCGTGAGAATTCACTAAGAATTGGAAAGTTTAAAGTAACCTAGGATTGTATGATAATAGGTTGAGCATTGGGAAAAAACTTTTAAATCTGACAGAAACATACAATGAATTAAATAAAAGGATAAACATAAAATAACAAGGTTCCCGGATTAGTCAGGATATCAAAAGAATTTTACTAGAATTCTCAATCTGCTATTTTAGAAATAATATTGATAGTGTTTAAAAAGTGAGGGATAAAAGAGTGTTGCACACCAGTTTTCAAAATCAATTGTGTATAAATTTAGAAAACGTCAATATCACTGAAGTAAGCAACTATAGAGGAGTGTAATGCTGAAAGTTCTTTAATATACTTTCACATGAATGCTTGCGGAAAGATTGAAAGTATGAATTGGAAGCTGGTTTTAGTCCGGATAACTGAAGATAAAATTTTTAATTTAAATAAAATAATTTTAAACTAATTTACGAAAAAAAATGGAAGACGTTTTATCGACTTTGAAACCGAATTTTATAAAGCGTGTAGAATGGATCTTTTGTATAACCTTACAAAGGTACAGGAAAATGGAAAGCACTCAGTTTTATAGAAAACATGGCAAAATGTATTGTTATCACAAACAATTCAGACAACAAAGTATCGAGCATATAAATTCTACTTGTCGAACCAACCTAACTTCAAATAGGATAATTTGTATTCATGTAAATATTTTACAACCACGTCTCTTGCGAGTAACGGGGTGGATTCTTAAAATACAGGATCAAGGATAACAACATCCGCAGCGAGAGAAACCCGAATAGGAAATCGGTTACGTGCATGAATTTTTGAGTAAATAATATCACAATGTTACGTAAACAATTTGTGCACAACGGTTTAGAGTTATTTATTAATCGTCCAATTTAGAGGCGTAGTTCGTTAGTAATGTCTACAACATGTGCTCATATGTATTTAAATGTATAATCAATATATCACCCATTAACTATAACACCGCGTTATATATAAAAAGTTTATCTCCAAACATATAAAATATTAAAAAGGTGTAATTAGGAGGAGAAAAGTAAAAACATGGCCAAAAGGAAAAACAGTAATTATGTAAGCATGTTAAAGAAATCATAAAGTAAATTCATCACTTGCATCAACATAAACATACTTAAACAGGCTTTTGGACTTAAATAACTACCATTAATAAACTAGTAATTTGTATACCATATAACAGTGTTAAGTCGCGTTCACCCTCACAAACCATGAATTAAAACTAGACGAACACAAAAATAATGTACACGAAATTCTATGCCAGCAAAAGTGAAGTCTTCCTGCGTTAAAACGTCTTAGGCACCTCGTAAATTAAGCAACGCAGTCATTTAATAGAAGGTATAAGTAAATTTAACGAAATCCTAATCTGTACAAAAATGTATGATATAGAAAATGTGCACTCACTTATACTATTCAGAGCTATCCCAGAATGCGCCACTGTATCAATTCAAATAAAAAGTTAAATGGATGTACAACAACTATGTACAACACACTATTTAAAAAGAAAGAATAAAAACCTAAATAATAAGTCTAACTGCCGAATTTACATTTGAAATGGTTCGGTTACATTAATGTATTCGTAGTAAGGAATATTTTAGCTGTTAAACATATTTTTCAAGCTGATGTTCATAATTTAATCAGTTTGAGGTTTAACAATCGCAAAAATGTATTTGTGCTTCACTATATTTTTATATTTTAGTAATTCGATGTAGATCAAACAGTTAAACCTACGATCAAATCAAATTAGTAAGTCCCGTGAAAAATCAAAGGTAGATTTATAAAATACACGTCAGAAAAAAACATTATTAAAAAACCCATTTAAAAAGAACAAACTTTATCTATTCCTACCTATCTATGCTGTGGCGGTTTTTTACTCAGTAAATGAGTGCACTTAAAGAATCTATTATCATGTAGGCTTAATACCTTTATATTAATAAGAAAATACTAAATAAAATGTTCCTACTATAGTCTATCCGCTTTGCCGTGATACCTGCTTCTCGGAACTCAACGCCCCCTCCCTACCCGTTCGACGGGCCTGCCGGTGGCAAACTAGTGGAGGGGGCGTTGAAGTCAGGTATCACGGCCGAGCGGATAGACTATAACCTAAACGCAACTTTAAAAGTTTAAGAAGATCCTAGCAAATCTAGTATCCACTAACATTTATTCATTAGAAACAAAGCAAATCCTTTATTAGTGTAAGCAAATGGTTAAAATTGCAAGCACAATTATAATTTGAGGATATGCTAGAAAAATTGCATATGCTTATGGTATTTATTCATTGAATAATAAAAACATCTTTAAATTTATCAAGCAAAGCATACATTTTCTGTTTATTTAACAGTGCAATTATCATTACGCACAATCTACAATATGTTATATTATGTTAAATCTTATCATTACACAACTTATAATAACACCATAAAGTTGTCTAACACACATTGCAGAAGGTGATTCATTTGACTCCTCTGCACTTCAGCTTGGGTTTCTCAGCTTGTCTTTATGCATCCTATGCACGCCATGCTGTCAAGTTCCTCCACTATACAGCAACACAGAGCTGTACTTTGTGTGCTTTCCAACTTGATGTAAAACAATCATTAACGGGTTATTTTCATGTGTACTAGCATTTTACCTTCTGAGAATATAACAGGTGCGCTTACACGTCATTAATTATTGGTTTTGGATCGGTTCTCAGTAATACGAGAACAAGTTACGAAGTGTACAACAATCCCTTTCAATCACCAGTATGACAGATATAATTATTCTGCTACAAATAATTAACTTTATCAGTTGTTTATTGGAAGTATTTTTGCACTGTTTGTGTTAAAATGTTCCAAAAGATTTAAAGTGATATACATATTTTGTCTCATTGCCCTAAAGAAGAAATGCGAGCCATGATACGTTTTCTCAATTTAAAAGAGCAATTTAGATACAGCAGCAGAAATTATTTGTCGAGGGTAGGAAATACAGAATGCAGCAAATCGAGAGGGAGAGAGGGAAGAGAGGGAGGGAAGGAGAGTTGTTTGACTGTATATAGGAAAGAATTGATCGCTTTAAAAATTAATTATGCTATGTCATATTCATATGAACCATGTCACATCCACTATTAAAACGCACAACTGCTTTCTCATGTCCAGATAGTGCCAGATAGGTTTTGGGAAGGGGCAACAAAGAACTGATTACAAGAAAGATAATAGACAAGATAACGACCATCTGAAGTCTAAAATGGCAAGTTCCTCTCTGCCAGCACACAGACTAATTTCACGGACATGCTTCTGTTCACAAAATGGTGCCTCTACATGATGACAGCCTTTTCATTGCTGCAAACACCTTGAAAAATCTGTGGACATATCAGTAATACCCGAAATATGCATGATGTTTTAATGGTCCAGAAACAGTCCCAGAACTAAATTTGAGTCTAGAGATGGTAATTTCTTAATCTATGTGAAAACTCCGTAGATTTGCTTCTCTTTTAAGCTCTAAAATATATTGTATTTTTATTCGTACGGCAATCAGTTATGAACGCTAACACAAATTAAACCTAAAACCAATACGGTCACTTTATTCAACCAAAGTAAGCCTAAAGACAAACAATAACAAAGTGTAAAGCCAAACTTCTCCGGCCTTAAACATGCAAATAAAACCTCGCTGAAACTGTTTGCTAATACTGAAACGAAACCCTAAACGGATCATAGCATCTGACTTAGGTAGACGTACCGACTTTTGCAAATTGTCTCTGTTATAATTTTAGAACTTTGCTAACTACATACTACAACTGCGAAGGGTACAAGGATTTTAGATTATGTTCCGCATTTTGTATTTACTATTTTTGACAATATGTTTTAGTGCTATTTATAGTTCAAACAAATAATGTCAGCAATTTAAATAAACTTTACATTCGTAATAATATTATTGGACATTAGGTTAACGTTCTACTGCCTTCTTTGTTTATAAGTAAGTATACCACCGTGGTATAAGGGCGTGGTATATTTGGTTTGTTATATGAAGGTGTTTGAATTATTCTTATTATTAGACCTACTGTTCAGTGGTTGGCCTCTGAGATTTGTTAACACCAACTAAGCCTCCCAATTAACTACAAGAAATTCTTCTCGTCCTGCAAGCACCAGTACATAATAATCAATTTTTACTGCATTTTAGCTAATTTTTCTTTAACAGTTTGGACATAGTATTTGTATGTTTTAAAATATTTAATAGGAGCTAACTACAGGCACAATAAAGTGTTTCAACGTAGTAAAATATTTGGCAAGTATTTTGGTTTATAAAATTAGTCAGTATATAAAAAAAACCTATTTTCAGAATTACGGTCAGTAGTTTAATAAAATAAAGTACCAAACATCACAAAATAACTGAGCACAAAATAGCCGGTGACATTTATGGCAAACTATTACATAGGGTAATCAGGGAGAATATGAATATCAAAGAACACTTACAAAGAAAATGCTGTTTCGGGTAACAATTTTCTAATATAAAAGATCAACAAGTATTATAAACCATCAGGTACTCATCCTATGAAGACGAAAATCACCGTTACTTGAATTTTATTAGTAATTTTAAACATATTAGAAACTTCCCTAACGTGATATTTATGAATTCTGCGAAAGAATTTGATCTCTAATGTAAAAGAAAGTAATTTATTGTTAAAAATGTAAACAATAACAGTTACATTTATAACAGGTGTAAATTGGGGAGAACATTAATTACCTGTAAGATCAACTCGGCCTACAATTGACCCCTAAACGAAAACAGACTAGGAGTGCTGCAGCCCCAAAGTTCGCACCTTCAAACGTACGATTAAATTTAATGTATTTGTATTTTTTAAGTTTAGTGCTAATTGTCTTATTGTTTAGTGACTTAAACCGTATTATTTTTGTTACACGTTTAAAATTAATGCAAAAGTCAAACAATAATGTTTGTGAATTTATTATTGATTTAACAAAGTGTTTACGAATTTGTAACTAGAAACATGCAGATTTTTTTTTAAATTTTAACAAATATGAAGGTCCAAAATTGAAAAAACTCTGAATTATAATATCGAACATAATTAACAAGACACAATGGTCACCTAGAGGAGATAAAAACTACAAATAGACGTACGAAAAAAGTGAACAAGCAGAAGACCGACGGGCTGAAATACCTTCATGGGTTGGAACACATTAGAGTGTGTGGAGAAGACCGACTGGCATAAATGCGGCAATTTATTTGTTTTGACGAAAATTGAAGAACCTAAAACAATCATGAACTAACGATAACGATCACTAAGCTCCCTCTAACCTTTGGCTGTGCTAAAATTATTTATGGATTACTTAAGTCACAGATCATGCATATTAGTTAGAAGGCTGGAAGTGCTTACACGATGAGATTATTACATTAGCCTTGTACTTCATGAGGCTGGTAAGAGGTTAGGAATAAAACCGCCTTGTCAGGATTACCACCCTCTGCTTATTATCACATAATGTAAACACCACTACCAACCTAAATACCGTAATAACCATTTGCACGCAAAGTTAACGTTTTAATATTGATAAATATGTGTTGTTCTGACCTTAAGATAATAATGATTTAATTTGCTTGAATGGTTTAAAAATGACATCGTTTGTAAATAAATATACCGTAAATACTCCTCTGATTTAATATTTATTAATACTAATTCGTCTTCATTAATATGTAATTAACAGTAATTAAAAGCGTCAATAAAGCAAAATCTTTGAAATGCATTTTTACGCAGTTACTTTTACGAAAATAAAATATGGAAGTTAATTAAATGCATATTTTGCATCATTTTGTGTAGCAAAAGGTAATTTACCTACTTGTAACTAAATCAAAATTGGTTTAAAGTTTTGTTTAAACACTAATATAACAGAAGCTGTGTTTCACAAAAGTTTAGCGGCGTTCTTAAATAAACTGAGGGTAGTAAAGACATTGAGGGTAACAAAGTAGAGTAACGGAAAGGATTGCTAAGGCAGAATTTAATTTAGATATAAACCAGCAAGGAAAGTGCCAACTAGATGTGCCTAATTAAAAAAAATTGAAGTTTAACGCAATCCATATTCAAACAAACGCAACACTCACTACATTGTTCTGAAATTTGCCATTATTTGAGTAAGAAGAAAATAATACGTGACGCTACAAAAGTATAAATCATCTGTGTTCATCAAACGAAAAACTAAAGCTAACACATGTATAAATCAAACAGAAATCATTAAAATGGAGGGATAGGCATATGATTGCCATCCAACCTTAAAATACAAATTAAAATAAGAAAAAGAAGAAGGTACACGGACATAAAATACTCTACAATATAGCTAAGATGCTAAACAACTTAATAACTACATACAAAATTCAATGAGACAAAACTCTGTTACCAGGCACAGACACAAACAAAGAATAACACCAACAAGAATAAAAAGAATAATATTATTTTCGCCTACAGAAAATAATGGGACTGCTATTATAAACATATTTACCAATTATACAAACATTAACACATGTTCTTTCATTTTCACCAACATTTATTTACTTATTATTTTAAAGTTGTATAAAGAGTGAAGCTTTTCAATATCGTCTCGTGCCAATGATCATATTTTACACCATATAATAATACAATAATTGTATTGTTCTATTGTATTTTCATGATTTTATTTAAGACTAGTGGATTTTAAGTTATGTTTGTTAAATATTCTTTAATTAAATTTTCTGTTTTGTTTGTTCACATTTGTATACATTTTTTTGTGTGTTATTGACCGAGCGAATCGAGGTCTCTGTTTTAGCTCGACCATTCGGCATTTCGTCTGTGTGTCTGTCTCACGATTACGGCCAAACGCTTTGACCGATTTTAACGATTTTTTGCATGAATGTTGCTTATTCCTAGGCCGAACCATGTATATATACGGTTTTTCCCATTTTTAACCCCTTAAATAAAATAAAATTGCGGCCGGACCGTTTCTCTCAGTGTAAGAATTTTACAAAGCCAGTTTGTGGCTTAACTGTCGAATTTGAAAACTAATAGCATTTTGCTGGTAGAAAATTTGATTTTGAACAAAATTGTATTCTTGATTTTTTCCCGTATCTCTAACGGAAAGCTCACAAAATGGCCGTAAACTTCAAATTTGTTAAAAATCGTCCAAGGTTTTGTATTTCAACCATGTTTTTATAAGTTTACTCTAAATCAATTCAAAAGTGTTCCATAGCTTTTTTGTAGATAAAGGTCTAAAGAATTCATATATGCCGGTAAAAAAATGATTGAACTAAAATTAACAAAGTTATTAGCTCAAGAAACCAGAAATGACCGTTAGACAGCGTGGGAAGTGTTGGTACATGGGTTGAGATCACAATCGAGACGCTTTAACATCGTTTGTTTTCATTATTTCTAATATTGGAATATGATATGGAACTGTAAATTCATTGTTAAGTTTTAGTTATTTAAGTATGTAAATATTTAATTCTATGTTTTCCTTCAATAACGCGATATTTTTAGCTACCTTACGCATTATTAACCTAAATAAAATGCAATGCCCACTAAAAGAAAATCTTTAGCAGTTAAAGCTCAAGAAAAGAAAAAAACGAGTACCGGAAACCCCGGAATCGCAGGAATTGCTAAATAATGTTTCACTGGCTAAACCTTCTGCTTACTTCCTTACTGACACACTATTTTTAACCTAAGCTCAAAACCACATTCGTTATTCAACGAGCGAGGTTTACTCTTCACAGAACTACTAGTTATTATAGTTTTACTAGTAAAGCCCGTAAAATACTCACAGGCTGATTAATTAGGTACACATCAGAAATAAATACACAATTTCAAAAACAAACTATTTACAAACAGCATTAAAGCCTAATTATCTAGGCCTACCTAAACATACCGCCAAACTATAAATAATTTACACTGGGTTTGCTTAAGTATTACAGATGATGGGTGAAATCATCTGTTAAACGTATAGGTAGGCCTATTGCTTCTTTAAATTTGATAAACAAATATATTGATGATAAAAGGTTGTATTTATATATAGTTTATAACCGCAAAGCAAATGTTATAATCAACATACCTTAATTTTCAGTCAATAGTAGTACTTGTTTTTCAAAGTATGGCTACATGTTTCGCTGCCACAGGCAGCATCATCAGGCCAGCCAACAACACTAATACTAGTCCATTGTTTACATAAACATCACTTACATAACAACACAATAAACATAAATAATTGTGCTGATATGGCACTTGTCAAAAATTAAAAATTAAAATTGTTTCTCTTCACAATACTTAGGCCACATGTTTCTTCACTGCAGTCTCCCAGTGAACTTAATAATATAACAGCTGATTTCACCCGTCGTATGTAATAACGCAAACAAAACCTAGCGTAGATTATAACCTAGCGCAACTTCAATCAATAATATAGCCTATAATATTGATAACTTCTAAATCATTTGATCTATCATTATAAAATTAAAAGATAATATTTTTATGTTTATTTAAATATATGTAATAATATGCATAAACACAAATTCTTAACAAATATTCCTACAGTTTAATGGTCCTTATACTTGTACACATCTACCGAGTTAAAAATCCCCGTCTGCATAGTTAGGTAGGCCTAGATAAAGTGTGTATTTTGTATAAATGATGTATTTCTGATGTGTATCTAATCAATCCACCTGTGATTTTTGACGGGGATTTACTAGTTAGATAATAAATACCAACAAAATAAAAACTCTTGCACAATAATAACAAAATATAAATGAAAGATGTCCCACCTGCTGTATTTAGTGTAGTGTATCTAGTGTAATAGACCGTCAAAATAAATCTAATATTTTACAATTAACTTTTAGATTGTTTTATATATTGACCCAAACATGGGTTTTACAAAAAAATAAGGGTGGGAAAGTAAGGGTTTAAGGCAATGGTTTGGGGAGTGTATTAGTTGTGTAACAAATGTCAGTATGAAAATAATAAACCAGGACTAATTGAGGGAATAAAATAAGTTTCAGCCAGGTTTTATGCCTGTACATTTAATTATTAATTGTTGACTAGTGGGATTCTTAAATATACTTTTTGTGTTTGTCTTTTTCGTTAGATATTGAAATCAACTCCTACAAAAGCGAGCATACGAGCGTACGTACGTGGAGTAACATTTAATATTACAGCTGATTTCACCTATCACCTGTAAACCCAGTATATTTTATAGTTTGAGGTTATGTTTACAACTTCAATCGTTATAATTTCTTGTGAAGTTGATTTTTTTAAATATAAGTTATAGAACTAATGTATGTTGTAATTATACGTTATAATATTTGCTTTGAGCAATATTATACGTTATAATATTGCTGTATATATATAAACGTTATATATATACAGTTTATATATATAAACTGTATATAAATACAACCTCATCAAAATATTCGTTTATATAAATTTAAAGAAGAAATACCTATTCGTTTATTAACTTCGGAAACATTCGTACATCTTCGTACAACAAACAAACATATTCGATTATTAATTTTATCTCTATATATAATAACTTCTAAATCATTTGATCTATCAATATGAAATAAAAGGCTATTAACACATAATATTTTTATCTTTCTTTAAATATATATAATAATATACATAAACATGAAATCTTCACAAATATTCCTACAGTTTTATAGTCCTTATAATTGTACACATTTACCGAGTTAAAAATCCCCCTCTGCATAGTTAGGTAGGCCTACATAAAGTGTGTTGTTTTTTGTATAAATGATGTACTTCTGATGTGTATCTAATTATTTCGCCTGTGATTTTTCACGGGGATTTAATATTATTACGTAAATTTCTGCATTTACTTTATGTTTAAATCTAATTATCGTTATAACAGTTTGTACAAGAGTCGTACGTGTACGAATAAACAAGATATATTTATTTTAAGATTACTAAACATTATTTCAGGTTTTATGTAGATTGTCTAAGCTAACATCTCTCGAATCTCTGAACATCCAATCATAGAACTAGTTTTGAGTGCTATCAAAACCTCACAAACATTTTAGTTAGTAACAACATGAATGTTCCTGTAAGGTAACTTTGGAAAAAAAAAGAAGAAACTGTAGTAAAGAGGTGGTTGTCATTGTACTGTGTACCAGAACCTGTCTGTGAGAGTCATATTATATAGTTTTTAAGGCGGATTGTTCTATTATTCTAAAGCGCTAAGAAACCTTTGTCATATTGAGTTCTATAAGAAGCGGAATAAGATTTAAAATTTATAGTAATATTTTACATGTATAGGCTAATTTAGGTAGACCGAGTTAACAACAGATTTTGCTTTCAATTCTGCAACTCTGGGATTCGTTTGGAGAATGTCTGCGTACCAATCAGCAAGGTATAGTCGGAAATAAAAGGATGAATTAGAATTTGTCATGTGGACCCGGAGTCTGTTTGTGGTATTTGCTTAAGGTTCGAATTAGGTCAAAAATAAAATCCATATTAGCAGCTTTCGTCGTACCTAGATAGAATCGTGAAAAATGCTCAACATAAAAGCTATTCTCTTTTCTACACTATACAAGACCTCAATTGAGGGAACTTTTATTTGATTAGTGGGAAAAAAATTTGAAAAAAGTTGCTGCATGTGGTTTGAATCAGTCAAATTACAAACAAAACAACGCCACCGTTATTAACACACTTTCTGATAGAGGAAAGGCATATGGATAGAAACACGTTGTGTAGACACAGTGTTATGGATAAGACGGAACAGCATAAACTGGGAAAAAATTTGTGTGAGACAAGTAATGTGAGACATTCAAATAAATAATCTTCTAATTTCGATCATACAGCGTCCTCTAATATTTTTCTGTGATAGAACGATTTATGGATTACTTGTCACACATCAAGCATATTAGTTAGACGGCTGAAAGTGCTTACACGTTGAGATTATTACATTAGCCTTGTACTTCATAAGGCTGGTAACAGATTAAGGATAAAACCACCATGTCAGGATTACTGCCCTCAGCATATTATCGCATAACACCACTACCAACCTAAATACGGTAATGACCCTTTACATACAAAGTTTACGTTTTAATATGGTAAAATCTGTGTTGTTCTGACTTTAAGGTAATAATGATTTTTTCATTTGCGTGAAAAGCATAAATAGATATCATTTTGTAAACAAATTCATTTTATAGCTACCGATAAAATGTGCATACTGCTTCCTCAGTCATTTTAAATTATTGTTTAAAGGCTTTAGACAAGAAAAATCTTTGTAAATTTAAAATGTAATATTAATACCTTTTCCGTATGATGTGTGGTAAAGGTTAATGTATCTACTTCTATATGAAACATCTAAATATAAATCTATTTGAAAATGCTTTGAAAACGCTAAATCCCAGTAAATAAGATACTAAAACAAGAAAGTAAGGGTACGGAGGAAAGTAAGATGCCCAAACTATATATAACATGCTGCGCACTGAAAGTACAGACTAGCTGTTCCTATTAAGAGTGGTTTGTCGTCCCTCTCGATTTAGATTCAAATATTACACTTGCAACATATATTACATCAAATATGTTCTTAATCTTTTATTTATATTTAGGATTTTATGTCCTCATAGAGAGTAAATCTTACTCATACAATAATTCTGCATAGCATTAAACGTTTGGAGGCCCTATTATACTTATTTCTGGAGATATTCACTGCCGATTGTCGTGCGGTTTGTTTAATATTATGAAAAATATATGAAATAATGTATTTTTTATTTCATCGTTATATTTTGGGTTATTTTTTATAATGGGATACCTATTTCCGGAAATTAGTTCTGCCTCAGGACATTTTCAGTAACACATCTGAAGAAGCCCACCTCGGGAGGCTTTTCAATTATTTATAAAGTTATATATTAAATTTTCACTAAAACATTTTCTTACTGTTTCATCTTTATTTAGGATTGTATGGTTGTGTATAGAGAGTAAAGCGAGTCATGTTACCTGAACACCAACAGCTTGTTATAAAGTATATTAAATATTACAATTATTCAACTGCATTTTTCTGTTTTGTTTTTAAGTTTTGTAATAGTTTTGTTTATTGGATTTTAAATTATGTTTTCCTAAATATTCTTTAATAATTATATGTGTAAATGAAATAATAATTAGTTGAACTAATACTAATTATATGTTGTATTGTAATAATTAGTAACATGTTACAATTACTGTTTATTTTATTCAGTGCCAATTTTAATTTTTTACTGGGGATTATTACCACACAGATTTTCACCTTAAAATGGAAAAAAATTACTAAAATATATTCGGGACGATAGTGTGTCACGTTAAGCTATTAGATAAAAATACCAAGCAAAATAGAAACTTTAAGTATACGATAGCCAAGATCGGGATTTGAACCCGGGACCTTTACGATTCCGTCGTAACGCTCTACCAACTGAGCTACACTGATTCCTTCCAGATATTGGTAGATGTTATCTCACTTGTACAGTTTTACTGCAATTATTAAACTAACAGACTGAATACTTCATGTATACCCACATTGAAACAATCTCAATTCTTTTTTTTCAGCTTCCAGTGAGATTATTATTTATTAATATTTTACAAGTGAGATAACATCGACCAATATCTGGAAGGAATCAGGGTAGTTCAGTTGGTAGAGAGTTAAGACGGAATCGTAAAGGTCCCGGGTTCAAATTCAGGTCTTGGTCCATGTTTTTTCACTTGAAATTTAATTAAATAGACCTATCTTGCTGAGGAAGTGTGTAAGCGGAAATTTTAAAATAATAAAACGATAGCCAATTATTAATCATAGAGTTACCACTTGCTGGATATTGTTGAAAGACCTTGACCTTTCAATAGTTCACACAAATTGTATACTATAATTTTAATTGGTTTTACTAATAATTCACCAAACAAATATTTATTTTTGTTAGTTTATTTTTGCTAAGCAGTGTTTCCTCTAACAAGTGGCTAGAAAATGTACATGATAAATAGCCAAAAGGGGAGACCTTGACTTTGAAAACAAGACTCACGCACCCTTCGCCTGTGGGAAATCAAGCTGCGTTGGCTGGGTTCATTCAAGTTATAGTCGTCAATATTTCTAGAATGTTTCCAAGTCGTTATTCAACGTGAAATTCTCGCACGTGTAGTCTTAACGTAACTGTTTGTCAATCATAATGACTCTAAGGTCTAATGCCTGAACTACATTTTAGATTTAAGAGTTGTTCAAGAAAATAAAACTTGTCCAGAAATCAACAATCAATTAGCTATACGTAATATAGTAATGCCCCAATAAATCACATTGCACCATTATTTATAAAAATCTGGAATAAATTATTCTTATATAATATTATTTTCCTAAAATACTGCTTTCAGCCGCTTCTAATATTCCTTATAGAATATTTCCTAAAGTTACCCAATTTGCTATACAATTTTAAGTTGAGTTTTCGTAATATCTATCCCAAATTGTGTATACGTTTTTTGATAAAAATTCAATAACATTAATTATCTTAAAGTAAATAATATGACTGCATAGATCTTCGAGTGGTCTTAGGCATTTTATTACATAATTATGAAAGGCAAATATTTTTTTAAAATGCATTGTTTAAAAATTTCGAAAGTAGGAGTTAATTTAATTGAACATTATAAGCAATGAATACTTAACACTTAAGTATTCATTGTTATAAGCTATTCTTATCTCTTGAAAAGATACAAATAACACTTTATTTTAGCAGATATTTACTAGATTTTGTTTATACATGGTCATATGTAGTCTACTAGTTAACTGTTTTGTTATTAGTTGTTCTTTTAAATGTATGACTTGATAACGAAAGGTTGCGGACTTCCGATAACTGTCATCGCATAACCAACATTACAGAATTGTCGACAAAATCTAAGGTGTCACCTACATCAAGTATTTTTTATTCTTCATAATAAATAAACTGATTACCATAATGTCTGTATACACACATTCAAAATGCTTGAAGTCTTACAATAGTCCGTTGACACGTGTTTCCGCCTTTTTAATAAAAGAGAATTTAAAAAATATGTATAACGTCATCTTTATAGCGAAGCTAAAGTGTGCTGCGCGACATTTCGTAAAAAGCAAATTGTAATAACACTCCCCTCTTGTTGGTGTTCTTAGGTTAAACCCCTTAACCTTAGTTACTCAGATGCGAACAACATTTTCTGTTTGCTTTCTGTTGCACTCATGGAATGAACTTGATGTAAAATTATTATAAGTTTTGATTTTTTGAGGTTTATAAGAAAGTAACCTACATAAACGTTTCTGAAACCGTAATTTGCATTGTTTCTAAAACATAGAATTGTCCGTCTGCTCCTTAACATAAAAATTATCTAATTTTTTAATATATTTTATTTACAAAAAAAGTGTTTTATGTTATGTTGTAAACATATTTTAATTGAAACTATACAAAAATGCCTGCTTTACAAGCTAACTAAAACAACAAAAGCAAAATTACCTTAATTTACTTTAAGATATGAATAGTCTACTAAAAGTAAATCTATATTTTTTTAGATTAACCTTAAATAGAGTTGAGATACCCACTAATTATCTCTAAATAAAACAGTTTAATATTACTTTCCCAAACTAATGCTTTCACCTGCTGCTAATCGTCCTTAACAAAAACTTTCTAAAGTTACCCAATTTGTAAACAATTATGAGTTGAGTTATCTTAATATAAACATAACTTTAGTAAAACTTTCAGTTAAATAGTTTTATTGTGAAATATAATACTTGTGTGAGTTTGTTTGTAGGGTTGTTTTTTTTATTAAAAATCATATGTGTAATTTTGGGTTTCTATTGTGTTATCGTTAACAACAAAACTGACTAATGTTAAAAGAGAAAGTAATGCAAGTATGTATGTCTGCGAAGGAAGTAAAATATTTTCATTCATAACACTAATCAAAATAATTTAGTAAATAAAGTTTTCAGTATCTAAATTAAATAAAGAATTCAAGAGTGTTAGAAGAACAAAATCGACATGTGTATAATCATTTCACAAAGGAAGAACCTTTGACAAAATTTGCATAAACTGAAGAAATAGAGCGTTTCAAAAGCATGAAGAACATTCACAATTATGCTGTTTCAGATACCAGTTCAATTTAAAAGGCAGTGAATGAAAAATGTAAATAAAGAATTTTATTTACTATATGAGGAACAACCTTAAACTACACTAAACAAAAGTTCAATAAACTCGCGTTAAATTCACTTAGAGCTTGGAGAAAACTGACAGTACAATATTAAAAGTTGATAACATCAGCCTCTATGTTGATATGGGTGTTACAACTATGAGGGTTGTAGCCCTGACTAGGCGGTTTTAACCCTAACCTCTTACGATCTTGCTCATCTCTTGAAGTATAGACTTAATGTAATAAGTTCAGCGTGTAAGTACGGGGTCTTTCAAACGTAAATGTAAATTTGAATGTTAAAGCTCAGTTACTTTTGGTTTAATCTGAAAACACCTCTATGCAGGGACATTCTGCATACATTTTCATTTTTTTAAGTTCAAAATGAAGTCTCATTCTTGAAAAACTCCATGATCTTGAGAAAATAAAGTTTCTACTTGATGGAGCATCTTCACACTCAGATCAAACCATTTTTAACTCATATTTTAGAAACAGTGACTTGGAATACAGTATGCACGCCTCCGAGATCTCCTGACTTGAAACCTAATTGACTTCTGTCTCTGGTGCTTTCTGAAAGACAGAGTTTATATATTTATTCTAAAAATTATTCAAGAACCGAAGGCATCGATTGTTACAGAATTAGCAGAAATCATATAACTTCCGTGATGCCTTGCACACTGTCCTGTGGATCAGAATAGCGGCCATATTGAATACTTCGGTTACATGATGAATGTGAAAATACACATTTTATAATTATAATATGTAGAATCAAAATGGAAAATTGGTGGAAATTAATTGACAAATAGTTTATTTCATCATTATATGTTTTTTTAATTTTGAAGTAAAAACATGATGGGGTTATAAAATTGAGTGTCTGCCAGTAAATGTGTTTAAATCATTGTATAAATTTAAACTTAACAAATTTATCATCAAACTTTATTAAAATTTCGCAAATAATATGAAATTATTGATTATTAAATTATTGAAATTGTTGTATGTTGTTTACAATACAAAATTAATACTACACTTCCTCGTAAAATAAACTCAGAATAAAATGTATGGTGGAATTTTGATGTGTCTACAATTTTCCAAATGCTTGCTACTCGCGATAATTTGATTTGATACAATCAAAGGGGTGTTAAGTGAGTCATTGAATATGATAAAAGCATAGCTTTAAAATAATTTTGAAATACGGTTAAAACAACAAGAGTTTACTAGACTTTAATACAACATGTTGTCAAGTGACAAATGTTCATCCTGTACCAAATATATAACTCTAGCCTTTCCTTAATTTATGTACTTGCAGTGAAAATAATTGAAAATTATCTTTGTTTGTATTATTGAGTAAGTACACGTGTAAAGAAAGTCAGTACACTTTTTGAGGTTTTATAAATTTCGTCTCAATAAAGTTATAATTAATTGTATTCCTGCATTAGAGAATATAATACAGTTTCCAGTTAAAACCAAGTCCCAAGACAAAAATCTATTGACTTAAACATAAATATTGAGACGTTTTCCCTGGACTAAACTTCAACTAAATAAGTCAAGAGGCACAAATCCCTAGCTTCAAATTAACATGCTGACGTGGCAAATCTGAATTGGCCTACGCACTCCCCTTCACTGTTCTTGATCTAATCTTAGATAGTCTCCTCAAATTAAATACTTGTTAGTTCCATCCCCTATCAGTAACTTATCTGTTAATATTCGGTGAAGTACAGTTTTTATTAATTTGTATGTTAATTTATACAGTTTTGAAAAATATTATGCTTGACTAATATTATAATCTGGGCTAGATCAACTTCAATAAATTATATTATAATAAAGTTATTGAGAATTTTTGTGTAACTTATAACAAGATGCAATAATGACATTATGGACTTTAAAAATTCTCTTATGTTTTTTCAATACACTAATTTTTTGCATGCACTACAACAAGAAGCAGCACAAACAAAATAATAGTAGCAGTAACGTTAAAAATTAACAAAAATAACAAAACATAATTTGTCTTAAAATTGGCTTTACAGTTTGTATTCAAGTATTGGTAAACTATATAAATTAATTAAGCAATATTTTAAGGAAATCGTATATATAAATGTGGTCATGTAGGCCTATTCAAACAGTATTTTACCATTAACATTTAAAATTAAAAAATTTGTTGTAAGAAGTAAAAATAATTTTAAGTTTACCCCGGTAATAAACTGAACGCACATTAAAAAAAAAACTGTAAAAAATACCTACAAAACCAAGGATGTCAGTAAAACACCTGCAAGTAGCAAACCATAAGCGTTCTTACCATAAACCATAAGCCAGAAAATGAGGGTAATGAAGTATGGGACCAAAACAATGGTTTGGGGAGTGTTATTAGTTGTCGAACAAAGAACAATACAACAATAATAAACCAGTGCTGACTGCTGGAATAAAAGCAAACAGTTTCGGTGAGGTTCTATTAACGAATATAAGGCAGGAGAAGTGGATTTTTGCATTAAATTATTATTGGTACGTGTGATTGTAAAGCAAACTGTGTATTATATAAATAAAAACAGAACACAGTTTCTCCAAACAAAACGTTTAATATTCAAACGCGTACAAGTTTGCAACTGCAACCACCGCTGATGACGATGTTTTGGTCATAGAAAACGTTTGAATACTTATGGTTTTGTTATAGCAAACAATGTTCTGTTTTTATTTATATAGTGCTTCTTTCTGATAAGTCCAATTAAAGTTAAAATTTGACACTGTGTGTTTTTGCCGTGCTTTTATTGATACAATATTATACGGAATGGCTGCTTCAGTTTTTATATATTAATTGTATTATCACTATTGTACGAATTAACTCGTTTTTTTTGGCTTAAAAAACAAGAGCATCAATTAAAATTTGTATACAGGCTGTCCGAGTTACCATCTATCAAATCTCATCTGTGGATTACAAGCAATTCTAGAAATAGTTTTTAATTGCTGTCAAATCCTCATAAACTAGACAGTAATAATGGGCAGCTTTTATTTGTGCCCGCTAATCCAAGGATATTTGGGAAAGAGAGGGCACTCTAGTCAAGATATTATATATGTCCTTGTTCTCTGTACTGGAACCAGCATGTGAGATGACTCTCGTGTTTTTAAGTTGGATTATCATAATTATTTTAGGCCAAAGTGCTGGTAAAAAGATTTGCTGAATTAAGCCTGAGTAGAATATCGATTAAAGCTAAAAATATATGAATTTTTAAATACCTTTTCTTACAAGACTGTGACAGGATCAGAAGACCTACTGAAAACAAACTACAGCTCTTCAATGGAAATCCTTTTCCACATTATGAATAATGAAATGAAACCCAAGTGAAATGAAGTGTTTTCATGCAGTGAGTATAGCTAGTAAACAGATTGGTGTTAAAAACTTCGGTTTAACTGAAAACCCACTATTTTCCAACTAAAGAGTGTAAAGAAAATATATTTTTAACTCTCAGTATCTTAAAAGCCACATTGAACAAATTTTAATCGCAAACATAAGTCGATAGTTGGATCATTTCAAAGGTCTTTTGCAACCATTTATAGAAACTATTGTACTTCCCTGTTTACGCTTTAAGATGACTGCCTTAGACGTACAACATTTTAAGTTTGGTTTTTTATTTATTATCATTGAACGGTTTAATTCTCAGAACTTAAAAGGTTGAGAATAGATAATTCTGAAGATGTTCCTTTACTTTTCATGTTTTGATTTGCTTACAATCTTCATAAAATCAATTAATTAAAGATTATTTTATTTAAAAAAATTAAATAAATCTATTTATATGTGAGTTATTTTTTTTATTAAAAAGGGAGCTTTAAAAAGAATATATGTTTTGCCCACCATTTTATAACCAAAGTTTAAATACCTACAACAAATGTTGCTATTTAAGAATTTCAGCTATTTAATTTGATATCCAACTCGATCTTTATACAAATTTGACTTTTTTTAGATAGCCTTATGGGCTTTTTATGTCTCAAAAATTTAAAAAAAAAAATATTAAAATTATTGGAAATTTTTTTCAAAAATTTCTCAAACTCGAAACGGTTTAAAAGACTAGAGACTCTGATCTATAAAAATATAAATGCACCATGTCTAATACATCTTCCATCATGTCAAGAGACCTAACGGCGGTTAGTCTCTCTAACTTGTCGGTGCAGTTAGCATATTCATGCCCATGTTGAACTTTACAACTTACTTTAGTCAAGTTATAAAACAGTTGTTCAAATGTTACTATACTAACACCGTATTTACATTATTCGTATTTTTAACACAAACATACTGGCTGTGTGTAAGGGGTCAATTTAAAACCGTCAATTAAATAAGTTTTTAACAGTTATTTATGTAACTAGTGTACAAAAGTCACACATTTTAGAAAAGATAAAAACATGACAGAAATGTTTTAAGTGAAAAAAAAAATTAAAAATAAAAATACATTTTTCTTTCGACTTATGTGTTATATGCATATGTATATGTTAAAGAGAAAACAGAGTTTTGTATAATAACATAATTAGTTTATATACTGTTAATTCATCAGTTACTTGTTAACATGTTTTTGTCTTTGAAGTTTTTAGTGACAATCTCCGAAATAAAATAAAATATTATATGCTGCACTAGTTTACATTGACAGATAAATGCTAGTTACAAATGTCGCAGTTTTAAACGATGTTTGAGGTTAGAAGGGTACAATAAATATAAAACTTTGTAACAATAGCCAACAGAAACAAACTCTAGCAGCTGTTTATTCTGCCAGTGTTACCAACTTTACGACTGTACTTTACAGTACACAAAACCAACAGTGCGCCATAAAACTGTTAGACTTCAAAGGAAGAATATTATCTCAAACTGTCTGAACAGGTTTTTGATACGACATCGTACTGCATGGTATGACCAAAATGAAGTTGAAAAACTAAAAACATAATTTTTCCTTTAGTAGGCATAAATCAATCCCAAAATTGTTTTAAATCTTCTAAATAATATTAAAACATTTTTTGTCTGTGCAAAAGGAGAGTGAATTTATTTAATGTTTAGCTTATGGTAACTTTAAAATCTACAGACGTCTGTAGGTCAAGACGAGAAATATTTTGTCATTATTAATGAGCGCACAAACTATGTTTTGCCAGAAACTGAATAAAATAAATTTTTCGTACTCGTTTATGCGAATTTCACAAGTATGAGTGTACATTTACAAAATCTACTACGTCTATCGTATGTTTTTTGCATTAATGCCTTATCTATTCCATACCTTTATAAATAAAACTTGAATGCCAGATGAGACTAAGACATAAATTTACAAAATTTGACTGTTGAGATACATAACCAAGACAGAGTCAAGGATTTCAAGGCTACCTTGATATTGTTTGTAGCTGCATGTGCGATAGTGATCCGATGAAATATGCAGCAAGTCACCCTCCTTCAAGCAACATTTGCACCCGCCATGTAAATAAATTATTTCTGGGCTCTTTCCCCATTATTTGTCTTGTCGGGTGTTATAGGCGTTTTATGGAAGTTGTCCGTCTCTGTGCAAAGTGTTGTGCACGGTCGAGAGTGTTTGAGCAGAAAATTTTTATTTTAGTATACTTTCATAGAACTAAATGGTAATTTTATTTGAACTGGAAATGAAGTGAGTGTCATGTTATACATGTTTTATACATATGTTGACTAACACACAGATACGTTTTCTAAAATAATAAAAAAATTGTTTATTTATTTTTTGCTAATTGAAGTATTAAATAAGTCAATTTTATTCCGACGTTGCAGGGAGACTTTTATAGATGCGATTCACATTTAATGATATGTTTTCAATTGTGTTATTAGTATTAAAGTCAGTATTTTGTGCAGTATTTCTCTTAAATAGACAATGGACATTACTGCAAAACACATTAAAGCAACGAAGAAGATTGTTTGAAGTAAACGTAAAATTTCAAAGTTAATAGTCAAAAATTAATAAAAATGATTACGAAATAGATTTTTTAGTTTTAGGTTTTTAAATCAATATGTTTAAAAAATCAATATTACAACGGTAGAAATGTATGCTTATTTTATCATGTGAATCTCCAATGTAATGTACATACTTTTATGATAGTTAAGGAGAGCTTTTGACATACTCGGCTACCTGTCATTTTGTTGGTCATCGGCCAACCAAATTTGATTAAACTCGCATTAGTAGTTTTGAAATAAAACTATAGATTACCTTCTGCGGTATTTATTCCTGATATTTAGTTGTTTATCCTTATCAGTTATCACAACCGAAGGTATGATATTTCTAATTGTTTGGATTGTTTCGGTGATATATTCTGAGGACTGATAATTCACATATAACAAATTTCAATGAAATCTGTTCAGCGACTATACGTAATAAAAATGTCCATCTCAACTTTCATTCAATGACAAGTAGTTTCCTTTCCCATGAACTTGTCAAAGCAAAATCATATTACACAGATATTGACAAGACAAATAAATATCAATAAAGTCAGTCTAGCTTAGCGTTCGTGAATACATTTTATATACAAAATAAAGAAGATTTATAACGTTCAAATGTGATGATAAATGGTCTTTTCCTGGTAAAGTAGGGAAAATGGAAGACGACGCTGTTTAAATAAACATATGTAGAGATCACGTGATGGAATCAATCATACGGAAGGCAGACAGAGTCGTTTATCACGTCTCGTCGTCTGTCTTGTAACGTCTAACATCAGATATCGTCTGGTAAAGAGTTACATTTGTTGAAAGTGCATAAAGCAAGGACTCTTGGGGGTTGGAATTTCAGTGGATAGAAATAGCGTATAGTAATAGCAAAGCGGGAGTACCGATGGACCACCATGAGTGCAAGGGGACTTGACCCGGCCTCCATCGGTGCTCCCGCTTTGCTACTACTATAGTATACATGATCTGACAAAAAATAGTTGACCTGATTTGGAACAATGTGGTGATAAAATAACCGAGTCAGTGGATTAAATGAATTATGCATATAAAAAATAAACAAAGTGATGGACAGGACGGCATAAACTATTATGTATTAAAATTAATTTTTAAAGATGAATCGAGGGTGGTATTAACATTAAAAGCGGAATAAGGAGATTGAATTATAATAACATAACAGTATCACGTTAATATAAATACATTTTTGGAGTTTCTGCTCGCAGTCCTTTTTGGTCACAGTTTAAATGATGACGCGTTTCGCCTATTTTTCAGGCATTTTCGAATCACATTAATTCAAAGTTTTTGTAGCATATATATAATGCTCGTCAATTACTAAAAAACACACTAACATATGTACATAAAACACAAATAGTCCGTTACATTCATTTGCAGGTAGCCGCACACGTGCACGCCGGCCGGTTCTTGTGTCGCTGCTAATAATTATCTTGGTGGACGGGGTGCAGTCGTGGTTGGGGGGAGGTGTGATCTGATGATTATGTCGAAAATTGCGTTGGACTGGAAGTTTTTTCATTTAACAATAATGTTGGGTCGGTTATGTTGGCTTTGTATATATAGTATTCTTCCATGACGTTCATTTTTGGTCCTTTGGAAGATTTGCACAATATCTCCATGTTATTCTGGATGTTGTTGTAAGTATGACCCGTTTCCAGCAGGTGTTCAGCGAATTTGGAGTGGACCGCGTTAGATTTGTTGCTCGGGAGGTGTTCCTTGAACCGAGTTTTGAACGCACGTCCCGTGTGGCCTATATAATGCATGTTGCAGTTGTTACACGTTGAATTATAAATCCCACTTCCATTATATGGGCATTCTATTTTGGGTTTTGGTCTGAGTGCCTTTTTTAAATTATTGCCGGTTTTATAAGCTAGTGTATATCCTTGTTTACGGAATACTCTCTGCGCGACGTTATCCATTAGTCCGTGGTATTCAATGCTGATGTATTTTGGTTTGTCCTTAGCTATCAAGAACTGTTTGAATCTAGTTGATAGGCCAAAACTTTGATATCTTCATTATCATTTTGGTTAAAGTATGAATTAATTGTAAATTACTTGGTAAGTAATAATACATTTGTTGTAATTATAAATCTATTACAACCGGCCAAGGTTTCACAGAGCAATATAAAATGCCTCTTTAGACGCCCCATATATATATATGTGTGTGTGTGTGTGTGTGTGTCTTAGCTTAAGAAATGACAGACCCTTAACTGGGGCAGTCAATATAAAAACCAGAAATATAGTTAGTCTTTAATAAACCTCAATACAAACTTTATTTATTTGTGTATGCCTATTGGAAGACGATTGTCTGCCAGAACTAGAACTGATCTCACGGTTATTCTACTGTTCACAAATAAATTTCTTGCTCCTCCTCATCAGCATTATGTCTACAAGTTCATTGCCGATTACACCTTGAAAGATTTCAACATTAGTCTAGTGCTTTTAAAATTCCGTAGTTATTCTCGCCTTTATTAAGCTCCAAAATGTACCTTATTACTCGTACACTTAAACTTGTATAAGCAGTTTATGTTAACACAATTTAAACCTAAAGCCATTTCACAATTTGATGTAATATTTAATCAACCAAAACAAGCCTAAAGACAAACAAACAAAGTGTACTTTACAATCAAATCAAACTTGTCAACAATAATTATATGTAAAACCAAACTTTTCCGGCCTTACAGATGCAAATAAAGCCCCACCGAAACTGTTTACTTTTATTCCCGCAGTCAGCGCTGGTTTATTATTTTCGTATCGTTCTTTGTTTTCCAAATAATAACTTTTCCCAAACCATTGTTTTAGTCCTCTTACTACTTTACCCTCATTTTCTGCTAAGAACGTTTATAAATCTGCCGTTTAAAAGCGTTTTTCCACAATCTAGGTTTGAGAAGTATTTTAGATACTATATTGAGTTTGCCTGTAAATATATTTTACTGTAGGTGTAATTTTATTATAAATTACTTTGTTGTACTTTTTATCAACAGAAATGTTTTGTTATTTCTTGTATATATAAATAATTATTTTGTTCTATAAAAGGTCTATTTTTTGTTGAGTACAAATTTCGGAATTCTTCTACATTGACAAATGCGAGTCCGAAGCAACTTGTATTTTTTTATGAGCAAAGAAATTAGTTGTGAGAATGTTTGTGAGCAAATATCTTTAAGCAAAATTTAATTAGACTGCGCGTGTGTGAGTGTTCTAGTTTTAACGGGTTAGAAACATTCAAAAATATTGACGAAAATAACTGAATCAAACCAGTCTAACCACAACTTGATTTCCCACCGGTGAAGGATGCGCGAGTCACGTGAAACTTGTTTTCAAAGTCAATATGTCACCCTTTTTGGCTATTTTTCACATTCATTGCATTTCATTACAATATATCCTGCTAGTGCGAACTAAATACGCAATCTGAATTACTGATATTTATATTTTGCTTCGAATTTATGTGATACGCCGATTAATAACTTCTCTAACATTACGGTACAATTAATTGCTGGTTTATGTCTAAACATAGTTTCTACTTTTGGAAGCCTGTCCACTACTTCAATATACCCAAGCACATTCATTATGTTTTGAGAGACTAAGAATTATTGATTTCAAAGCTTCAAATGCAGTTACGAGCTTTTTATTTGCATTTAAATTTGTACCTCTGATTTAAATTTTTTCTCAGCTCTTTGCCACTTGCATTGCCTGATATTTGTGTGAGGAAGCACTGCTGTATGGTAGACAATTTCAACTTTTGATTGGTTTAGTACTTCAGAAAAGTAAGATTCCACTATAAAATGTTAGGTGCTTCGATTGAGTTATTTTTCTTTTTCATTTTTTTCACTCTAAAGTTCAAAGGCAATGCACTGTACAAGATCCAGCAAGTAAGATCTGTTTTTGGATAAAGATTTTGAAAAACTCTTTTATACTTTAGTTACCAAGGTACTCAAAAATATTCAGTTACCTCAGAATTTTAATCGATTACAATTTAATTTCATAAGTTATCAGAACTCGGAAATAGATATTAAATAATTAGTGTATTTTTATAATTCATAACCTAATTTTCAACAAAAGGTGAGAATCTTTATTAGGCCTATTTTTGTGTGAATTTCTATAGGAAAAATGAGCTATTGCAGTGGTCCTTATGGTAAGACCCAAGGTCGGGAGTAGTAAATGAGCATCGATCATGGCCCCCAAAATATGTTTTGGGGTTTAATTAAAAATCATATATATATATATATGTATCCCTATATGTATCCCTATATGTATGTATGTGTTCGCACTCTATGTAAGTCCGATTTGGTCCAAATTTGGTACACATATTGGTTGTCTATGTCGCTCGGATG
>JAGFPH010000011.1:2088021-2166927 GCA_018207615.1 Philaenus spumarius | reverse complement strand
GGCTGGTGAAACTGTTATCAAAATAATGTGGATATTTTTAAACAATAAGATCTTTAGAATGTCCACGACAGTATGTTTGTCTACCTATTACAAATATGTTACAATAGTGTTTATAATTACGGTTTGCGGTAAAATTACAACCTAATTTACGAAAAGTTTCAATAATAATAATTCCTTGACAGAATACATTGATAGTAGCGTGTATGTAATGCATTAACTTGTATTATATTTGATAGTAAAAACAGGCTTCAGTACTGGAATCCAACCTAATATAAGACTGGAAGGGGTGAATTTTTAGGGGTTGAAATGTTATTTCACGGTTTTTCGCAATTTGCAACGAAAGTTGACCTCCTATCAAAAAAGTTAAATATCAAAGTTGTTGATAATAAAAGGATATACAACTTTTGCATCTAACATTTTCCACATAACCTCAAATTTTCCGGGAAAATCGGCAAAAACCAATTTTTTAGTTTTTTATTTTTATCTCGTGCAAAAATTTATGTTTTTTCACGAAATTTTGGTGAAAATATAACTTATTATGCTTCAAGTAAGCCGTAATTTTTTTTTAGCATAATGCTGACTCGTTTGTTCTTTGTCATAAATAAAAATAAAAACACATAGTACACTTAAAAATGACTATTTTTATTAATGACGAAGGACAATGGTCCTAACTTGATAGTGGCTGAATAGCCGAAACGGCCGTCGTTGGACGTGTGAAATTGGACTATTGGACGGTAAGTTCAACAAGTTTATTGAATAATTAATGTTATTTTCTGACTAAAAACCAATGGTATGTATGCAGAATTTTCTGCTCCAAACTACCAGAGTAAATGTTAACACTATATCTCTATTAGCTTTTTGTCTAGAGGTAAAAAAAAGGTTTAACTACATAGAAAACATGAAAAAAATCATTTTCAGCTGTAAGTACTAAAGAAATTGGTTTTGGACCTATGTTTATATACAAAATTTTCTTCCCTTGTTGCAAGGATCCATTCCCTGAAGTTTGTCAGGGTTCCCGTGAAACACCATGCAAAAGGCAATTTAATTACCACTAGACACTAGAAACTCATTATGGAGTAATTCTGTTCGAAATAATTAATGAGATTGTTTTACCTGGTTTGATTGTTTGTAGAATATTTCATCATGTTTGTTTTCGTTGTTTTAAGGCTTTTGTAAACAACAAACTATGTAACTATGCACTCACTGCAACATTTAAGGATCATGAGGTACCGCTTGGCAAAAAGGTAATTACATTACGAAAACTAAATTCGAACTCGACATTTTATCAAGGTAATGGAATACTAAAATCTGCGTCAGCTGATTTTAATGTAGGCTGGTGGTTTGAAAGTAGGCTGGTTAGTGCAACTATTTGGCTTACAATTAATTCCGGTATCATTACTGGTACTCACGGATTTATTTATTGTTAAAAGAAGATTTTTTTTTGTGGAGTACACACGTTACAATCTGCTGTAAATTTAGATCCAACCTAGAGTAAGCTTACATCCAAAATGTATAACCATTTATTAGCGAATTTCCATAGGAAAAATTAGCTATTGCAGTGGCCCTTATGATAAGACCTAAGGTCGGAAGTAGCAAATGAGCACCGGTCCCCAGAACACGTTTTGTGGTTTCATTAAAAATCATATATATATATATTTATGTATGTATGTGTGTGCACTCTAACGGACGCATTTTACGTCCGATTTGGACCAAATTTGGTACACACATTGGGTTTATAAGTCGCTTGAACTGGTATGTTAGTCAACAAAATTTACCGGAAGTAGACCACATTTTTGACCGGAAGTAACTTTATGTACATATGTTTGCGCACTCTAACGGACGCATTTTACCTCAGATTTGGTCTAAATTTGGTACACTGGTTGGTTTTCTAAGACGCTTGGACGAGTTAGTTAGCTAAAAAAATTTAACATAACTAGATCAAATTTTTGACCGGAAGTAACTTTATGTATAAAGTGTGCGCACTCTAATGGACGCATTTAACGTCCGATTTGGTCCAAATTTGGTACAAAGGTTGATTTTCTAAATCGCTTGGACGAGTTCGTTAGCCAAAAAAATTGAGCGGAAGTAGACCACATTTTTGACCGGAAGTATCATGTATATAATTTTGCGCACTCTAACGGAACTATTTTAAGTCCGATTTGATCTAAATTTAGTACACAGATTGGTCTTCTAAGTCATTTAGATGAGTTCGTTAGCCAAAAAAATTTACCGAAAGTAGACAACATTTTTGACCGGAAATAAAGATATTTTGAGTTTTTTCGTACTACAATTAATTTTTTTAAAGTTTTCTTTAAAAAAAATAGACATACGAAATAATTCTGCACATTTTGTTTTTTTACGTGATCTTATAGCCCATCTGGTTTCCCTAAAAACAATCAAAACGTAAAATACCGTAAAAGTACCAGAATTAAATCCACGGCTTTTACATGCTGGCAGCACCTTCGTGAGTAGATCAATTTCCCAAATAGTTGTTTGAAATCCAAAAACATTTATAAATTGAATTTTGGAAATTCGCTCAACTCACGTTAGCGGTTCAGCTGCGTGGTCGAATTATTTTCATCTGTTTTAATGTAGCAAATGTTTGTATTCCTTAAACAGTAAAAGTTTGACGGATATAACAATGAACAATGGAGTTACAAGAAAGACAACTGAGCGAAATATTTTCATTTTTACAATCCTCTAAGGAGACGGGAAGACATTGCTTATTGTTGGAAGTGTAGGTATGAAAGTGTTGGATGTGTGACAGGAGTGGAAGGAGTGTGGCATAGTATCAATCAATATTACTTTTATATTCTACTTTGCTCACGTAACAAGATTAGAGTAAACAACAATATGTTAAAGCTATCTTTATGTAAACTTTATATAGGCTATATGACTGTATGGATGAGACTTGTTAAGTAGTAAACCTTTTGTGGTTTATATGTTTCTTGTATAACTTCTTTCAATAGTCCTTATAGAAACAATATAAACATGTTATTTATTTTAGCAAGCGATTGAAATAATTTAAAATAATACACGAATCAACTACTTAATAGAAATAAGACTCACGTATATTCACGTTTGGACCACTTAACATTAAACCTATTAAGGCGAGTTCTCCCAGCGACACATTTTATGCGACAGCAGAACCGAAACTTATTTTTTTAAATTGCGCATGCTCCAAGGACAGTTACGAAAATTAGTAACAACATTACTTTGTTTTGGCAGATTCCGATTTTAGTAAGACGAAACTTCAAGCGTCTTGAGTTCTGGTGGAAATTGTGTAGTTAGTTATACAGAGAAAGATGTATTAAATGGTCACTGTTGATGTTTTAATATTTTCAATATATATATTTTTCATAGTATCCAGAATCATGGGACGGCAATAATAAAATTATAAACACATAAAAACAGAGAAACAAAAACATAGACTTAAAGGAAATTGACTGTGAAATTAATATTCTTTGATTTTGAATATTAATTGCAAACTTTTTATAGAATGTAGGCCTAGTTATAAATTACTCGATGATATACCTTTCACTTAAAAGAATATTTTACATACAACCCTAACCTAGAATTTGTTATTTGTTTTTATCGTAACAGGTTATGTATATTTCTCAGTTGAAGACCCAATTTTTGCCAAAAATGTTTCATGTAAATTTTATTAGTTACGAACTTCAAGAACTTCAATGTTTGTTATACTTAAAATCAATAATTCAACCACGCAGTTGAACCGCTGACATGAGTTAAGCAGATTTCCAAAATTAGGCTTATGGTTTAGGGTTTCAACCAACAATTTGGGAAATAGGTCTATTCACGATGGTGCTGAATAGCTGCAAAATGCTTCGCACGCCATTCCACATATTGGGAGTATCTTCAATGCACCATGCATTGCGTGTTTCGCACGCCAACCCCGGGGTAAAATCCACCACATGGCTTTGAACCGGACACGGTTATTGTATTTTAAGATTTGATCAATTTTGGTTGAACCTAGCGAGCCATAAAGGTCGCGTAAAAAACCAAATGTGCAGAATAACATCCTATATTTATATTTGTAGAAAAACTCTAAAAAATGCATTCTCTTAGGGAAAATCTAAAAAAATAGTTACTTCCGGTCAAAAAACGTGCTTCCGGTTGTTGGATTTTTTGGCTAACGAACTCGTCCAAGCGACGTAGACACCCAACATGTGTACCAAATTTGAACCGAATCGGACTTAAAAGCGGCTGCTAGAGTGCGAACACATATATACATATATATGTATATATATGATTTTTTATGACACACCAAAACGTGTTCTGGGGACCATGATTGGTGATTATTTGCTACTCCCGACCTTGGGTTTTACCATAAGGGTCACTGCAATAGCTCATTTTTCCTATGGAAATTCGCTAATGATTCTGGTTGATTTTCAATAATTTATTATGTAATCTTAAAACAAAAGATATTTTATTGTAAATAAATAAATAGGGCATAATATAAGAGATTTTGTTTATTTTTTAAAGTAATACATACAAATTTGAATAAAAAAATAAAATTGCTAAATGTTTTTTTTATTTTTCATTTTTTATCTTATTGTCATATTAGCAAACCTACTCGTTCCTAACAAAATATATTTAAAATTTTCAATTCACCTTTTTATAGAAAATTACGAAATCTAACTAATTGATCTTATAAATCGTCTCTGAATAACAATGGAACTTGTATAAAAGTGAATCACCTATATATACGAAACTACCTATCATTTTGACTTTCCTATTTTAATTAATAATTGTTATTCTTGCGAAACTCTTAGACACGTGTTGTGACACCTTGTGCGCAAAGTAATAATGTCTTCGTAATTAAAGATGATTCAATTTTTCTGTGATTTCAGATGTAGATGTAGATTTAATCGTAGCCTAAAATCTAACGTGGTAAACATTAAATAAATAATTAAAATCTTTGGTGAATTAGGAATTATAAAAAAGGTTAAAGAGAACCAGCAAGACCTACTCTTAAATAAAGGCCTATCATGCAGATACAAAATCAAAGTATGAAATTACTGAATAGTTAATGTCACTAAAATAGTCTACATTCCAGTTCATAGGTCTAAGAGAATTTAGCTAGTTACTGTTATAACTAACTTTAAAAATTGACAAATAGGTTGGGTTCATATTTATAAGACTACATTTACTTTTACAATCTTTGTAGATTTCACTATGTTCCTATTGAAATTGAGGCCAAAACCATTAGATTGTTACATATAATACAAAGTAAGGAACTGTACAGGTGTTACGTTATTAAATTTTCCCATTTGAAGTTATAGTACGTACGGGAGTTAGTGCTACATTTAAACGAGTCATTTCATACCGGCTGAAAATCATAGCAATAATAGTTTTCCCTTATAATACATAAGAGATCTGAGCGTCAGATACTCCAGTAGTGGTGGAGAGAAATGTTACAGCATGTGAAAGTTGTCAACAAAGTTTTTGTTCCGAGTGATTTTATACCGTGCCAAAATTTGGGGATAATTTTTTAACCAAAAAATAATAATCAGCTGTATAGATGATAGGAGATTATACCTTTATCCCTTTATTGTAAGTATGAATGTGATTCTGTATGTTTAAATATTAACATAAATAATGTATAATTTGACAATTTAACTGTCGGTACGTATACATTGCAAAGTTTTAGTGTGTTTGAGTTTATCAATGAATTAGATACTTTTATGTCCGAAATTGCAACCAATGTCCTACTGTTGTATGAAGGAAATGTAAACATTGAAGTCGACTCGTCTCAGTCTGAGCATTATCTATGTTTACTAATCTGGACTTTGTGTATTTAATCAACAAGACTAATGGAATAGCTGAATATTCAACAACATGCATTAATCACATTTTTGTTAGGTAAGTATTTGGATTCCAGTAAGTCTGCCAAGTTTCCCAAAAATATAACCGACTATTGCGCTATAGGGTTTGAAATTTAAAACTCAATCCGTTATCAAAAAGAGTTTATTGCTTCTGCACTAACGAACGAAAAATATCAATCAATCTTGAACAAATAAAGATAGAATTAGGTAAATTTAATTGGATTGACATTCCCAAAACACCAAATGTTAACGTTGCTTTTTCAAAATTGTATTCAGTTTTAAGAAAATATTGTCGATACCTACTAATTCCAAACAGTGGCTGATGTCCAAAAAATTTCATAAAGCTAAAAAGTCATAAGTACATCGATTACGGAAATATTTTTAAAAGAATTAGTATACGCAATAAAATAAATCAAAATCTAAAGTAAATACCTTCCCATTATAACTTCAAACATTATGTTCGGGAATAAACTTGTAGGTTGCTTTAAGGAAAAGTAGGGAGCAATGGCGTATAATAAATAATATTACTAGAGAAAGATATCGATAATATTACTAGATAATATTAATAGAAAGAGTAGACAACATTATTGACATTGTACTTCTGGAAGACCCTATGTGTATTGCAAATGGGGAAAATACATTTTTGCTCGTATATTTTCATAACTCATTGAAATGTAATTAAAATAATGTGGCCAAGTTTTAATATCTGTACTATTTTTTCATAGAATACGTTGAATGCGATACATTTTAACAATTAGATAGTGATGAAGAAGATAATGAAGAGGAATTTAAGCTGAAACAAAAATTATCCCCTAAATGTTAGCAGGGTATAAAATCACTCGGAGCAAAAACGTTTTTGACAACTTTCACATGCTGTCATTTTGAGTGCGGCAACTGATGTTCATTTTGTTCAATATTTAATATTAATCAACTGATATAAATTAAATTTATTCGGTATAAAATTCCTCGAAAAAATGCAACACTACCTCCGTACTTATACAGAGTGTAAAAGACCCTACTTGCGGACGTATAGCTAGTTAACGATTCCTTGTACTGGAGATGTTTCGTCCACTAAGTAAATGATCAAATTTAAATTAGGCCTAGTTATAATGTTCTCACAAAATATAATCAGAAAATATTTATAGTCGGTTAACAAATTACTAGCTGACCCGTGCGAATGTTTCGCAATTGGTTTAATTTGATTGATTTGTGTGACAGATTATACTTCCATATAGAATGTAAAACAAAGAATATGAAAAGTTAAAAAAGTTTATTTCTTAAAAAAATCATATGGAAATGAAGGTCGAGCAGAAAATCTAATGAATATTACAAGTAAGTCAAATCCGGAGTATTAATTATTTGCACCTCCACAACAAAGATTATTTAAAATTATGAGATTAAATTAAATACAAATTAATTAATCAAGAATTTAACGCATAACTAATGTTAATTTAACTGATTCTTCCATTTTTTAACATAAAAGAAAAAAGGTAAATAAAAGATAAAATATTTTTTTGGGAGCTATTTTGAAACTTTTTAATAATGTGGCTAAAATTGAAATACAAAAAAGTGTTCAGCTTTTGGACCCATTTTTTATATCCAAACGATGCATTTGAAACTTTTGGATATTTGCTTCTATTTTTCTGAAATTTTACACTTTTTAATTGTTGGAAATATTGTGAATAAAAATTGACATTGTTTTTAAAGGGTATATTATTATTAAAAATGTGTACAATAATTTTGGTTTTTGAGAATTTAACGTGTCAGTGATGGTAGCAAATAAAAATACAAACTAGGGTCACCATCTTGCAAACTATTTTGTTTAGAATGTTTCCTTCTAAATACTTTTAAAACTGTGTAACACTTGACCAGCTTTGGTTGCTTGACCTATGTTTACAGTAAAACTATCTTCAAAAACCACGCCCATTATCCAAAATACGAAAAGAATAGTTTTAAAATTTGTAAGTACCGATAAGTGGGGATTCAGAGATGTTAATAAAGTAATTCATAAGCTCACTACAAGTACCAAATGAGTAGTTATTACATCTTTTATAATATATATAGGCCTATAATTTGCATGTGTATTCGTATCAGCTGCGTAAAAAAACCCAAAATTAGATGGTATGTATATACGTTTATCTAAACAATTAAGTACTAAAGAAATGTATTACTTAATTATAAGTTTTATTTATCAATGATTTTGTACCCAATAAACTAATTTCTTAACTTGAACAAATTGTCTGTACTTTTAGAACACACTATGGCACTAAAACAATAATAGCCTTTAATTTAAATTTTCAAAGACAAAACGAAGTAAGCTCCCTTTCCAATTTGAAAACTACTAGTAGTTCAAAGTCAGTTTTATGTTGACTGACACATATAAGAAAACTAGCTGCCCGATCTGACTTTGCACGGGTAGACAAATCAAAGTTAAATGTATAATTAAAAAAAAAATATATATATATACATATATATATCAATAAATAAATTACACTATGTATTTCTTATGGGAATTTTTAGTAACTTTGACCCCCCCCCCCTAAAATTTTAACCTTTCTTAGCGAGCACTTAGGGCCCTAGGGGAAGCTATATACCAAATTTCATTCCAATCCGTTGAGCAGTTTTTGAGAAATCGTGATGACTCAGTGAGTGGTATTTGGCTTTTATATATATAGATATTATCTCAGCTGGCGTTCTTTTTGAAACCGCTTTATAACTCATTTGGTAGCTTACATCTTACTGATTGTAAAATAATGCACTTTATTTTCAAATACACAACTCACTACCTCTTGACGCAGTAGTCTACGCCGACATTCTAAGTCACCGGCGATTAGGTAATGCAAAATTCATTGGGTGGAGTTAGTAAAGCGGGTGCAATCTGAGCAAACAAACCCAAAACGTGTAAATAATTAAGCAAAAGATCGCGTGAGTTGTCCGAACGTTTGATAAGTGGACAAAGGGCTTAAGTATTGATACTCCGTCAAAACCAACTGACTGACGGTATACGTTTGACACGAACACTATCTTATATCTATTCCAATTTTACGAGATTCGTACATTGAATATATTATGCATTTATATTTTCTGAAACAAAGATATTTTTATTGTTTAAAAAATAATATTTTTAATCCTTCAAAACATGTAGAAGCTTTGTGTAAACGATTTTTGTTATATTTCACCAGGGAAGAACGAAGTTCATTTCACCCCTTGTGCATACACATATTTTATAATTTCTTTTCAATAGAGTTGTAGGATTTTTATTTTGTTTGTCGGCCTTTCGACTACTGTTATAAATAATTAATATAATGCTACAACTTACCGTCTGTAGTAATAAAGTGTCGTATTATAAAACGGCAGCTGTTTTGGCTATTCTGTCATCATCAAGTATTGGAGAAACTCCTCCATTGTCAGGGAACACTTGACAAGTTCACAACCATTTAAATAAATTACTCGCAAAAAACCCATTTAATAAACAATTTGCGTTTTGAACGTGTCTTTGTTAGGTGCTACATAACTTGATAATGGCTAAACAACCGAATCGGCCGAAGTTTTATCATACGACAAGTGACTACTGACGACGGTAAATTGTAAGATTACATTAATTTTAAGATGAAAGAAAATTAAATCTAATACTAATTATACAGGAGTTATAAATAATTAATGGTTAAAAAACACTACTCTAAAAAACATAATATAAAATTACATAGGCCTATATTAATTAAAATTATAAAATCAGATACTAGTGGAAATGCAACGGAGAAATAGTTCTTAATACGCCAGTTTAACGGTATTATAGTAGTTGGTTATAGCAAAAATCAATATTGAGAACTATAATAAGAACCCACAAATATTAATCAAATGAGGAAACTTTCCTTTTTAATTACTTTTAAATACTTCAAGCCAAAGTAAATTTAAAACTATGTTGAAAACATGTTGGCCCAAATCTATCTTTCTATTTTGTTGATCGGCTATACTATTTGAAATGAGACTATGTTTCTAAAATTTCACGTCAACCAAACTTTTTGCGTAGACACAAGTCAGAGGGTGAAGAGGGAATAGACGATACATAGTATATAATAATACGTTATTATAGTTAATACTATATTAATATATAAAAATAATATGATATTATAATAAGCATGCGAAAAATAGTTACCATTATAATGCAAGCATTATTTATTTAGTGACTAATGATTTTGAGTGATTATTAGTTTATGCACTATAAATAGAAATCTAAAAATAATTCAATATGTAAGGTATAATTATAATAATTATTATATTTGTGAGTTTTAAGTTTTGTAAAGAAGATAAGAGATTGATTTTTGTAAGTTTAGACAAAATTCTACATTTTGTACATTTTGACAAAGTAATATTTTACATTGTTATATTTTACTGTAACTTATTATTACTCACTTAAATATAAAATTTAGCTTCATATTACAACAATGGAGGTCATACACGTTAATGGAGTATCTATTCCGCAAGAGTAGTTTCTTCTAGGCCAGATGGCCATGCTTATTCTACGCTTTGGCTTTAATTGTACATGGCATGATTCACTGGGGTTTGAGGTGAGGACCAGAGTTGTTAGTCATGTTTCAAACAATTGGCGCAAGGTTCAAACCATATACTTTCAAAGAAACAGGAGATACTTATTCAACAAAAATAGAATATATCGCAAATATGAGCAAACCGGTAACTTTTATAACCTCCTGTAAAATTCAACCAGCATCCGAAATATTTTTTATGAATTTCAGGTGTACGGAAATGGTTATTTGTTGTGGGAGAGTTTTGGAGAACCGATTTAGGGAGTAGGGAGGCTAAGGTTTACTGGGGAACTGACGAGAGGCCACTTTGATGTTCTCATTCCTCTCACACCTTCTTGAACCGACAACTCAATGGATATTAGTGTGGAGAAAATACAGTCAGCTTCCCAATCCCAGGTTTCAGACGATGGTCTTCAAATTTCTCAACTTCCAACCCTATTAGAACAGAGTACATCATCATCTGATTCAATTCGCTCGCAACCAGAACAAATAAAAAAAAAAAAAAAAAACAGATAAAAAAAGACGAAAGCGTTCTTCTAATACAAATCGCGTAAAAGCACATAGGCAAGCGGTAAAAAACCCACTGTCTCAAAATATACACAGAATCAGGTAAAATACTTAAGATGTAACATTTGCTGTAGTTAAACATATTATTGCAACAGCGAACATTGTCCTGTTAGCTAATAGTAGGCCTATATATAGACAAATAAGCGCGTGGAGATGGCATAGACGATGCATAATATATTATAATTATTATATTATAATTATCCCTTAAATATTGAATTTTTCTTAGAATTCTTTGTAGAGTGCATACAGTAATACCTCTCTCAAAATCATTAGTGTCTAAATAATTACTGCTTACATTACAGTGATCACTATTTTCCGCATTCTTATTATAACTATAATATTATTAAATAATAATATTATAATTATAATAATATTACTATATTATAATATTATAATTATTATATTATAATATTATAATTATGCAATTTTAAAATATGATATAATGTTTTTTGACAATATATTGACTTGTGTAATTTGTTGACCTGTATTCTAATCTAATATTAATACTGATAAAAATATAAATCGGTCATAGAAGTTATCACTTTTAACGTGTTGTTTTTAGCACACCCAAAGTTTTTTTCAATTTCCCTTTAATTCAGCCAAAGTAGTGATTATCTAGGAAATTATTATTTTTATTTGGTAAATTTTTGCTAGTTTAAGAAAATCCTCTTACAAAACTAGTATAGTTACGAATAATCATAGATTCAATTGTCTTGACATTTATAGATTAGCGTCCCTAATTAAAACCTTATATTTTCAGTTCATGTGAAAGGATTTATTTCTAACAAATCTCCGGGGAAAAGAATAGCAATTATAATTAATTACAAATGAGGAGAACACAAAGAACTTTTAATTGGGAAAATCAGTATTAATTTGTAATAGAATTTCTTACATTTATTTATATTTGAAAAGTGCATATTGACAAATTAATTTAATTTCATTATACTGAATGGCTTAAATAAATTTGCTATATAATCGCCTATTTTACAGAATAAAATTATGTATCTTAATTATCAACGAGTGTACGTTTTATTATCTTATAAAAGCGAGTGTACGTCCTTCAGTAACATATAATATAACAGCTGATTTCATCTATCATCTGTTTAAAACCTGGCGTAGATTGTACTTTGGGGTTATTGTAACAACTACAATCATTATAATTTCTTGTATAATGTAACAGCAGATTTCACCCATACATCATCTGTAATTCTTAAACAATCCTAGTGTAGATTATACTTTGGGTTATGTTTACAACTTTAGTCATTATAATTTCTTATGAAGTTGTTTTGTTTTTGTTTTTTTTTTTAATGAGTGTTATATTTAATTTGAATTTATAAACTGAATATAAATACAACCTTTTATCATCAAAATATTCCTTTATAGAAATTTAAAGAAGAAATACCTATTTGTTTAGCTTCGGAAACATTTGTACATTTTCGTATAACATATAAACATTAGTACCTGAGAGACCGAAAATCGCTCAGTACATTTTTTTTAGGAAAATGTATGAAAATACGAATCAAATACTGAATTTGTTTATGTATTTTAGAAATAACAAGTAATAATTATAATTATTAGATAATTTATATTACCTTTATAGAAATATAAAGAATGCAGAAACTGGTGAAAAAGGTTTTAGAACGGTTAATAACAGCACAAAATTAATGTTTTAGATACGTTTGTTGTTGAAATCAGCTGATAATGGAAATATTATAGGAAACAGCTGATTACTGTTATTATTATAGTTAATAAACATATGTAATGATTTTAAACTCCATAAGCCCAATGATAAAAATTTTCAACTTTCAAATTAGTTGTTTAGAAAAATACGAGTTTTCCTGAGATAGTGGTTTTTACCAATCGATTTTTTAAACCCGAAAGCCTCTAATCCCAAACTTTCAGCAAAATCCTTCCGCTGGATCTCGAGATTGCTCATACGTACAAACAAATATACGTACAAACAAACAAACAGACATTGCTAGTATTAGAGTATAGGATTCGATTATAAATTTCTTCACTATAATATTAATAACTTCTAAATCTTTTGATCTATCAATAAGAAATAAAAATAAATTAAAAAATAATATTTTTATCTTCCTTTAAAGATATAATAACATACATAAACACAAAATTTTAACAAATATTCCTATAGTTTTATAATCCTTATAATTTTACACATTTACCGAGTTAAAAAGCACTGTCAGCATAGTTATTTTTAGGCCTAGATAAAGTCAGTTGTTTTTAAATAGTATTTCGTATAAATGATGTATTTCTAACGTGTATCTAATTAATCCGCCTGTGATTTTTCATGGGGATTTACTAGTAATTCAATAATTTTAACAGAAACACTATCAATAAGTCTCTTAATGTATTGATATATAAAACAAAATTAACTTACATTGACTAAAGGTTTATGATCAGAGAAGGTAAAATAGTCATAATTTAATTAATTTAAGTATGATTTAAATTCAATAATTTTATGTTACATATTAAACTAGCTGACCTGTAAGGCGTTGCCCGTGGTGGTTGGTATTTTCAGTCTTTTTAACGTAATTGTATTCTTTTTATGTGTTCAGTCAGTGAGTGGTATTTGGCTTTTATATATAAAGATCTTAAATAATAAAAGCACTATTGTCATAATAATAAAAGATTTAAACCGCTCCTAAAATTTCTAAATTTTTCATACCCTTCCTTAGTGAGCACCTATGGTCCTAGAGGAAGCTACATACCAAATTTCATTCCAATCCGTTCTGTAGTTTTGAAGAAATCGTGATTTAATAACTTTGATCCCAAAACCCCCTAAAATTTCGATTTTTTTTTTTAAAAACCCTTTCTTAGTGAGCACCTATGGCCCTAGAGGAAGCTACATACCAAATTTCATTTCAATCCGTTCGGTAGTTTTTGAGAAATCGTGATGAGTGAGTGAGTGGTATTTCGCTTTTATATATATATAGATATATCATCCAAATGAATGCAATAGGCTTTCTCACAGGATAAACATATTCTTCTATCTTAAGAATGAAAAAAATATCAAAGAGGAAAACAGACAGTAAAGAAAATGTTCAAATAGAAACAAGATAATATTAAAAATACAAAAAAAATCTGAAACCATACAAATTATACCATTTAGAAAACATTTACTCACGTTTACATAGAAAGATTGGACCAAGAGAAGATACATTTAATGTAATTAAATATTTACATTAATGTTTTTCAATCTAAGATTACATTGATATGGTACTTCTATGAGATGTGACATGATTTTAAATTCTAAATTAAGTTAAAAGACCATTAATAAAATAAATATGAATGTTGCAGTTATTAGACCTACATTCTCAACCAACCTTATACAGAGTGACCAGTAATTACGGGATCAAACTTCGGGGAATGGTTCTATACTATCCGATTATTAAAGATAATGACAGAAAATGTACAATATTGCTGTGTTTACTGTGTTGGTATAGTATGCCGGGTTGAACAAACCAATTATTACTCATAACTTAACTACTATCCTTCATCCGATTGTTTTTAAAGTTACACCATCCGATAGGGAATCAAAATAAATACAGAAAAGGTATCTTGACATTTTTCGTTAAAATGTACGGTTTTTGAGTTATTTAGGTTTGAAATTTTCAAACAGCTGCCATTTTGAAACTCATGATTTGATAGTATCGATTATTTTTCTTGAGATATATCATTGTTAGGTTAAGCATCATGCCAAGTTTGAACTCAATCAATCAAACCGTTCTGAAGGTATGAATAAATAATTATTTTGTACAAAACCAAAATGGCGGATATCTGGGAAACGAAGAGTTTTCGGGGCTATGTTTATATGAACTTTTTTTCTTATTTTTACCCATAGAACCATTCCCCGAAGTTTGATCCCGTAATTACTGGACACCCTTTATAAACTACTAATGTACAAGCAGGTTCTCAAACCCGCATGGACTTTTGGTATAGGCTAGACTATTGTGTTGTATTTAAGAGTTCAAATATTTATTTTGGGAGTTAAAAAAAACGACCTGATTTTAAAGAATATCCTACTTCTTGTGAGAATACGCCACGAAAAGCGTGTGGTTCGCAGTTAGTGACCAAGAAAAACTCAAAAACGAGATATCGGCAGTAGTAACTTTAGTCGAAGAAGTTTCCTTGTTGCAACATGCAACAAAATGTGAAGAACGGATTTCATTAAACTGGGGACATAGGAAGCCGATCTGCCAAAATCCACTCCGAATAGAATCTTTGGTGAGGTGTCCTATCCTATACGCTCCTATACAAATTGTTTGCATTTTTAACTAAAAAGCCCACAAATGACTTTACTTACCATAAATGGGTTTTTTATGTTTCGGGGTTTTTATAGTATCTATTTTTTTTAACATGCTAAAGAAATTAATTTCAACGACTCCACTTATTACATTTATTTATTAAAATTAGTCCAGTAGTTCTCTAAGTATTTGAGTTAAGAAACTAAATCCTTTGATAAACAATCGATAAGTTCCATACTGTTCAGTATTATTTGTATTATATTTATAAAACATCAAATTACCAGATAGGATGTTTCTTATTTAAATAAAGAGTTGAACAAAAAAATGAAAAGTATTAAAAAACTAAATAAAATTATATTACTAAGGAATTTTGATTTATTGTTTAACATTATTTTACTACGAATAGAGATACAATAGTTATTTTACTACAAATAGTTTGGTATACAAAAAGTAAACTGAATGACAATGTCGAGTGGAAGATCGTTAAAGGGATCTATCAAATAACGATCTTCATTAGTCATGAAATGAACCCATACGATTCTGAGACAGGAGGAAAATAGAAGGGATTTAATTACTGGACTAGAAAATATTAGCTGTTAATGGAATTGACTAAACGGTTATTATTTAAACTAAGAGTTGGTATTCTCACTGTTTAGCCATAGATAGACTGATTAATGTATTTAAAGTATTGTTAATAAATGTTGAACTAAATTACAAGTGAAAAACAAGGACTAAGACTGGGATTTGAACCCAAAACCTTCAGCGTCCCGTGCTAGTGTTCTGCAAACTGTGCTACCCTGATCACAACAGATGTTTGTCAATGTTACCTTACTTGTACGGTTAACTGTATTTTTCTGAATTAACAGACTAACTAAATCGATTCAAACAATATTGAAATCAATATTTATTCTATTTGCAGCTGACTATCGTGTTATTTAATGCTACTTATATATTTTAATAATTTTCAAGCTCTATACTTATGCTGAAAGGGTTATTTACCTAAATTACAAGTGAAAAAACATTGACCAAAACCGGGATTTGAATCTAGAACCTAGAACCTTTACATTTTCTTGCTAATTCTCGGATTCAATAACACGGCCGTAGGCTGCAAATAAAATGTAAGGTTTATTCCAACGTAGTTTGATACGTTATAATTTGTTTGCTAGTTCAGAAAAATGCAGTAATCCGTACAAGTGAGATAATATTGATCAATATCTGGTGTGATCGATGTATCTTAGTTGGCAAAGTTCTGATAGTTAATTTAATAGCCTAATGATTGTTATTGGTTACATTGTTAGTTCGGAATATTGTGTGGATGAAACGGTGTTGTTTGTAATTAGGTTTTGGTAAAACTTTCGGGACACCTAGTAGTACGTAACAGGTACCCACCAACTTATATAACAATGACCACTGGATCTATGTAAATCAGTCTTAGCACAAATAATATATTATTATAAATACATGGAAATTGATAACAATGAAAAAAAATCTATTTATTATAAGTTAAGAATTTTCTATACTTTCATTATTCTAATTCGTACTTAAAATATTCACTGTTTAATATACCCTACGCCTTATTGTAAACCTGTATTAAGAAATTGGAAACATTGCCACTTCCATCCATAATCATTATACAGTCTACTTCTTTAATAAAAAGTGTTCACACTCGTTTATACAACAAAGAAAAAGAATCATCCATATAAAATCAGTGGAACATAACTTTAAGTTGCCAACATATCACCTATGTAGCATTAAAAACTGTTGAATTTATAGGTAAAACATTCTTTGATAAGCTTGTTTTCTTTTAAATTTAAATTTCAATAAATAAAAAATTGAATAATTTTATCTCATTTTTCAAGAGGTTATTTAAAGTATTTCTGCGTACAAAAGTTTATTACGGTAGCTGAGAATATTTAAACGACACATTTATGTAAATAGGTGTAAGTTGAATGAAGCTATTTTTATTTTGTTATGCATTTCCATAACAATCGTTTATTTTTATATTATTTTGTATTTATGTTTGTTATTACAATGTTACCAGTTTTATCACTTTTGATATTTGTTTGTAAAATTTTATTTGATATTAATAAAACATTAGTAAAAATAAACATATTATTTTGTATGACCTAACCAAAACGACTCGTCATTTTTTGTCTCTCTGCTACGCAGACGACCGCAGAGGACCTAGTAGGTCCTTTATGATTTATAGTGGAGCAGAAAAGACTGTTTAATAATTTTAAATGATTTAACATGTAAAATCTACTTTCTTTAGAAGTTTCCATGTAATAACTTCTGTAGTAAAGAGCAGAAAACTATTGACAGTCAATTTATAACCCACGCCATTCAGTAACCAACGAGTGTTAGCAATAGAGTAAGGGGAACAGCATGCGGTCTGGAAATCACCGGTATCAAACAGACCATTAGGGTAAATCACAGCTTTGTGAAGGCAGACCCCGTGGTTTGCATTGTTTGCAGTTTTCAATACTCTTCGTCTCATGAAGTATATCAATCCACCCCCAAGACAATTAGACGAACGCAAAGTAAAAACAAAAAATATGATATTGATTGATATCAACATAAAAGGATAGGGGAAGTTGTGTAATAATCGTTTCGGACTCGGAGAGCCAAACAATAGTTGACGCAAAATGCTAAGCACACTAGAACCATCGATTACAAAGCACCGAACATTACAAAATCTGCCGGTGAAAGAAACTTATAATCGATCTATATATATAAGAAAATGTAAGAGTATAATATTATAAGAGAATTATAGTAACTAGATGGTTTTGGAGATAAGGACTAAAACTGAATCATGACTGTTTTAAGAGGAAAGACTGTTTGTTGACGCGACGGCTCAGAAATATCGAATAAAATTTGACAAGGCTTGAAGTTTGGTATTTTTTGCCAACTCAATATCAGAATATTTGTATTTGATTTTCAAGTGTAAAGAAAAGCTACTCTTATATAATTATTATTCTTAAATAATTATACTATCCAATTAATATCATCCAATTAAAATATTCTGGTATTGAGTTGGCGATTTGAGAACATGGAAGCTGCATATGTTGTTTTGAGTACTTGAAAAATATACAAAAAGTGCATGGTGAAAAGCAAATACTTTAAAGTAAAAGGAAAGCTACAGAGTTTGTTTGAAATAATTAATGTCAGGAAAGTATTATGATATATACTTGGATGTGCGTCGGTAGTGACACTAATTTTTTTACCCAGACATGACATCTAGAATTGTACCTACTTCAAGCCTCGTCAAATTTGAATCTATTTCTTAGCCGTCGCGTCAATGAACGGTCTTTGCTCTTAAAACAGTCATGATTCAGTTTGAGTACTTAACTCTAAAACCATCTAGTTATGATTTGAACTCAGGTTAAAAGGTGTACTCGTGTTTGAACTCAGCGTTGTTGGTCCTTGGATCATCCAGATGTTCTAGATTGCGCGGCGTTTATTGATATACAAAATGCCTTGTTTAATATAATAAAAGTAGATTTGTATATTTATCTTGCAAAATATTAACATTCATTAATTTATAAGGAAAACATATTCTGTAACAATTATTTCAACTCTTCTTAAAGTTATTATGTTTTACATGTTTAATGGTGACAGTGTTTACTAAATTTTCCAACATTATATACACTTTTAGAAATATATCAACTCCTATAAAAGCGAGTGTGCGTCCGTACGTACGTACGTGAGTAACATTTAATATAACTGCTGATTTCACTCATCATCTGTAATATTTAAACAAACCCAGGGTATATTATAGATTGAGGTTATGTTTACAACTTCAATCATTGTAATGTCTTGTGAAGTTGATTTTTTTAAATACGAGCTAAATAACAGCTAATGTATGCTATTATATACGTTATAATACTTGCTTTGAGGTTATAAACCATAAATACAACCTTTTATCATCAACTTTGAGATTATAAACCATAAATACAACCTTTTATTATCAATATATTTTTGTATACAAATTTAAAGAAAAGATACATATTTCTTTAACTTCGAAAACATTCCTACATCTAATCAGCTGATTTCACCCATCATCCGTAATACACAAACCCAGTCTAGATAACAGTTTGGGGTTATGTTTAGGACATCAATCGTTATAACCTTTTATCATCAATATATTATTTGCTTATAGAAATTTGAAGAAGAGATATATTCATTTAACTTCGGAAACATTCGTACAACATATAAACATATTCGATTATTAATTTCTTTACTATAATATTAATAACTTCTAAATCATTTGATCTATCAATATGAAATAAAAAGCAATTAAAAGATAGTGTTTTTATCTTTCTATAAATATATAATAACGTAGACTATATAAAAATAAGAAATGTTTAACAAAAATACCTACAGTTTTATAATCCTTATTATTGTAAACATTTACCAAGTTAAAAATTTCCGTCAGCTTAGTTATGTAGGCCCAGGTAAGTATTCCTTAATGTTGTTTTTCAATAGTTTGTTTTTTAAATTATGTATTTCTGATGTGTATCTAATTAATCAGCCTGTGTTTTTTCACGGGGGCTTACTAGTTTAAATCATAATTTCAGTACAGATTTTACATCACATTTTAAATAACATCTGCAAACAATCCCGTGATATATTGGTACTTCAACAAGCTAACGTTGTAAACAATTGTAATTCAATGATAAAGTTACATACAAATTAGAAAATTCCGGAGTGTTACCGACTCTTAAAATCGATTACTAACGAATTTCAATAAGAAAGATGAGCTATTGCAGTAAATCTTATGGTGAGACCTAAGGTCGGAAGTAGTCAATGAGCACCAATTATAGTCCCCAAAAATATATTAATAAAATGTGTTTGCATCTCAGCACCAGCCTCGGCTCACGCGCTGTTTCGTTCCTCTCGGATCAGAAGTTGTCTCCAAGGTAAAATCCCCCAAGTGGATTTGAAAAGGGTACTTTTATGGTATTTTACTTTTTTATTAATTTTGGGAAAACCAAACGTGCTATATAATGTCATGTTAGAAAACAAAATATGCAGAATAATTTCCTAGATTTATTTTTGTTTCAAAAACTACAAACAAATTTAATTCTAGTACGAAGAGTCTCAACAAATGTTTTACTATAAGTCAAAACACGTGCTTCCTGTTGTAATATTTTTGGTTGACAAACTCGTCCGAGCGACTTAAAAAATAAACGTGCGAACCAAAATGTGGACCAAACGGGACGTAAAACGTGTCCGTTAGATTTTGAACACATACGTACAATATAACACACACATATATAATATATAACCTTAATGACACACTAAGACCTGTTTTGGGGACTATTGACTACTCCCGACCTTAGGTCTCACCATAAGAGTCGCTTCAATAGCGCCCCAGTTTTTTTTTAAATTTGCTAATAATACAAGAAGATGAATCGATGAGCAATTTAAACTGGTATCCTCAACGAAATCAATCTAACTTTACCTTCTGCCATTACTTACTACATTTAATCCCATTGAATTCCAGGAGTGTTGCTATTTGCTAGCCTAAATTTAGGACTAAAGAAAATAAATCTTATCCGTTCCAATATCAGACAACAACCGAGACACCACACCTTTAGAGTAATCGTGGATATACCATTAGAGATCTGTGCTTTATCTCAACACATATATCGGTACCACTTTAAACAAAATTCCACATTGGTACAAGCTTGAATACTTCAGAAATTTAAACTGCACAAATATCTTAACAATTCTCACTAAATATTTTTCACAAACGTATAACGTATATTGATCGAAGTACCTACTAATGATAAATAATATAGTTGGAAGAACTCATATAAATAAGAATTGTTTGCCAAAGAACTAAACCCTCGCTGTACTAACATGAGAAACAATATGTTTGTTTATCCTGCGATGATATACTATGCTCTATTAGCATGCTCTTACAATGTCACTTTAATGTTTTTTAAAATAATATCTACTCTCTGACCGCTTTTAGCATCACAGCTTGTACTATACGATCGCCTTTAATGGTGTGCAATAATACCACTTGAGTAAATGCATCTATAACTCAGAGAGCGGAGTTATCCTTGAGAAGGCTAGCGTTACACTATTGCATTAGTAAGAGGCTCGAGCTCGACTAGATTATTTCTTGTGGGGACGTACGTTTTTACTAACTGAAATCTTATTTTTATTTTGCATACAACAGTTGATTTTGCAGAAAACTTTTATGTGTAGTCTGTAGATAACAAAAATCATCCCGATGCTTCCTGTAATTCGACTAAAACGTCCTGTTTTTCGTCCTGTATATAAGAAAAACCAATAATGTTTAATTTACCAGTGCTGTCATCTACAAAATATATTTTAGATGTTAATGAACTATGAACAACTTCCCGCAAGTTACAACATTTTATCTTCAAAATTCGATGTAAGGTTTGTAAGGCATTGAATAAATGTATGGAACTTTTCCTCCTGGTATTGAACATTCTTAAGGCTCTTCTTTACCTTAAAGAAAACTCCCGAGTGTCCAGTATGATTTTAATAAAAAGGTCTGACTCAAGCCGCAAAATCGTTGAAACATGCATTCGTGTTTCGGATTCTATTTATAAATTAATAATCTCGGAAACTACTTTAAGTTATAAAGAAGGCTTTATATATTTTACCTGTTAGCTTAAAATATGTAATTTATTGCTTAAAACTACCAATAAATGCATTAAAAATAATACATTTTTACTCAGTTAAACTGTTGATTAAAAGGAGTTACCGTCGATTTCTTTCAATTATGAGATATAAGTGAAAAGTACACAGCCTTTAAGAACAAATTAAGATATTTCACAACTATTTAGGTTGAAAAACAGCGTCCGAAACACGATAGTACGAACCGCATATTTTTGCTGTTTTACACAAGACCCTTAATCAAACCCTGATTCGAAGATCTCGGAAGAACTACTACACCAACGCAGACAATAATAACACAATTTCTGATTGTAGATTATATTATTTCAGTTACAATGTGCCAATAGTATTTTAACGAAGTAGAAATAGTATTTAGAAAATCTCACATTCTGCAATTATATACAGTAAGTACGGTGCTAATATCTGTGAAACCAAATACTTAAACTGCAACCTATAAATATTATTTTAAAAGGGTAATGCAATATTTTTCACCAATCACGTCATAATATAATGTCTCACGATTTTTAGAAATGAGAAATGAGTTACATATTTACACAAACTTTAGAATCAACAAAACTAGTCGTGGTAGTTCACCCGGCCAATGCTCTCCAGGGCGCCTTGCTGATTTCCCAAAGGGTATAAGTCGACAAAGGTCTAGTATTAGGGGATGATAGACAAGCTAGTCGTAGACGGTCCTTAAGTCTTATTACCTCTAAACTCTCTGGGGTCTCTCGCAGTGTCAACGTGTCATGCTCTGAGATATCTAGTTCTAGAGTCTAGAGTTAAGTATGTGTCAAGAGAATTTTCTATTATTGTGACAATCACGTTCGTCCTTGTAGTTGTGGCTATATTCGGAATAGAGTCAAACAGACGACTTTCTTCAGCTAGGGTAAAGGTACTACAATATATGAAGAATGCTAATCCCTAAATGTTCCATTAACCAGAATGAAAAACATATATTTTCTGTAAATTTTATGGGGGGAAAACTAAGCAATGATGTTACAGGAACAATCAAAAACCACCCTATTTACAAAACCAGTACTGCTAACTAAGAAAAAAGTGATTTTAGATGAATCCATATCCTTTACAGAAAAACTATACCGGATGAGAATTTTGTGAAAAATTATAAAAAATGTATTTTTCATTAAAGCGTTGTGCGGGAATTACCTACTGTGCTTCTCCTTTCAGTAGACCTCACCACCAATGATTGTTTAAAAAATGATTATAATGCACAGTTTTAATTTTTAATATTAATCTGTCTCAAAAAGTTTCGTATATAAGGGTACCATCGTCAGGTGAAAGTTGCAGAATATCAAACAACGTATATAATGATGGATCACTTTTAGCTTACGAAAGCACACAATTTATAAACATACGAATACAAATTATCTTTACTTTTATTTATCTTTGCGGATCTGAAGTTGGATGATTTTTCCCACTTAAATTTGAAAAATATTAAAGACAAAACTTATATGTATATGTAAGTCCCTACAACTCTCCGTTTTCTCTTTATTTGAGCTTTGGCTATCCCTAAATAAAGCCAATTTTAAATTTACGGCAGATGTATAAAATCCTTTTATCCGTTCCTATAAATATCTACTGACAAACAGCAGACATACTATTAGTGTTATTATTATTGTCTTCCTCTCCCTTTTGAGGTAACGAACTTACAAATAAACTACAATATTTACAAAAACAACTAACAAATTTTAAATTAAGAAATGACAGGATACATATACTTTTTGTTAGATTTAAAAGAAACACCTAGGATTAAACGTATAAAAGTTACCTTTCATAACATAAATAATAGAAATAATCTCAGTGGGATTTGATTTATACTGGCAATTACTGAGTTCCTACTAGGAGTTTGAATTACATTCCTTCCCCCAACCATTGTAATACTTCACCGAGATGTACTCTCAACCTGCAATATGTGCTTACATCGAAGTAGAATTGCGTGTGGGCTCTTGGCTTAGGTTTATTTTTCTCTTAAAACAGCCTACAACTTTCCTTGTGAATTGTCTCTTTTAAGTTAAAAGTAGGCGAAGTAAATGTGATCACGTGACTGAGAAAGCTCTCGACACTTTCATACTTTGAAATTTATGATTAGTTTATTTGTGTTTCTTGGCGTTTCGTTTTGTGTATCTGCCAGACTTTACATTTTACTCTTTGATAGAAGTAGTAATGTTAAATCTAGACACATGTTTAAGAAAGGTAAGGGCCAAGAAAAACTGTACGCAGAAGGTAATAATTCAGAATGAACGCAATTTGTGTATAGTAAATAAATAAAGGATTTATTAAAGTGAAAAAAATGTAATACAAATATCCCATAGAAACTGATCACATCAAAGAAATATAATACTTTTTCTAATTAGAAAAATCCGGTTACTGTGTACAGTTATATGAACTAATGCAATAAACACACATAGAGATTAACATAACTATTTAAAATTATTGTTTAAGAAAAACAAATCTTTTACTTATAAACAAAAAAACCTCTAGAACCTGCCATTTAAAGATAAATAGACTCATCGAAATCATAATGAATAAGACCATAGGACAAACATTTTACTTTCAGGAACTAAAAACGTCTTCTTTACTCGTAGATATACTTCGCATATTATACTTTGGTACATAATTAACCCCAAAGCTGTTAGAAATAGACATTCTTAAGTGAACTCCACTTAGGTATGAAGGTGTTTAAAGGGGATTATTAATCAACCATCGAACATAGCTATTAGTTTATTTCTCTTTTTTTATACTCCAGTAATTTACTAATGAACTACAGTTTTGACAGTTTAAATATTAGGTAACTTAATTATTTGGGAGATTGCCACCCAAAAAACACTTTCACCGAATTTGGCTGTCAACGATTTTTATTTTCCTATGGCATTTAAAAATTATTTTGCCATTTACATGTTGCTCCGGTTATTGCCGACAGAACGAATATACAAGGCTTGTATTGTGCGTCTTTGAAATGGGTCTGCTCATCAGTTGACTGCTAGCTTTGACGTAAACTTCGTTTTTCATTTAAGCGTAATGTGTGAAATTCAATATCTTCTAAACAACAAAAATTCAGGTGTATACAATACATGGTAGTATTTCTATTTTTGGGAAATGGTTTTTTGTAGCACAGTTAGTATGGAAGCGAAATTTCAAAGCGCCATGGTTTAAGACCAAATATTTTCGAATTCGGCTATTTACCTATTGGTCAAGGAGTGTTATTCCACTCCTTTTCTTCATTAGGTCTGTATTCAGAAAGTGATTACGTGAAAGAAACGGAATCTTATTACATGTGGTACCCTCCACCTTATATAATAATAGTTAGAGAGTAATTATTCTGGATGTAAAGTGTTAGAGTGGTCGTGCTAAATATGGCCTGCACAAAAGCGATAGCTGATGTCACAGTTTATAGTTAAGGAGGCAGCGTGATGGTCATGCATAAATTAGCCTGTTTGTAACCTTGGTCTGGAGTGGACTCGCTTTCCTTTACCTTCATTTAGTTTGGTTGTAAGTTCGGACCAGAAGAGAAAATGATTGTTTTGCTTTACTATACGCTTTGGAGTGATAGAAGCGTTTCGCCGCCTTATGTTGAAGAACCTTCTCAATCATAACCCATCCTGACAACGTCCAGAAGCTGCCACAAAATTGAAAGGACAAATCCTTCAAGGAGGAGAGGCATCACCTTGGAACCACAGGGGTAACTGACCGCGAGGAGCCCGTCACATAATTATTATATTTTAAAACAACTTATGAGTGTGTCACTTAAAAATTTGAAGATATTCAAAGTTAATGTTCCCAAACAAATTATTACTTGGGAATTAAAACACGATTTTGAACACTAAGTACATCTAAAATTATAATTGTTCAACAAACATATTCAAGTGAATGTTAATAAAAACCATTCAAATATTATCGTTTTGCAATAGTAATCCTATAGTTCAAATTATAATTTTGTCTGAAAATGGCATAAATCAAATATAATAGTAAATTTCCATTAAATTTATTTTTAGAGAATTAATCTATACAAATGCATATATTTCTGGACGTTGTAGTAAAATACAAATTGCATAGACCGACTGACAATTTGCAAACAAATCAACAAAATTATGCAAAAAAAAACTAAACCACGATGTGAAAAGTTAGTTCAACATCTACATATCCGAAGTTAACTACAAAAAATATCTCTCATTAGCTTCCACACATGGCGCTTACGCCTTTGGATAATACTCCATCAGGAATTGCGTTTTGATATATGGCACACTTTGCTAGACGTGAGGGTGCTGTGCCTCTGTCTCTCTCTCTCTCTCTTCCTGAACTCATTAAGCCGCATAGTCGTGCGTCTGGTCTCGACTTAATTGCCATTGTCAACGCAGATTTCAAATAACCGTATATTTAGCTATATAAAGGACATTCTTTAGTTTCTTGCACATAATTAGCACACACTCAACTATGTAAAGGCTCAAATCGTGTGTTGAGAATAGTGTAGTTTGATTTACATTTATTTAACATATAGTTTTACGAGTTGAAATAATATAAATAACACTTTACTTGACTCCATCAACAATAAAACGCAAAATAAAACTGAAAATGCATCTCAGAAGATGACGACTGTTTCCTTTCGTTGCAAATTAGAGTTAATTTAGTGAACTGTATCTTTTTTTTAAATTAAATACCTTAATCATTAGTTGCAGTTGGATAATACACATAAACGCTTGGTTTTAATGCTAAGATTTCTTTCTTTGAGGCTTCTATTTTATTCACTAAATAATAAATAGATTATAATACAAAAAAAGTATAAACATATATTCAAAAGAGTAGTTATAGTTTTTGTTAGAGAGTTATTTATTCTTTATAATTAGAGGGAGAAAAAACCAGTTAACAGAAAAAGAGGGGAGAAGAAGAAAAGTAAGACAATAATAATAATTAAAGAAACTTATGGTTATAGTATAAAATATATTTTGTAGTAATATATTTTATTGACTTTTAGCCAATAACAGCAATTGTAATATATGGGGGATAGCATGCTTTATAACCTTGTTAAATGACATCTTGATAACTTTTCGTTAGTGGGAAATTTGGCGGGAAATCCTTTAATGGTTCTGATTTTTGCTTTGGATCCCTAAAAGATACTACATTTTCATATTTTGTTTAAGTTTTTTATTTATAAGAAAATTATTAATTTGACCGATCTCCGATATCATCATTACAAAACCACATTTATATCTTGGCCATAGAGTTTTAAATAGTTGCACGTTCTCAGTAAATAAAATAAAATATAATTACATGTTAAAAGGCATGTTTATACTCTCTTGCTCTTTGATTATACAAACGTTTAGTTAAAATTCCAATTAAGAATGTTTCTTATTCCAATGTTTTGTCTACAATGAAAGTTCCTAACCAGTATCTTCGTTACTTTTAAATGTACGACTAGTTACCAGACTAAATTACCAGATTAATACCAGACTAGTTTTACCAAAGTATAGAGCCTCAAAAACATTCTTTTAAACATGAAATGAAAAAATATGTTGTAAACTGTTAGGTTCTAAATAAATGTTTACAGAAAAACATTGCTGATGAAATTAAGCAAGACTACAAGATCCAGCTCTTTACTTTTTAACTGAAAATAATTTTATTGTTAGGATGACTATTTTTTACAAATAATAGAATTTACCATCGCAATCTCCATGGTAGTTTTCATACAATACTGCCTTACCCGGCTTCATCTGTGCTAAAAATGTGGCGTTTTTATCAAGCTATTTAAAATTATCATTAATTTGTTAAAATAAAATGTATTTTGTAAAAAAATACCAAATAAATTAAACTCCTGTCAGCTATTTTGTGGATAATGACATTTTAATACTTATATACACTATATTATTCAATCTAGGGATCAGATCACTCAGGCACACAGGTCACTCAGAGGACAATGCCTAAACATTCTAAAGTTGAATCTGAATTATATAAGGAGTTTTTGTCAGATAAATCGTTACTAACAAATACACACAACTAAGTTATGCAAGTAAACCCTACACTACAAGGTGAATAAAGTAATAATCTTTCCTGAGATGTACACATATTACAATCAATTTGAGGCACAGCGTGACTGGCAGGTACTCGTCAAGTCTGCTGTACTTGGAACCTTCAACCACAGACTATAGTATAGTCTATGCTTCAACACAGTTGCTTATGTTCCAGCCTAGTTAATGGCGTTCGATTTACTTGCATAAAGTAAAAATACGTTTAAGGTGATAAACCTTAGAGAGTCATCGTTCGCTGCGTAAATATTGTAAGGTATTGCAAGTTTCATTAACAACGGATAAGTAGTATTTAAGCAATAGTATACAATCAAAAGTTCAATCGTTTCCCCTTTATAACACTGTGTGCATAGATAACTTGGATATCTAACGTTTTATCACTATTAGAGATTAGAATAATTTTAATATTCGTGTGAACATATAAAAATCATAATATAAAGGTTAATAAAATGTTTGTATCTCCGTCAAGTGGTAATCTTTTTATGTTGAAACACTAAAGTGGTTCCAGATAACAGCACTCATCCATCATCCATTGAAAATATCACTCACTTACACAAACACAACCAATGTATACATTGAATTTAATTTGTGCAACAATCAAGGTTGTCAGTAAGAGAGCCGGGACAGAACATGAAAATATAAAAATCACGTTTAGTATTAGATATTTTACTTTAGCTTGAATGTAGACCTAGTAATAAAGACTAATGACTAGAGGAACTCAGTGTTGACAAACTAAAGTAAGCCGGCGAAGAAGTTAAAAGCTAAATATTGTCAACAGAAAAGGGGAAGTGTTGAAGCGAAGTGATTAAATCACTCTCTAGAAATAGACGTTAAGCACGTGGGCAGGTCGGACTGTTTGTAGTTACAAAAATAAGGAGGAGACTACTATTACCCTCGCCATTCCGAAATTGGAAGAAAACCAGTTGTTTGACATGACACCCAACACAGGCGGGTAGAAAACTGAAGTCTACATAAAGCATAAAGCCACAAATTTGCCAAGAAGGACTAATAAGGTGATTTTATAAATACTGGCTATCGATTTACCTTCACTAAACTCTGCTCCTCCATTCGTTTTCTTCATTAGTCTAACTGACATGAAGTAAAGACGTTATAGTCCAGTCAAACAGTCTCCGGGGCTGCCTATTTCAGGATATTATATAAGTATTTTGTGTCTGAATAAACAAACATACTTTGGACAAAATACTTATGTAAGTCATTAATTATATTAATTTTACTAATTGGTAATTCAATCAATGTATGATTAATAAGTAATGGCATGTATTATTAATTATAAAGCCCAAATAAATAGTTTTTAATAAATAAATAGTGATAAAATATAGGTCTCTACTGAGTTTTGGGTAAAGGAATCTTGACTTAGCGGTTTAGCGTAATATGACACAAAACTTCAACGCGCTCTAGCGGCTACACGATTTGGCCCAAATAAGTGATTAAGGTGTGCAATTTGTAGTGGATTTAATGTAGTTTTAGCAGAATGGAAGCAATTTTGTAATTAACAGCATAGTGTTTAAGTTACAAGCGAAAAACTAAACAAAAAACTGGGTTTTTCGGAAAGTAGTAAATTTTACCCTTTTTCAGCGTGCTCTAGCGGCCAAACTGTTCAATAAAAAAATACTTTTGAGGGATGCTTTTTGTAGGATAAATTTAATTTAATTTTGTAAAGGACAGTCTACCTCGAAAAGTGCAGTGTTATGACTTTTTGGCAAAAAAACTTAAAAATTTTGAGGTTTTTTTCGATTTTCGTTGTGAAGCCATATCCGTGAGGAGTAGCAAAGTTGAAATTCGGATTCAGCACCCCAAAAAAAATATAGAACGATTAAGAAGAAAACTTCTATATTTTTAGGGATTTTGTGTCAAACAAAATAAACAATAAACAAAGGGCGAAGTTAACTATTGCACTTCAACCAGCGTGGGTAATACTTTGTAAAGTGAATATGTATATCTCAAACGATCGAGTTTTAATGAACTTAGTTGTTTAAAACCCTTGCCAACTTGAGCTTTCACTATATCATAACACCTGAATCTGTCAAAGTAATTAAGATACATGTCTATCCTATCCATAAAGAAAGTGACCTTATAACGGGTATTTTTTAAATATGCCCACCTAGCACGACACATTTAAAAAAATATATAACATGTACACTCTGTACCTAAATATAAAGAGGTAGAGAAATTAAATGAATTGTTAGAGGTTCCAAAAGTCACCTACAACTCCAGATTAACCGTTTGCATCTGTCAGTAAGTTGATAAGCATCATCATTGGAGGAGCACACACAGATGATATTTAAATTAAAAAAGAAGTTTTTTCTTCTACTCTGAATTTTACTACCATGATGTCACCTTTAGCGGAACATCTACATTTTCCCAAAGATCAGCATAAAAAAGAGCAGTTCATCCATACGAAACCTTAATGCAAAAGTATGTTTGCTATAAATTCTACATAGGCCTATGTATAGTGCTAGTACGCGAAAACGAGTTCGTCAACTGTTAATAAATTTTTCTTATAGAAAGAAAAACGAGAAAATATGTATTTGTGTTGCGTTTTATATAAACGAGAAACTATTTTCCTAATTTGTGTATAGTTTGTAGTCAGAATAATTTTTGTTTACCTTTTAAATAGACAATGTTTTATAACGCATTGAGAAACTGAACAACAATTAAATGTGAGCAGAACAAAACAAAATAATTTGGACTGGTCTTAACTTTCCGTTTAGGTAGAATAACAAATTGACCCACATAAGCACTTATAATAGCTGAATTAGTTTTTCAGTTTTAATATGAATTCACAAACAATTTACGTCTGGATAACATAAACTAGATTATAAACCGATTACCATGTTTTCGAACACAAAAATAGTTAACAGTTTTAACCACATTAACATTTTTGATATTGCTTAAATAAGGATTTTAATACCTAGGAATAACCACCAAAATGACAAAGATTTGAATTGCTGAAACAAAATTTGATCATTTACAAATAAATGTTACTTAATAAAATAATGAAGTTTCGGAGGTGGTATGATAACTTTGTTTTGTATTGATTTAATTAGTTTCTAAAGAAATAACAGCAGATAACATGAATTTTCTTAAGGGGGTTCGCTACTAGAAAAAGCCAAAAATTTATTTTTGACAATTTTTTGTATTTCATAATAATGTTCTGGTTTATTTTCTGAACACAACAATATATAATTTTGCTCATTTTGTTTTTTTTTTTTAATTTGAGGAAAACTTTTTTTTAACCATGCAATTATAAAATTTGAACACATTTTTACTGTTCTTTTTTATTTTTGTACATGATAATGCACATTTTCAAATACATATTATGTATACATAAAACATTTTTTGTATAATGTGTCAACATCTATTTTTATAGATTTTTTTCTATAATTTTTAAAGTTATACCTTAGAACTGCTGCAAAAATGTGCACCCATTTCCCCAAACTAAATAATTTGTGCGATTTCAGGTACATAATTGGATAAAACTCTAGAATAAGAAGTCGCAAGAGGCTGAATTTTGTTGTGGCTATTCTATACATACATATATAAATTTTCATGTATTTATAAGCTATTCCCACAATAATTTTTTTTTACCTTAAACACTTTTATTATATAAACTTTTGTTACAGATTACTTTTATTTATACGAGTAAATTGTACAAGAGATTTTAGAACAACTGTTGAGCTTTCATTTAAGACTCAGTTCATCAAAATTGGTCTGATAGGTTTTGAAGAATATAAATTTTTAAAAAGTCAAGATTTTAACAAACAAATATTTTTTTATATGTATAAAAATTAAGAAAATAATATATTCCTTTAAGTTAGACCAAAATGAGATTTAAAAAAAATTAAATTAAAATTTTAAGTATCAAAGAATTTTATTACTTCCAGTAGCGAACCCCTTAAATGACAAAGTTCAAAACAAATCTTCGATATCATCTTTGTGGTTGATATATTTTCAAACATAGTTTGACTATTTGGTTATACGGGATAGAATCTGCAGTTAAGTGAGGGGATAGTTAAGGGGGGGGGGATAGAATCTACGCTGTGAACCTGGAACCTTTTTTGCTTTTCCTTTAATTCTGAGAAGATGGTCGACGTGGGAAAATTTATGGAATGTGTTAAAGAGAGATCTTCTGTCTGAGATAAACAATTAAAATAATATCATAATTATCATATACTTATCTGCACCTTAACATAATTTTTAAATAATTATAATGTTTTATAATTTTCACACACAAACTGTTTTTTTGCATTCAGTTTAAAAAAAGAAATTAATTTAAATGAGGATCAAGAGCCTGTTACACTAATGTTGTCACTACAACTTTTCGAATTGTAAGTTTTATTTTAGTCGATAGTGTATTATCCTGAGTGATTGGGTGCGTAATATAATATTACGGGTGTAAAAAACAAAACAAAATAAAGGAAAAACATGTATAATGTACACTTAATAAAAAGTGTATTTTTATGTTTATTGAACGTGTTAACTTCATAAAAGGTCATGTTCAAAAGGGGGGGGGGAAATGTTACACAAATATGAAATTCGGTCAATATTTTTATGTATTAATCTGTTCCTTAAACATATTCTCTTAACAATTCAAGATCATAATTTATTCGAATGATAAACTGAGGAAAAGGGCGATCTCTGTGCCGCTTTTTCCGGAAACGTAAACGTTTTGGAATAATGAGAGACATTATTATATACTATTTTAAAATAGGCTTATTGTGTTAAGGTTATTTAAATGTTTTTACTTACGTAAATATATTAGAATTTTGCAAAAATCAAATCGATTAAGTCAATAATTGTAGATAATAATAACATTTTAACCTCCTAAAGGACTGGCTATAGAGCAATATGTGTTCGAGATAGAAAGGTATAGTTTTGAGTTTGTGTGTAGGAAAGAGTATGTAATGTGTAATTTAAATTCAGGATTAGTAAGATATGGAGTATTTTTAATATATAACGTAATTATTGTTAAATTTATTTTATAACTGTTTTATTTTTTGTTATTGCCTTATGGACTGGGTATATATTATATAATTATATAAATACCTTTGTTATATATAAATACCTTTGTTGTAAATACCTTGCTCGCAGTCCAATATCTCTGCAATCGGTGACGACCGTTTTGCCTATTTTATTCTGGCATTGTCAAACCGAATTTTTTTTATTAGTTTAATATGATTGTTTAGGTTCTCTTTATTGATTTGACTTTTCTTGGTTTTCCTTCCACTATTTCAATGTTCTGCACTAAACTGTTTTTTATTGTAAATTAAACTTCCCCCTTAACTACTTTTTTACTCTTATTATAAGTAAATTACAATTTATTAATGTAACCTCAAAACTGGCTTTTCTTAGAGGTTACTAAAAAAATTATTCCCCAAGTGGTAGTTATTTTTGTAGTTTTTTAAAAGTTATATTTTATTTGATGTTATTTTTTCTTATAGTTAATTGTCAAATTATGTTTTTTTTTAAGTCGGTATGTCTATGTTTAAATAAATATGATCTTCGTGCTGAGAACATACCTACCACATCCCCTGTTAAATTGTGTCTAACAATAACAGAATTACTACCCCAATTTGACATATAACTATTTACTTGCACAATATTTATGTGTCTATCCAAGAAACACGTGCTGAGGTTTCGTCATTTCCTAACACACTTCCTTATAACGCACAATTTCTTCCACATGTGTGTAAGCTACGGTCAGTGAGTGTGAAGTTCCGACCACGTAGCGCTGTTCTCGGTCACAGCTGACTGAAATGTTATAATTTGTCAACGGATGCTCCTGTCAACACTGGGTGCTTTATTACGTCATGTGTAATCACCCAGTCGCAGAGGGAAAGGGTTTTACTCTTTCAAAAAGGAAGGGGTTTTTAGGTTTAAAGTGCAAATTGTTGGTTAGAAGTTGTCGTTTATAGTTAGTTAGTAGTTTAACAATACTAAATATATATATAATAGTACAGTACCTTATATTGTTCCGTCAGTGACCTCTTTTTGTGTATTTATATGACGCGTTTCGGGACGTCTATCCCATCATCAGAATATCTCGTGAAACACAGTTAATAAGTGTACACCTCATGGTTACCGGATGTCGACTGCCTGTCCCTTATAGCCCAGTCAATGATGGTAAAAAAATACGCTTTGTCGCAACTAATTAGGGGAAAGCTGAATTTTTGCAGGATGTTAGTATACAAAGTATACACTAAAAAACACAAAGTCAAAACCCCCACTCCTCTTGCTTTCTGTATCCACCCGAAACTATTATTTGCCGTGGGTTTCCTGGATTCTTATCGCTGTGTCGTATTGGGTGTTCGAATCGAAATTCAATTGCTGGTTTAAAAGTTGGTGTTCATTATTTTGTTTTTTTAGTTCAAATGCCTTATACATTTCCAGCTCTTCTACAGCGTTCATAAATTTATCTTTGCTACAAATCTTTATAGGTTTTTGAAGTTTCTCCCAAAGTCATTGTAACTGTGGTTTTCATCAATTAAATGTCGGGCGTAATTGGACTTGGATTACATGTCAGTTCCCCACACTGACACTTCCACACACTGCCCAAAATACTGACACTTCCCCACAGGCCTTGAACTGACTGAGTCATTCTACCTGTTTAATGACTCAGAAATAATCTCGACTGATAGTCCCACACCCCCCCCCCCCCCCCCCCTAGGCTACAGGCTTCAGCGATCATCGCTACAGCAGCACCAGTGCCAATGCACCTTAACATAATACTCCTTTGGAGTGAAGGAAAGCGCTCGGTCTATGTACTTTATTACTAACACCTAACCTAACCTCCACATAGTAGCCTTTGAAGTATAAGTATAGCGTAAGAGTAGCCTTGGGGGAGGGGGGGAGGAGATGTGTGTGGAAATGTCAGTCGAGATTAAAGTGTCAGTATTTTTTGCAGTGTGTGGAAGTGTCCGGACACCTTGGACTTGTTACCCGAGACCATCTTTTTTGGCAGGTGATCTTTAAAGCGCATCTTAAACGCTCTTCCTGTTTGGCCAATGTAGATTTTGTCACAGTTGTCACAGGTTATTGGGCGCCTGTTTGATCTTCCAACGGTCTTGCGTTTTGTGGATGGAGTAACTTTTGAACTTTGTTAGTGGTGCGGAAGGTTTTTGTCCTATTAATTTTCTTAAAGCGTCATATAAATACACAAAACAGGCCACTGACGGAACAATATAAGATACTGTACTATTGTATTACAATTTAGAGACCTTGATACTAAAAAACGGATTTCAAAAGGGAAAACACTCAGGCTATCATCGTCTGACAATAACTTGTACCCTGAAGGGAGCGATACAGTACACCGACCTTTTCACAAAGAAGTAAACACAAAATTGTAGTGTCACTGATTGTTGTAGATCTTTTCAATTTAATGATGTATAGCATTTTAGTGGCGAGTATTACAGTTAACTTCACGCCGTGGTCAAAATTAAATGTTTTGTATAATTTTCCTTGTATTTGCAATGGTATTGAAAGAGTTATAAGTTCTCTCAGAACTCAAACTTCTGAGAACCAAAAACAGAAAACTGAAGGATATTAGGAGAATTATCTTACTAGAGATCATTCTTCGGAAACTGGTTTATAATATTTTTTAAGTTTTCAAAAAGGCTGTCCGTAATTTCCTTTTGTAGTTTTAATAATAAGCATACATAAGCAAAATAAGTTCACATAAATAGCCGCTTTCGGTTTGAGTGGTCGAAAAATTATTTTCTTCATATCGAAATGTTTGTCTTGCCAAGATCTTTAAAATCAATTGCCACGCTACCACTGAAATGTCAAAGTCAAATTGTCATTAACTGTCTCCAGCATTATTTTCTACATTATAATTAAAATTGGATAACGTAGCGTTTCACCAAGCATTTCCTTAATTAGAAGTCATATTTGAAAAAAACCGTGATTATCAATTTTAACAAATAACGAATTTAAAGGGGACACTATGGCCTTTGCAGTCACTCTGAAAACTGTTTAAAATGTACGAACTTAATCAATATAAACAATAAAAATAACACAGTATTTTCAAACGCGTTTCAGCGTCGAAGTCCACATCATCTGTGACAGGTTTAGTTACAGTCTTACAGGTAATTGATAATGATCACTTGTTCATCGAAACGCATTTGCCCATTCAACGTTTTTTTGTGAGAACCTAGGTATTCATTTTGTTTTTTTAAATGTCGTTTCTTTCTCATGAGACCAGTTAAAAATTTGTTTAATTTTAACTTATAGTAACAATAATATTTATTTAAAGAAACCTAAACTAGATATGCCAAATGGAAAATGTTACCAATCAAAGTAACCAGTTATTGGTAAGTGGTTAGAATTGAAAAAAACAAAAATACATTGTAAAACTAAATCAGGGTTTTAAGTGATCAATCAATAAATTTAGTGCAGTTTAGACCGTGTATTTAAAACTTAACAATATTTGAACTTCCTGACAGAAATCATGCAAATAAAACATTGAAAATAATAAGAAGAGCCATTAATTGACTTAGCACTAAAGACATTTTTTAAACAGACCTAAACCAAAAGCAAAAATGCGACGGGTGCATGTGAAGAAAGCTATTCTCAACGCTAACCTAAACCCTACAAAAAAAGTTAATAAAACATGCTATAAAGCAAATAAATAAAATTTTTAAATACTAAAAACACAGGTTATAAGAATTTTTATTCAGTTTTATTATGCGAACAAATTTTAGTTGAAAGCCTGGTACATATTTTGGTTTAATCATATTACGATTCATGTTCACAATTTAATTATTTTTGGAAAAAACTTGGGAAGGATCCTTATATGTAATATGGTCTGAAACCGGTTACAGCAGCTACTAACGAAGTTTTTAGTTTACTTCAAAATCAATCTTTGGTTGTAAATAGTCGGCACATTTATTTAACTTTCCTTACGCGTGTTATTTATTGCGTATCGATACGCACGTGTGAGACGCCGTTGTGAGGCTGCGTATACCCTACTTGACAAATACCAGTCATAAGGAGAATTCATCTTGTCACGTGATACTGATTTAGTAAGAACGTAGCGAGCTGATGATTTGTTGAGACCGTGTGCCGACGGAAAGAGTCGTGGTACTTCCTCAATTGTTTTTTATTTAGAACCATCCAGTTCAAAGTATTAAATCGTAGACTATATTAGGCCTATAAAGAGACAGCTAAATTTGGTAACCGTCAAAGTGCATTTGGTGTTATCGGTAAAATAGTTTTTAAAACTAAACAAAAATGGTGATAATTACTGTGCAAAGGACTGTACTATAAATGTATTACCTACTGCGTGTTACAAGTTTCAACATGGGATATTGCTATAATTATTACTTATTATGTCCGGTGTCCATATCATTACTGAGGGGATAAAAGCCCCAAAACGCTTGACAAAAACAAAAAAGTGGTAACTTGACGGAAACAAGGTAAGAAACTTTATTTAAATTTTAACGTTTGATGAACTCGGTTGAGTAATTTATATAAATATATTGTGTGGTAATACAAGTAAGCAACTGCGACAAATATTCATTAATTTTAGCAGAACAACGACAGAAAATTGTATGCAGTGAATGGGCCTGGTTAAATAATAGAAGAAATATTTAGTAAAATAAATTGACCAAAATATTATCTGTTATTTCTTGATTTACAAAACTGGTAATAAAATTGGTCGGTACATTGATGCGTTTATCGCATTTAATTTAGAAACATTGTTAATGTAATAAATAAACATTGTTGTTGTTGATGTTGACTGCAGATAGAAAAAATAATTTGTATGTGTTTTTAGAATGGATTTGACCAAAACAACAGCAGAAGCAAAGGCAGCTTGTGACATCTGTTGCCGGGAAATGTTCGTTGCATATCGAAGCCTGCTGCTTTCAACTGTTGCCTGTTGCTTAAATTTTGGTATTTATGCAAAGGCAAACGTCACCTGTCAACTAATCTCAAAAGTTGTTTCCCAGATCGTACTTCATACAAAATAGTTTAATATAATTGCGGCATATAAAGAGGTCAAGAAGTAATTAATTTCTTTTACTTTTTTGTTTCACAGTTATTTTATATTTTGTTGCTGAGTATTAATGAGTATACGTTTTTTCAATAAACTATTTATACATCTAGCACAACCAAAAAATGTAATTATTATTTTATTCGTGTGATTTTCTATTTTGAGCTACTTGTTATATTTTTTATTGCAAACAGCTGCCATTTTATAATTGATTATGTTTCAGATGAATACATAAGTTTATTGCAAATTATGGAACCGAAAAACATAAGCATGCCTATGAGGCCTTACTGTTTCCTCGTAATAAAGTTTATTGGGTAGGTTTAATAACTATCGCTTTTTCATTTTATTAATACGATTTTTGATTTATTTATTTTGTAATACTTTAATCGGCAAAAAATCCATATTTATCTTTTACAATGGCAAAACAAATTATAATAATAATTATTATATAACATTGTATTAATAGTATATATTATTTTCTATTTCTTAAAATCATTTGATGAAATACTTCTAGTTTTTTTCTTTCTTTAAACGCTATGTATATATTTAAGAAATTCGAAACTTTAGTTTGTTGAAGGCAGAATTGAAAATTCAAGTTGGAGTGGACAATTCTACAAAAATGTTAATAAATATTTGTATCAATATCTTTAAGAACGCCAGGCACAAAACGAGAACACTTATTTATTGTGACTTAAAAGAAAAGATAACAAAATCTCCCGAACCCATGTTCCTGTCAGTAAAATGAAATAATAGTAATAAATATTATTAGAATTCAATGAAAAAATAACTGAACATGCACATACTGCGTGCACAGATATCGTAAAATTGGAATGGATAAAAAATTAATGTTCCCGCCAGTCAGCTGGTTTTGCCGGCATATTAATACTTAAGATCCTCGTCTACTTATCAAACTCAAGCTATCTTTTAGTGAATTATTTACAAGTTTTGAGTTTGCTTGCACATTGTACATTACATATGGTACATTACATAGAAACCTTGTAAATATAATTTTCAATTTTACTCATGATTAAAATAAGTACCATATGAATTTGGACATATTTAAAAATAAGTTTTATTAGTATGTTTGGCTGATTTCACACTTGGCGACACGACACCGACACGATATCGACCCGATACAGCAATAATACCGATATCATCACGATATCGGCAGACGTCTTTCACATTCACCGACTCGACGCCGATACCGACACGACCAATTGTACAAGCTATCGTGTAGATTGACCCCAAAAATACATAGAACAAACAAGGATATTCAAAAATGCCAACAAATTACATAGCTAATAAAAAAAGTAAACGTGTGCTGTCGTGGAACCCCCTTCAGGAACGAAGTTCATCACGCCTTTTCTTCATTTCTTTTACCAGCCTTAAAGGCAACATACACAATTTTAATCTTTCAATTGCCGTTTATTATTATATTGTTTTTTATACAAATATTTGCTGTTTCCATACGTTTAATGTTATTATAATAAAGGTGTAGAATTAATTATAACATCAAAGCTAAGATGGTAAACACAGTAAATGTCCATTAATTGTAAATACATTCAATAAACATAAAATGTTGGTTCACTGCCTAGGCCTAACCTAAAATTATTGTGTGTTTGTTAAATTTATTTTACCTATCTTAACGGCAAAATACATACAATGATTTTAGGTTAGGCCTAGACTTAAAATTACTTTCTAGGCTTAACCTTGCATAAATACTGATACAATTGATGGGCCTATACAAATTATTTTCCGATATCTTTATTCAGTGAAAAATTGTTTGTTCAGTAAAAAAAAAAACAGGGCTTACTTTCTACAAGTTCAATTAATGTCACGACATCATATTTAAAATTAGACATAATATTTATTATTTATCTAACAGAAAAAAATATTTAACGAGGCCAAATTATTATTGATTGATTACCATAGCAACCAGTAAACAAACTGAGACGATATCGTTCCGATAAAGATGGGAGACTAGCAGCTCGCCGACATGTCGGCGCCTGTAACGTCACGACACCGATATGTCGGTGAGTGTGAAAGCTACTCTTAAGTTTAAGTTAGTTTTCATGACCGACAACATCGTTCCGATATCGTGTCGGTGCCGAGTCGGTGTCGTGTCGGCAAGTGTGAAATCAGCCTTTCTTATAACCATTACGTTAGATATAAGTAGGTACACTTAATCTCGTTTAACATTGTTTTAAAACTTTTTACTCTTGTATTTCTTTCTTAACCCGACTGATACAACGACTATAGATTTGTTGACATTAATACATGTGGGATGTAAGATTGCTGGCTTACCGGAATTCTAAATAGCATTACCAAGACTGTGCTCTTCATTAACATAATTCGTTTAAAGATTTCAACTTTTTGACATCGATTTAAATTTTGTTTTAAATATTAATAACAATGTAAAATACAATATAAATTTACTTACAACTGAAGCTATTCAAACAGATAACCTTGAACATATTAAGATTTTGCCGTTTTAAACTGTGCTCATTGTGATTAAGTTAGAGATGTTTAGTCAATGTCATAACCTAAACAACAGAGTAAATTAAAATTTGCTACAAATTATTTTAAATAAATTAACTAATTACAAAAATAATAATGCCCTTTATTTTCAACATAAATAGAACCAACCCTTTATGGGGCTGATAACTAAGTGACATGGATTTCTTTTGAACCCCAGACGAAATCAGATGGATGTTTTAAGTTTAACTTGTGTACCTTTGTATCTAAGGTGACTTGATCGAGAGTGTTCTTAGCTATGTTTCAAGAAAATCTTTTCAGCCGTTTTTTTGTGTCGGGTTTTAAATCTTTTAAATTTATCCTTGTTATGATAGTTTACAACTTCATTAAAATTTAGAATTTTGTGAAGTATTCAACATTTTTAAATATGAAACAATATTTCGAATCAAATTATAGGAGATACAACTAAATCAATGGCGGGATAATGATTTCACGTTTTAAATAATAAAATTAATTTTCATTAAAAAAAATTAATAAAATACATTGAATTTAATTTGTTAAGCGAGAACACTAAACACTTTTTAAGTCTTGTAATCTTAAACAATATTTTGATGTGAAATTTTATTTTACAGTAGTTGTTCTTTAAAAGGTGTTTTGCTTTGTGCACATTAAAATGCATCTGTTTGGTAAGAACATACAGATTGTATACTTTTATATTAATACGTTAAACTTTTAGTTCCTTTAAATAAAAGAGCATTTATAAAATATCTAAACGTATTCTCGATTCATTGAAGTCTAACACCGCAACTCACAACCACAACTTTAATTCAACATTTGAGAAAGCAGACAACAAAATGTCAATGAATTGAAAATGTGTCGAGAGGGGGATAAAAGACGTCAAACGCACATGTTTTCTTTGCACCCTCCCCTTTCTCCAAGAGGGTCGCCAATGCAAAGCGACACAAGTATTCGAGTCAAAGTTATCATAAGAAAATAGCATTTACCATGGAAAGTGGTTCCAAGAGAAAAACTGGATTGAGTTGTTTTTAAAGTGTTTGTACAAAGTAAGCTGACAGTGTTTATTTTGACCCTAGAAGGCTTTGTGTTGGCAGTTTAGGGTTGGAGGATGGATTTCGTATGCCACAATTTCCGTAAGAAGAATGCTTTTAGTATGCATGTTTGTCTGTTAACAGAGTTTTTTCTTTCAACATCTTTACAAAAATACTGATGCAAATCAATTGTAAAGCATGTTATTTTAATATTAGGAATATATTTTACATTTTCATTTTATTTGCTTTACTTTGTCATTTCATCTGGCTATGGCTCAGGAAACATAACCAAATAAAAACCTCCGACAATTCTTACTGTAACACATTGAAAAGACACTACTATACTGATTAACTATCGCCGCTCTTTTCAATTTTGTATGCGTTTACTTAAAAATTATAAAATCTTTAATTTACGTCATAGCAACAATTAATTTAATGATCGCTAAATGGCAAACCTCTTGGAAAATCAAGAATTTATATAACTCGTTTTGAGTAAACAATTCTTACATACGAATTGTTTTTAAGATCAAATAATATGTGCCAATAACTGACTGTCTTCTCTATTATAACTATTACCTATATAATATAAGAAGATGCAATGAGTAACTTAATATTCCAGCAAACATTAGACAAATGGATTCAGCTGTTTGTATCCCAGAGATTAAAGGTTTCTTTACTTTAGCGGAACTGTGGTAATAATACTATCCTACGTTTATTGGTCGCGACCTTATTAACAGGGATTACGTAACCCCCCCCCCAACCCCAGTAAAGGAAGGGGTAACAAATTGGTTTACTGCCGTACTGAGTTACTGCTTTCTTCGGAGCTTCTTTATCTTGATCCAGCTTCTATGGATTACTTAGAATGGACACAATAATAAAGCTTAAATAAAATTAATAATAATAAATACTTTAAAAAACGGTTTCATATTTTCAACTAATAAAAGCTGAAAGCTTAGCAAAATTAGATCATAACTGGCAAAACCCGAAATGAATTGACACAGCATTTTGTTAAATCAGGCTAAAACTATAGTTAAATACTTACGTTACTCGTCTTATGTAGAGGCCGTTGTGGTTTTTTTTAACTTCCCGCTAAGAAACTTCCCGCTAAGAAAATTGAAAATTTTCTAAAATCGGGAACTTATTGGTTTCACCCCTTTTTTCGAAAATCGAGTATTCATCAGATCTCGACGTTTTGAGGTCCTAGGAATCTTCCCTGACCACTCGAGAGAGGGTGTCACCCTGTCTGTATGGGTGTGTGTGTGTGTGTATGTAAGTATGTGACCCGCTTATAACTTTTGAACGGCTTAACCGATTGGATCCTACCAAACGGCGTTCTAAAGAGTTCCATCAAACTTAGATTTCCTGAAAATTTCAACTAATTCGGACCGGTAGGTTCTGAGAAATTTAAAAAAAAACTAAGAAATAATTTTTTTTCAAATCAGGTTTTTTTTTTGGAATAACTTTTAAACGGCTTTACCAATCAATTCCAAAATCTAATCAGCTTTTAACCTTGAAAAGCGACGTCGATCGCTACCAGTCCGGTCAAAATCGGTTAATTCGTTCGTGAGATATCGTGAACGAAAGAAAATAAAAAAAGTGTTTTTTCTCAATTTCTCCGAAATTTTTTATCAGAAAAATTTTTGTTGTCGATTCTTTCAATGGACTCGCAAAACTGCATCGATTGCCGCAAATCGCATAAAAATCGGTTGATTCATTCGCGAGATATCGTGAACGAAAGAAAATAAAAAAAAGTGTTTTTCCTGAATTTCTCCGAAACTTTTCATCTGAAAAATTTTTGTTGTTGATTCTTTCAATGGACCTAAAAAACTGCATCGATTACCGCAAATCGCACAAAAATCGGTTGATTCATTCAAAAGTTATGGCAGTTCAAAATTTCCAAAAATAGTGTTTATCAAACTTTTATCATACTTTTGAGCGGGAAGTTACAAGGATGGCCTTTAGGGTCAACCGTTTACCAATTTTTTTTTTAATTAATAATACATTTTGAAAAAATTATTCTTTACACACTTCGATTGTATACTAAGAAATGTTTCTAGTACCAATTTCAACTCTATACTAAAAGATATGTCGTGTTAACAAAAGCGCGTCATGGTATTAATAGTTATATTATACCTGATACACCAACGGTCTTAGGCCAAATAGGCGTTCTTTATCATATTATGCATTTATAGTTTAATAGATTTTATTTTAATTTTCGGAAATTAAATTGGGTTAAAAGAAGGTAATATTTTAATAAGAAGGTAACTATTGACCAATTATACAAAGAATTAAACTACAAATTTATTGACGTACAAGTTTTAATATTGGCCTATTGGGTGATATTTTTACTGTTTCGTTTATTTTTCAGGCTAAGAGATAGTATTAAAATGTAGTCTCTAAAATATTTTGGCATAGAAAAATACATTATGAATATACTTATCGTGAATTTTTAAACGGTTTCCCTTTACTATCTACATAATATTTGTAACAAACTCCTGGGTACACGGACTCATTATGGAGTAAATTATGTTTGAACACAATTAACTGAATAAACAACGCAGTTGAAACTTCAACTTCAAATTCTGTAATTATTTCATACTAAAAAATATTAAAAAGTAATAATGAAAGTCAAAACATTGCGCTAAATCTACACATCTTAGACGTACACTTAGATGGTACCGTAATTTCAATGTAAACTATTAAAACAATATCAGAAACTGGATCAAGGCAGGGCATTTAGGTAAGAGAAAAACGAGGGAAGGTTGTGGTCATAGACATTCTCTACGGATCAGATGAAGGGAATACGCGAAAGACAGGTCTATAAAGACACGATGTGGGTATAAATTGTATGCGTTTTGGCTGGGCACTATACACGTAACAACAGGGATCTAGCTATCAAGGGCAAGACGAACTTACAAACCTGTAATAGGAGAAATACGCAGATTACTATGTTTCTTCTTGTGATGGGTACGGCCACAATTAATTAAAGAAGTGGTCCATTATATATGTTAAGGTATGCTATAAAACACGTATTATGACGGTTCCCTGGATGAATAGGTGGGTATAAAGGAAAGTGCGTTGTCAACTACAGAGAAGTAATGATCACACTGACTAGAAAATCTTAAAACTATTCAGCACACTTAAAATCAAAACTAAAAACTTGGAAATGAAACATCTGTAGCCATCTCTCTAAAACATGTATTTCTGTTTCTAGTAAATATATTCATATTAATTTGTAAGTGCAAAGGTGTAACAATACAATATTAAACCTAAGAATATTTTCGACAAATATTTTTTAAACATCTTACAAATATGACCTTTTGTGTGAAGCTACATATAGGGTGACTATATAATCAATATTGCTTTAACTTTACTTTGTAAGTACTTCGAAAAAAGGAAAATACTTTTAGGACTCTGAACTACAGATACTGGCACTTGGACTATGGGCTACTAACCATCCTAAAGACATCAGTATTCCCGGCGCGGGTAGATATACCAGTCCAATGTTCCACTGTTATGCGATTATCTCTAGAAAAACGAACACATTGTAAATAATGTAATTAAATTTAAAATTTTTTGTGTAACCCTTTCAAGGGTGAGGTGACACCACCAGTTCTTCGAAAGAATGAATCACATTAGAAAGCGGCGTGGGAAAATGTTTTTTGTCTCCACTTACGCCCTTTCCCCACACCCCTCGCCCATCCCCCGGGAAAGGTCAAGTGCCAGCTTTCGTGCCAATGTCTGTATGTCTCTTGAAGTTAGTTTTATAATAGTTTTAGATTTTCGTGTGTTAATAAAGTCAAATAAATTTAAATAAAATACAATAATTTTATGTTTTTAGTAGCAAAAGGGTTTGGCTCTTTTTATTCTCATACAAAAAAAGTTCTTAGGAAACTTAATAACCAATAAACGCACTCACATACATGCAAGCACGACGCTATTTATACCTCCTTTTTTGTATTGTCATTTAAAAAAGAAAATAAGATAACTATTGCTACCAAATTCTACTTCTTTCTCTGATAGTAATAAAATCAAATAAAAGTAATACCAATAATAGTATATTAAAATAACAGTATACTAAAATAGTATTTCAGTAAAATAATAATTATTATTACTTTGTATACACAAATTATGTTCCCACCAGTCAGATATATTATTGATGACATACAGTACCAATACTTAAATTCTCGTCGACTTATCAAACTTCCGGACAACGCACCCAATCTTTTGGTTAATTATTTACACGTTTTGGATTTATTTGCTCATATAACAACTTGCGTTTAACTAGTCAATAAGTGTTGTATTTATTGTCGATTTATTTATAAATTTTTAATAAATCGTATTCTTTTATAGTACACGGTATTTCAAAACTATGTAAGTTACTATTATTTTAATCCAAAAATTAAAAAAATAAATTATGCGTACTAAATTAATTTTACTAGTAAAAATGCAAGCCCATTACTTGGGAGGTTTTAACTATATTTAAATAAAATTGGTTTACAGTTCCTTTTGGAATACTTTGAAACATAACTTGTCGAAAAAGAATGCTTTACTATAACTAAATACAGGGACGTTAAGTAAGCAAACTAAGACCACGAAAGAAAAGTTCGTTATCTAGAAAAGGGCCAATCTCTGAGTTTTAACCATATTTAAATATAATTTCAACAAAAAAAAGTTGTTATTGGTACACATAGATACAAAGCTTGTCAAAAGCTATATATGTTTGCAAAATAAAATTAGGAATGAGAAAATAAAACTAAATTCCAGAAAGAAAATGTCATTCCCTTGTTAACTTTGAAGCAAAGTTGAATAAATCAGTCAGCGTCCAGTCCTGTTTGTTTTATTCATGGAACAATACGTGACAAAATTAAATACGATTATTACTTCAGGGGTAGAGGTCTTGCTTTCCTATTCAAAGTCAAACGTGAGATCAAAGTAAATAATCTTACAATTTTATATCTTAATACTATATAAAATTACACTAATCAGAATTAAAAGAAACTTAGGAACTTTTTGCAAATTAATTATTAACACTTAGCGTTTACAGATCTAACAATATTATTAAAGTGTGCTAAGCAATTATTGTTTAAAATCTAACAATGTAGTTAAAGTTTGTTAAACATTTTTTTACGAATCCATCAATGTACCGTAGTTAAAAAGTGCTAAATATTTAAATAAAATATATAACATGTAGTTAAAGTGTGTTACACATTTTGCATGTGCTTACCACAGTATAACAACGTTATAGAATACAACAAAGAAAGAATAAACCCCAATAGTAGATTCAATGTATAAAATGAGTACCATCCAGTACGAAAATAAGGAACCGCTCTAGTCACGTGGCACTAATTTCTGTGTGTTTATGAAACGGATGCTTTCATCCCTAAGTTTGACTTATGCCTTCAACGCCTCTCGCTTAATATATGGCCTATCCTTTTTATTTTATTACCTTAGATAATTAGAAGCAGATCATTTCTTACATCCTGTCGGGTTATTTTTAGAATATATACTACTTTAAAAGATACATTTTTAGTTTGAGAAGTGTGACTGTAATTGAAACCACGCGGAGTATATATTAACACACCATCAACGGTACTAAAAACGCATCTGCTGAGTAATTTCACTGAGCTTCAACAGACGTAAATTAGGATTTTGGTAACGATTTAAATCAAACCTCATTTGATTGAAATTAAACAAAATTGGTAAAAAAGATTTATTATAAATACTTTAACAAACCTGTAAAATGCATCAACCATTTACAGAAACTGCTTCAATAGTTTACAAGTCATATACTATAAACAGGCCACGGATAAAAAAAAAAAAAAAAAAAATAGTGTTGCTCGGTGTTCTTACTACCTTTTAGTTATTTTATTAGCCTAATAAGCCTCTGTGAAAAATCACAAGCTGACATCAGAAGTACATCATTTAAAAAACGAACTATTACAAAACAACATTAAGGAATACTTATCTAGGCCCACAAAACTATGCTGACGGGGATTTTTAACTCGGTAAATGTATACAATAATAAGTATTATAAAACTGTAAGCCTACTTGTTAAACTTTTTTATTTACACACGTTATTATTTCAAGAAAGATAAAAATATTATACGGTATTTTAATTGCTTTTTATTTCATATTGTTAGATCAAATGATTTAGAAGTTGTTAATATTATAGTGAAGAAATTAATAATCCAATATGTTTATACTAGGGGAGACCCCCGCGTGCTCCGCACGCCAACCCCCGGTGCGACCTTCTAAAAACATATGTTATGTTTTATTTATAATAAAAGTGTAGGATTAATAATAACCTCAAAACTAAGATGGTAAACAATGTTAAATGTTCAAATCAAATTATTTCTTATATTTTATAACAGCAGTAGTCTAATAATAAAGGTTAAAAGAACCAGTAAGGCTCAGGTCTACACTTAATCAAAAACCTAACACAAAAGTTATAAATAATAACCTCAAAACTAAGATGGTAAATCATGTTAAATGTTCAAAACAAATTAGTTCGTAAATTTTATAATTTGAATAAACAATTCATTTCCTCCCTTATAAAAATCAATATTTACTTCCACAAAGCAGCTGTATTAGTTAGTTTCTTATTATAAACAGCTGTTTTGTATTAAAATGTTTTTATAACCTTCTGAATACTATAATCATCGTTAATTACATCCAAGAAATCAGCTGGATTAGTTTGTTTCTTATTATAAACAGCTGTTTTGTATAGAAATGGTTTTTAAATATTTTCCATGTTAATATTATGGGGAAAACCCGACCTTTGAGATTAGCTCACGCCATTAAGGATAAGAATTTTTGACATCTAAAACCTTATTGCAAAACTACGAAATGAGACGAATTTTTTGAAACCTCAAACATTAAAATTGGTCCAGAAATAAGGGAGGAGTTGTGTTTACAAAAAACGGCTTCACGTATTATATATAAAGATGTTATACGAAGATGTGCGAATGTTTCCGAAGTTAAACGAATATCTCTCTTTAAATTTGTGTAAACAAATATATTGATGATAAAACGTTGTATTTATATACAGTTTATAACCTCAAAGCAAATATTATAACGTATAATATATAGCATACATTAGTACTTTAACTCATATTAAAAAAAATCAACTTCACAAGAAATTAACTCCAAACTATAATCTACACTGGTTTTGTTTAAGTGTTACGGATGATGGGTGAAATCAGTTGTTTAAATGTACGAATGTTTCCGAAGTTAAACAAATATTTATCTTTTCTTTAAATTTCTTTAAAAAAATAATAAATTGATGATAAAAGGTTGTATTTATATTCATTTTATAACATCAAAGCAAATCTGATAACGTATTATGGCCTACATTAGCTATTTAACTCATGTTTTTAAGAAAATTAACTTCACAAGACTTAAATTGATTAAAGTTGTAAACATAACACAAAAGTGTAATCTTTGCTAGGTTTGTTTTAGTATTACATATGATGGGTGAAATCAGCCGTTATATTATAATATTACTCACTCTATATCACTCTTATATTATAAAAGCGTACTCTCAGTTTTGTCGAAGATTATTTACATTGCTCTCTCGTTTGACTTTGACTAGAAAAGCAAAACCTTGGTCTCTGAAGTAATAATTTGTTACGTATTTGTCCATGAATAAAACAAACAGGTCTCCATCTGGACGCTGACTGATTTATCCAACTTTCCTCAAAGTTATCAGGAAATGAACTTTTCTTTAGGGATATAAGTTTTACCAGCTCGTAACTGTATTTAGTTAAAAGACATCATATTTCGACAAGTTGGGTTTCAATTTTTAAAAGTAATGGTACACCAATTATTTTGTTCAAATATAGTTAAAATCCGAAGTGATGGGATCGTTCTTCTACAGCTAACATGACGTTACTAGGCATAATTCATTTTTGCATTTTTGTATTAATTGTAGGCTATTTAATAAAAAATAAGAGTAACTAAAATTTTTATTGAAATACTCCTCCTCCTCAGCCTCCCTTACATGTTATTGATTGTAAAACAATTTATTAAAATTTTCAAACGCAACTCTAATTGCATTGCAGTAAGCTCTCCCTCTCTGTCAACGTCGATTAGGTAATGCCAAATTCATTGCGTAAACTTAGTAAAACACGGATTGCAATCTGAGTAAACAAACCCAAAACGTGTAAATAATTAGTTCTATAAAAGATCGTGTGTTGTCTAAACGTTTGTTAAATGCACACAAGTTTTAATTCTGTGTCAAATCCAGCAACCAGCAAAACCATTAAAATTCTGTATCGCTTCCATTTTTTTACAATAGTTTCACGGAGAACTAATTTTTCTTTCATTTTTTTATTTAGATGAAAATATTTCCTGATTTTAACGAAGAAGGTTTCATAAGATTGAACATCCGAGATATTCAATGGAAATAATTACACGTATAACTAAGTAAATTTAAGTCCGCACGTGGGCGATCTGGGTTACAATCTGAGACAACGAACCGAAAACATGTAAATAACTAAGCAAAACATCATGTGAGTTGTCAGGACGTTTGCTGAGTGGACAAACCCACGCTTTCACTGTATAAAAGGTCGCTTCACACTCATCAGTCCCGTTGCAGGTCAGTCATGTCAGTTACGTCACAGTTCAGTCACAGTCTAGTCACAGTCAAGTGCAGTTTGATGTATGTGAATGTGGTTGATAATTTTACTAATTATTTAATTATTTAATATAAAACTATTTATTACACAAATGTATTCATAAAATATTTAAATTTATTAATAATATAAAATTTATTTATTTAATCTATTTGTTTAATTTACTATAAATTTATTAATCTAAATTTACTATAAATAGTGCCTTATAAAGGTAATAACAACATTATTTGTTTATATTTTGACAAAATACAGAGTTTTGAGTATACATATTTTTTTTTATATATAATCTATACCACCTGTTATTTCTTATATGTTTCCATGGAGATTTAACTTCATTTTAGTATGTAAAACAAGTCTCTATTAGTTTAATTAAGTTAACGTTATTTAAACATAATTGAAGCATTCATAAAATGAAAAAGTTTCCATAAGGATTGTGAAATAATAGTAACTCATCTAGATAATTTCGTAATAACGTAAGAAAACTGTGAAATATCGTGAGTGTCCGAACAATCACGAACTATCAGTGAGAAGAAATCTAAAATATGAATGACGGACGCCTGAAGCAAGATTGACGGACCTGCGCGAAACTGAGTCGGATGAGTGTAGATGGCGCAACAGGAGAATATGTTTTTTTAACCGAGACGCGACTGATATGACGGACCTGCGACGGGACTGATGTGTGTCAAGCGACCTTTGAGCATTATATTAAAACTTTGAGTTTTGTAAAATACCACTTTTTACACATAAAGACAGGTTATAATTTTGGTGACACTTTATACTATGTTCAAAAATAAAAAATGTCATTTAATCTACTTCAACCATTAATAGAACCTAATATGTGAGAGACACTTATAGCTACATACAAGTTTGTATTTTTTTAGTTCAGAAAAAAAGTTAATTTCGCTTGCCTTCTCGATTTGAATTCTTAATTTTCACTATCATATTTCCTTTTATGCATTTTTGAGATATTAATTTGATCTATTCTCAAAGAATAAATGTTTTGAACCCTCCTTCTTTGACTAGGAAAGCATTACCCCTGAAGTAATAACCGTATTTCATTTTCTCACGTATTGGTCCATGAATAAAACAAACTGGACTCGATTTGGACGCTGACTGATTGATCCAACTTTCCTTTGCAGTTCACAGTGAGCAAACGTTTCAGACATCTTAGATTCATTTTCTTATCTCTGTATTTAGTTTGAAAATATTGATACATTTACAATATTTGTTTTTATTAATTTATTCTCCATGTAGACCTATTCAATCGGAATTATGAAAGTAACACAATTATTATTAGGTAACATAATTATAATAGTATTAAATACTAATAAATACTCTAAATCTAAAATACAAATTGCAAAAAATAATTCGAAATAGAACTTAAACACTTTTCTAAACTTATTCTTTACTAAATAAATAAAACAAAAGTTCTTTTCTGACACAATAGTGCAAAAAAAGTAGGTACTTCATTTATTCTTATTAAGACTGGGTTGAAGCTACCCTCACTTGAAAAAGACACACAAATAATACTTATTAAATCTCGTAGATTAGAAAACAACGGACTCCGTGAAAACATAAAATTAACAACACAAGAATTACAAAATTTAACACAAAAGGTGGAATCTGTTTAACAAAAGTTAGTGCGAAAAATACATACACAATAGAAATACCCAAAACTAATTTAACATATCCTTTAAAAGAAAATGCAAAGCAACACATCCCTCAAAAACAAACACACACTCTACATGTTTTTATGTATTCAAGTATATTGTTTGAAAGTTTCGGGGCAACAAATGAATAAAATGCAGATGACTTTCAGAGTCGTGACGTTCGTGACTTCGTTTTCATTGTTTTTAAACGCTTTGTATGTTTCGTATTCCTCGATAGCATCCATAATTTTGCCTTTTTTGTATTTACGCAATGGTATCAAATTGGTTTTAAAGTCAGTCTAGCCATGGTTTCGTCTATCAGGTGGCGTGCATAACTAGATTTATTGCCATATATGTCATTTTGGACAGACTTTCTTTGCACCTCTGATGGAACGCTCTTCCTGTTGGTCCTATATAGAACGAATTACATTCAAGTTAGCTTGTAAATCCCAGTTTTAGATTTTAAATCATTATTTGTTTTTTAACTAAGAAGTTTTTGGATTTTGTTGTTGGTTCGAAAAGCTGTAGTAATGTTAATTTTTTTGAGACTATGTTCAGTAGTACGTTTCCGTACTCACAGGCTATGTAGGTTTTTTTTCACGAGGTTTTAAAGATTTACTTTTTTTATTCTGTTTTTTATTTAAAAATGTGTTTATCATAGATACCTTATAACCGTTGGCTGTGGCAATATATTTAATAGTATTCAGCTCTTCCGAGTGGTACTATAATGAGCCTATGTCACAAACTGTTGTATTCGGCTGTGTTTTGAGACGTGGGGTGGTTCTTCTTTTTATGTAATATTTGACGACCTCGCAAGAGTGATATGCGTCTGATGATGGAGTAAATCTCCGAAACGCGTCATATAAAAAGAGAAGAAAGTCAAAAGACAGACATAAAGTAATTAGTTAAGTTTAATTATATTACGTTGACTTGGATACAAAAATAAACATGGATTTCCAGAAAGCTTCTAAAATAGTTGTTCCACATTTATTTAATTGGGAAAGTAATATTTCATGATTTACCATTCCGAATGTTTTTTATATATATATATATATATATCCAGAAAGATCCTACTTACACATTTACTACTATTTCAGCCATCATAAATAATCTGTGTATCGAGGTGTTTGCAAGACAACCTGTACAACAAATTAACTTAGGCCTAAATGTAGTCAATTATACAGGGAACAGGTTAGCTTTTACACAGTAAACAAAAAAAATCAAATGTTATATTTTTTATTTATTTTTACACAATCGTAACTTTAATACTTTTGAATAACATGTTTCCATAATCTTTCAATTATCTTGTTTCATGTACAAAATGTATATAAAATTTCAAACACAACAGTTATTGCCATGTGTAATATGATCTCCCTCTCTTGTGTTACAGGCAATTGGGTCATGGAAAATTTATTATAAAACTATTATTGCGATCTGAACAAAGAAACCTGAAACGTGTAAATAACTAAGGAAAAGATCGCCTGTGTTGACTCATCGTTTTATAAGTGGACAAAGAAAAGCAACTGGCACGACCATTAATTCTGATCGCTACCAATTTTAACATAATATTCACATAAAACAAACTCGTCTTTCGAAATATTAGCTTCACTTTTGCATTGTTATATTTAATTTGTAAACATTATTAGGTTTTGACAATGAAAATGTTTTAAAAGCAAATGTCTTTTACATTCTGTTCATCCGAAATAATCAGTTAAAGAAATATAATCTATTAAAATGGATCCGCGCTTCAATGCATTTACCGGCGATTAGGTAATGCAAAATTCATTGTATGCAGACAGGTAAACACGGATTGCAATCTGAGTTGACAATACCAAAATGTGTAGATAATTCATCAAATGTTTGAGTGAGTTGTCCCGTTATGTTTGATTATGGATTCTCATCGACACGACAAAAGCTGTGTTTCAGTATTTATCAAAAGGTGGCTGAAAAATGACGGTAAAAGTAAAAGATCCCATTTATTGATCTTAATCTATTAAAAGGAAAATTAATTTTTATTAACGAAACACTTCCTATCCGATTTTGATAAATCTTTTACTAATATATTATTTAGAGTTACTGGAAGCTTCGTATTTTCAATATCATAATGTGATTTTTCTTGAAAACTAAGTCAGCCAAACCATACAGCGAAACAGTAAAGGGAAATGTTGAAATTTAAAATATCTACAAAAACGTGTGTGATAGTAAACTATACATTGCATACGAGACCACTTGTGTGAGCTTTGTGAGGAAACGCACTATGGAAATAACTATTTACTGATTATAAATTTAAATAGGAATTAGATAGATAATGTGAATTACTTCGGCTTGCATTAAAAAGCCGAAGAATTGAAATCATGCGATAATTTTTATGTGTCTGTCTGTTAACATGATGTATGCACTCACAGACGTCGCGTCGTAGAAAACTTTTAGTGGTGCGAAAATATTCGTAATTTTATTGCGGAGAGTTTAAAAGCTTTTGAGCTTTCTAGCGTGAGTCATAGCGAGTCGGGGTTACGTTGTTGGGTCAAAATGTTGAAAATATTGGTTCAAAAGTTTGAAAATACAGTGTGGACTATCGTTTTATATGTTTTTGGGTACGGGAAACCCGATTTTGACAGTTCAAAAGTCGAAGCGCGTCAGGGTTACGTTTTTGGGTCAACATTTTGAAAATACAGTGTGGGTTATCGTTTTATATGTTTTGCGTATGAAAAACCCGATTTTGATTGTTATATATAAAAAAAAAAAAAAAAAAACACGAGCCGAAATCTTGAAAAAGTGTTCCATCTTTTCATCTTGTTTGCATATCCAATAGCGATTCCATTTGGTTTTACAAAAAGAGGGGGTAGGCACAACGTAAACAATTATACGTTTAAGTACTGATCCCGCGTGTCCTCCATAGTTAAAAGTATTCCATGGTGACGATGGTGTGCATACGCGGTGGTATTATTTGTATGCCTGTGCGCATGTATATGTGTGATGTTGTCCTGTAATGTATTAACGACCTCAACAGAGAGTTAATCTGAAGATGGAACGGAATCCAAAAAGCGAAATCCACAATCTATGTAAAGTAAGTCAACTACTTCAATTACAAAACGTCACACAGACGGGCGTAACTATTATATTAATTACATTGTAATTGCTATTTCCAAAACAGTTGAGTTGTTCTCAAAGTTTAAATATAAGAAATATTTAACTTGAGAACCCTTTGATAATATCTAAGAAACTTACAAAGTAATTTGGAAACTTTTAAATATGTGCTTTTCGTTTCCCCGATATTCTAAATTTGTAAATATTAGAATACTTGTGCCCTAACCGGACATTGAAATCGTTAATCATTGTAAATGGTTCGTAAATATTCAGTTCTGAAATGAATTATCAATGATAATAAATAAAAATGCAAAAATATATGTTTTGTAAGTCTAGGATTACCATTTTGTGTTTTATGCATTGCCAAATCGGTAAACGTAACAGAGTATACGCGTGCGTTGATTTTCTTACTTTGACTTACATTTTGCTTCTAGGAAGATATTTAATTTCTTCGGTGGTCTTTCAAACAAATATAATGGACGCAACAAGTCGGAACAAGGAAACGCACATTTTCCCCTGTAAATGGAGATTTGATACATTATTATTAGACCATTTTTTGGTTAAATAATTGAATTTGATCAAATTGTAAAAGATACAAATTTTAAATAACGGTCGCTAATTTCGGTTGATACAACCTTGCAAATGCTTTGTTACTGTGCATGTTTGTCGATTCCTAATAGTAAAAAGTCCAGTACCTGGGAATTCCAGAGGGCTAAGCTTTACTTTTTTTATACTAATTACTATGTTTTATAACTTAGATTGAGTGACCTTCTGGATTAAATCCTTGTAAAAAATAACAGATGTATTATCTTTAAACATTTCAATGTTATTTAAAATGGGAAAAAGTTATAACTTTGATTGGCCATTATGTTGGATAGAGTCAACATACATTCCTCCGGTTTGCGCCAATCTTCTTCTTTTATCAAGGCCTTTAAAATGAGGTGTCGCTCAATAGGGGTTCTCATTTAAAATTATCGACTTACCCCCAAAATACCCCATTTTTGGGGTAGGGGTTGAAATTTACGATATGCAAAAAAAAAACTCTATTTTTGTTCACGTTAACAATTCCCAAAGCAAATCTGTCTATTTCCGTTAGTAAAAAACAAAGGGGGGGGGGTGCGACTTTTGGAACACCTGGTATAATTTATTTTATTTCAAATATTAGATATACAGTAATTTTTTCGTAATAATATACATTTAAAACATACCAAGAACATAGAATTTTCTTTAAATTAGTACCGTACTCTTCAGTAAAACGAATTGGTATCCCTCCTTTAAATTTGTATAAATAAATATATTGATGTTAAATGGTTGTATTTATATTCATTTTATAACCTCAAAGCAAATCTTATAACGTATTATAGCTTACATTAGTTATATAACTATCATTAAAAAAATTAAACTTCACAAGTTGATTTGAAGTTGTAAACAGAACCTCAAAGTAACCTACGCTTGTATTACATATAATAGATTAAATCAGCTGTTCTATAGTTACTTACATACAGACGTACACTCGCTTTTATAGGAGTTGATACACAACTTTTATTTCAACGAGGTAAAGACGTCATGGAATGGGAGATAAATTTGGTTATAATGTGTAGAAATGATAAACTGTGTGTGGGAACTCTCCTGACAACAACAGCTGGTCTAATTTGAAACGTAATATTTAACTTCAATTTAGACAAGTTACAATTATACTTACAAAACAGTGTATTCATAATTTGTGCAATTTTATTACGCTGTTGTTAGTTAATTAATATCCATAAGACATTTGCAATTCAGATAAATATGTATGGATTATTAAAATAGAGTCTACAATTAAATGAAACATATTCACTGAACAAAACCTATACCATTGAAAATAAACATATAAATAACGAATGTAAGAGCTGACTCGAGGTTAAAATTCAGATTTGAGCCAACCTACAGTTCATTTTCTATAAACACACTTATGAGAATGTAATAACCATAGAGTCACCGATACGACTACTTCAGAATCTTAAATTTAAACTCATAGTAAAAAAATGAATTTCGTCACTTCCGAAAAATAAACTCATTTTTTCTCAAACTCTCGTATATAAATAATTAGTTTTAAACGACATACACTGCCATTCATTTTTCTACATTAAAACCATTTTAATTTTGTATTAAAGAAGTTATATATGTTATTGACACAAAATAAAACACTTGTAGTAATTTACAGAATGTATTGTTCTATAAGAAGGCCTTCTTGATAGCAATCGGTAAGTTACAAAAAAAATTTAGTGCTGAAATGGCGATGCAATTGTTAAATTTAGTTTTGGGAAAATACTAATATTTGCAAAGTATGCCGGGGTTTAGTTCAAACATGCCTATATAAATTGTGTGCTTAAGTACTGAAATTCTATTATATTTAACAGTGAAAATAATAAACGAGAGTTAACTTCATTTCTAATGTACTTTTCATATTTTGTTTACGTTTTTACTTTATATTAGTTAGACTAATGAAAACAGAGAATAGAATAAAAAAAAATTTCTGAAAGCAACTCCTACATCTTAATAATAAATACGAAATCATCGTGCAATAACTTCACACATGCAAATTTAACCATTCTTAATTAATCACACAGACTTTTCACCATTAACAAATTTGTCCACTCCATATGTTAGAATTAGTAATTTTATATTGAGGTAAATTCTACGATTGTCATTTTTTAGCTGACGATAAAATGCATAATTAATGTAAGAGTAAACACCAGAGAATGTAATCAGGGTAAGTGATGAAGGGGATGAAATATTATTTACCGGAGTAACAACAGTAAATTTTTCATTCCTTTGGTTACCTTGTAAATTCCGGGAAACGAGATCCGTGCTATTAAGATAAATCAGGTTTGAAGTAAAATTACAAATGACGTGATCATTGAAATTTATTGTTTACAGTTAGTCGTTCAAGTCTGAATTTATTTCCAACATATTTAGTTCTAAAGTCATTTATTGTAGTGAATATTTAAAACAAATTTGTAAGAGAAAAATGTATCATCAACTATTGCAGGTGTAAAAAGGTTTTAGCAACATGTTTAACTTCTCAAATAATGAATTGTATAATCAAGTAAGCTGAAATTACATTTGTAAAATTATATACCTAATTTTAAAGATCCAAACTAAATTTAATTTTCTTTTGAAATAGTTTAAAAAAAACAGAAGACCAACCGTTTTATAGCGTTGTAATAAACTCATAGATAAGAAAATGAAATTGTTTGCCTAACTTAAAATTAAATAATTTAGTTTATAATATAACAATAGATTGAATAGTGGTTAAAAATAACCACCTTGCCTTTGTTCAGCCTACTCAAACCTAAAAATGGAGATGTAAATTATTTAAAATGTCCGAAGTCAAAAATTAATGAAATTATTACTGAGAAATAACCTACATGACACTTCATGTGCTAAAGGTTTATTGTTCCGACTATGCAAATCTTTCATAACTGTGTTTTTAAAACTATTTCTAGGCCAAAATATTTTTAAAATTATTACTTTTTCCAGTTCAACGATCAATTGCAAGTAGTCTAAATACGTACTATGGTCATTAGTTTTGAAAAACAATATCTTTTACACAAAACTATGAATTTATGAGTTGTTCCACACATTTGTTTCATTTCGAAAAGGAGCTGTTAAAGTACTTTATACAATTAATTGCAGAACCTTTATAACATCGTAAGCAATTAAAAAAAAGAGAATTATTTAGTTTATAAACACTTTTAACACTTTATAAATTGATTTCCATATTTTAATAAGCTATAACATGTCGCAATACCTAAATTTGTGTACGATTATAATAAGAATTTTATCATTTGATATATTCTCGCTACATAACTTCGGTCTTTAGTTCGTTTAAATTGTTGCACAGTCATAAAAAACAAATTTATTCACAAGACATTGCAGTCTAACACCACTGTCAAAACTATGTTCATTTCACATTTCGGAAAGCAGACATCAAAATGTCAATGAATTGAAAATGTGTTGAGGCGGCTGACAGACGTCAAATGCACATGTTTTCTTTACCTCCCTTCAAAAGAGTTGCCAATGCAAAGCGACAAAAGTATTCGAGTCAAAGTTATCATAAGAAAATAGCATGGAAAGTGGTTCCAAGAGAAAAGTGTTTGTACGAAGTAAGTTGACAGTGTTTGTTTTGACTCTAGAAGGCTTTGTGTTGGCAGTTCAGTGCTGGAGGAAGGATTTCGTGGGCTGCCACTTCCTCAACACGAAGTGCTTTTAAAAATGCATGTATTTGTGTTTTGACAAGGTTTTATCTTGTCACATTGTTGTTGATCTAAATATTTAATAAAGATCAGTTCGGATGCATAGTACTAGTTCAGTAGTCCGAATACAATAGGTTTTGTCACAAATAACTACATTAAGGTTGAATGACGATCTTGTTAAAGCGGTCATAGTAAGGGAAAGGATAGGTTAAGAATTAAGTAATTAAACTATTTATACTAACGATCGTTGGTTCTTGGTGAAATTCCATTAACTTATAAATAAATGAATAAAAATCTTCATTTAAGTTCAGTCTTTAAGTTGCCTTCGATAATGCCGTAGCTGGCGAAACATAGGTCGGCACGGCTCAATCAATAAAAATTGTGAAATTGTATAAACAGTTTTTCATTAATTTATTTTAATTAAGTAATTTATTATTTTATAATGCTCAGTTGACTATGTCTCGTATGCCGTTGAATGAAGGTTATCCACAAACCATGTCCTGAGGTTTATTTCGTATAAATCTAGTTTACCGTTTAATTGCCAAATCATTATTTTTTTTTAAATGGAAAAAACTACTTTTAAAACAGGTGTTGACAAATAAAAACAGATCATGTGATTTTTGTAGGTTAAAAGAGTGGTTCCATATATTTATGTTTAACTGTTATATAGTTTTGTAAAGTAAACCTTACACTAGGGCCTATACTTATTCCTTGTTTTGTGAAAAATATCTTTATTGCTTTATATTTCTTTTATTGTTGTGTTTTTTTCTTTATTTGTTTTAATTTACATATTTTGTCACATATAATTTTTGTTTTAAAATTTATATTTTTTAAATAGATTTAAACATATTGTTTGTACATTTGTTTTTGTATATTTTTGAATGGAAAAAAATAAGTATAAGCTCTATTCTGAGTTCTTAAAATTAAATTAAATGACATCGAATAAAATTTCTACAGATAATTAGGGCCCGTATATCTATTTCATAATATTGATTTCTTACATAAACAAGTTTATACAGAGTGGTTAGGCCTATAATGTAACTCCCCCCCCCTTTAACTTTTGTGTTTGTTAAAACAAACAAATATCCTTTGGGGAACGATACTAACTTAACCCAAAGTATCTTTTGAAGCAATCGGAAATTTTGAGTGTCCCTTAAAAATGGGGGATTTTGGGGGCAACTCAAAATTTTTAAATAGGAAGTATGGTCATGTGATACCTCATTTTAAAGTTCTATTTAAGACTAGGAAAATGACATAAATAAAATAAAAATCGGACCCCCCCAAAACAAAATCGCGGCCATAAACGTGTTGAAATAAATCGACATAAAGTTGCTAATGTGTCGAAAAGGAAGAGTTTTTAGAAAAAATTTCAAGACACAAACAATTTTTATTTCAAAGTGATTGACCTAAATAATTGCTTCCAAATCGATTTCGTAAATTTTATTTTTTACAAAATTTTCTAAGATGTAGGAGTCGACTTAACGACATTAAAATTTGGGTTAAGTTAGTATATTTCCACAAAGGATATTTGTTTGTTTTAACAAACACAAAAGTTAAGGGGGGGGGGAGTGACTTTATAACCACCCTGTATAACCACGGTATTGACATTTTTTTACATTTAATTGTAAGCAATGATTTTTATTTCTGCGTGTTGAATTTGAGTAACACATTTTAATTCGTCTTTAGTCCATTCACATCTAACGTTGTAAAAATATGCAAATTATAAAAATATTAGTCCCATGTAACAATGGCATAATAAATGGACGTTGGTTTCAAACAAATTCTTTTTTTAGTCATTTTAGAAAATTGCAAAGAAAAATACAATTTGTCAACCATTTAGACAAATTAACGAAGTTAATGCTTTTGGTAAGACTTGTAAGATGGAATCTATTATTCCGCTTCCACTTGTTGTCCTGTATTTAGAACAAATGAATACAATAAAACATAAAACAGTTATGGAAAGTAACTGGCCGAAGGTAGAAAAGTGTAGAAAAGTGAAGTTTAAAAGGGAATACAATTAGAAATATTTGGTACAATCTGGGTTCCTGTGAATAAAACCGTTCAGGAATTGTACAAAGAAACATAAAAATAAAACTGTCAACACCCCTCTAAAAATATGCCTTTTGGGACACAGATATTTTAAAATATTTTTCTTAAATTCTATGGTGTGGTTTGGTTCAATTAGTGTCTTAACATTGCCAAACCATTTCAATTAATTAAAAGGAGAACGAGAGAAAAGTTAGAAAATAAACGTATAGACAGAATTAAATCAATAAACAAATCAGCCATGACAAATAAATTAACTGTAATCGTCCACCTTAAAGTGAGCACCATACTTACTAAAGCAAAAGTAATTTCTCTTTTACATAAAATTCCTGTCATTGACAAAAAAACTCTCGCCCTACTGCGCATGAGTCAGGAACAAGGTCACAACAACACCATCCACCATACCACGATCCCAGTGGCTCTGTCCTAATTAATCGTCATTTAATAAAAATATCGTAGCACATACAAGTGGTTAGTGAGTCGAGCGTGCAAGTGCGAAGCCATCTAGCATTACAATATAATTCTAATCAGGCCCCCGGTTTGGATGGCAGCAAAGGGTTGGTGGATTCAATTCTCAAAGTCCTAAATTTTGATGATTACCATAAAGTGTTTTACCTTAGGGCAATACATTTTTTTAAGTCTATAATTTAAATTTGACCTTGTAAATCTGTAGACTATTTATATTATTAAGAGATATTTTTTGTATGTTTTTGTCATAGTTTGGGGTATTTCAGAATTAAGTATATGATTTAGACTTTTCTTAGTAACTTACGTTTAGTAGTTATTTTAGAAAATTTAAGTTTAATTATAGATAATATATATTTACAACACGTAAAGGAAGTTAAGGGTCTGCTCCAGTAGAAGAGAAAGCAACCGGCGACTCCAGCGCTTCACCTTATAGCCGTATCTAAACAATGTAATTTCTTGCAGCTGAGCGCTTTGACATTGCCTCATTTAAAACCATTTTATAAATTCATGTTTTGTAATTGAGTACTGGAAAAAAATGAATACTCTTTATACAATTTCGGATCCGGCTATTCTACTTTTAATTATAATAGTTTGTTTATTGCGTAAGGAAAAAAAAGTTAAAACTTGGTACTTCAAAAATGTCAATTACGTGACAAACGAACGGGATTTAAAAAATGCGAAACGCAAAACGGATGCTTATTGTAACTTTGGTTAAAATGAGACCTTGCAAACAATTTTACGATACAAAATAAACGATATAAATGGTTTTAAATTTAACATTGCTCATGCGGGATAAAAATCCAAGATGACCACCAATACAGAAGACCCTTAAGTACACATTAAGATGTAGTTACTTCGGAAATGGATAAATAATAATTTACGTACAGCTGACTTGAACAATAATAATAAAGACTTTATACAAAAGCCCGCCATTGTAATCCTGGTGTCAGTCTTAATACATAACCTGTGAAGCCTTTACTCAATTTAATGATGACCAAAAAATGTTTGCTTTTATTTTAACCAAAAAATTTAATTTAATCAAGAAAATTTTAAAAATTTAGGTCGACTACACAATGTTAAAAATTAATTACTTTAGCTAAGTTGGTTAAAGTATTTTAAACATAATCTTTTATTTTGGGTAGTTTTGACAAACGTAGGTATATTTCTATAATATTAACCTATTCATGTACACGTTAAATCCTGTGGAAGTATGCATTAGAGTAGATTTATTGTTTTTTTTTTTTAATAAAATGTTCTTAAAATATACGATACGTTAAAATTATTTAGTCGCAATCGTACGGTGTAGCGAGCATGAGGGTTGCGTGCAAAGCACGTACAGTACCTTTCTAATATAATATCACTAAATAAAAAAACACATCCTTACTTTTAAGCCTTTTCCCCTCTATCACTGGTAATTGGCCATTCTAATGTTGATAAGGAATCAATGGGAGGGCCATTAAAGCCAGTTTCCTGTCTCTTTAGTCTCAAGCTCTATTCTTCCAAGCAGAGTTACTGCAGATTGCTTGCTGCACTCTACACAATGAGTCTGGATTTAATAACGCAATCAAATGTTTTCTAATTTAACACAAACTGATGTTTTCTCCCTAATAATAAAACGACCCTCTTCCATACTGTGTTATTATATATTAAACATCGTTTAAAATTTTTTATTTTTATATCTCATATTTTTAGGGTTTAGCAAAACCAATTTATAAAATACGATTACTTTGCATGTGTGTGTTTCTGGCTGATATATACTATCGTAGCCTTTTGGGTAGAACCCTGTTGAATTGTCCGTATTAAAACAACTAATAAGACGTAGGACTATAAAAGGAATAATCAACTACAGTTACCAGTCATGTTCGTTACCCAACAAACAGATATTTAAAAAGTTTTGAATAATATCTAGAATTAATTACAAATGGGGACATTTAAAACAAAATATTTATAACTTTGTTGTATATTCTTCTACAAAATATAACAGAAACAAAATTAAGTATACCGTACTGACTAATTTGAAATACTATAATGCAATAGTAAAACAAAAATTATAATTCATATACTAAGTGTAAGGCATTAAGGAAAAAGTGCAACTTCTTAGGTTCTAGAAAAAGTTGATTTTATGAGTTGATTTTTTTTCATTTGTAAATGGTTTTATTGTTTCAGGATTACTAAATGGTTATGTGGAATTTAATTGAAGAAAAACTATTTTAATTAAATGAAATATTCTTTCTATTCATCATTTTCCATTAATTCATAATCAAAGAATGAAATTATGTTTATGATTGCTGAAGTATGATACATATAATTTAGACTGTATATTTTCTAAATAATATTTAATAAATAAAAATGCATGGGTATACTGCGTAAATGGTAGTGCCTGATCTATGAAAGATTACTAAACTACATTTGTATTACTAATTCATCTGAACCATCAAAATATAATCGCATTTTTCAAATGCCATTTTACCGTTGAATGCCAATATATATATATATATTTTATAAAACTATATAAAAACTACAACGATTCAAACATATAAGAGCTGATTTCGTCCATTGCCTTTAATATTTCAACAAAAGTTGAGCTAATGTTCATCATAATAACCAAACTCGTTCCGTACGCTACGTATTAACACAGTACACGTGGGGCATGCAAGTAGACTATCTATAACGTATGCGACGGAAAGGGTAAACATTATTCTCCCACTCTTTCTTCTCAAGTGCCGGTTGGGTTCGAATAAGGGAAACCGTTTCAATTCTCGTCGTTATCAGGTCAACTCAAGCTACCGCATAGAGAAAATGCCACGAATACACACAGTACATCTGCGCTTGCGTGCAAAACTAATATAATACTCGTTCTTTCCAACTATCGGTTGAAGACGAAGAAGAAGAAACGTTTCACTTTTCGTCTGATCTAAGCCAATTTACTCCACTGCGAATAAATAAGGTTCAATGAAAAAATAGTTTGTCTACATAACTAAACACACCAAGGCCAGTATCAAAATACAATATAGAGTGCGCTAATGAAGTTTTTTCTATGAAATTAAATATAACGGATTCCTTTTGGGAATGTTAAATAGATCGCCTATAATGTATGTTTGTGATAGTTTGGAAAATTGCCTCTCTCCCCAAAGTAAGGGGTTTGAGGGAACTACAAATGTTTAAACAGAACCTGCATCTTGTGACATAATATTAAATTAAATGACATTCAAAGAAAAAGAAAAATTGTTACATTTTCTTTCTGATATTGAATAAAAATCCTTTACACACATTTCAAGTTTGACTACTCATTAGAATATAGGAACGTTATTAATGTTTTAAAACAAATAAACTGACTAAAATTTGTTTTTGTTTTCTCAAAGTTTTTTGGATGACAACTAGGCCTAATTGGCTTCCCCTAATTTTAACTGGTAAATAAATTACCAGTTTCCTATCAGTTATGGTCACCATTACTAAAAGACATTTTTTGTTTAATTTTTTTTAGAATACTAATCGGTTTCAAATTTCTTACATATGTACTTAACAAGGAACTTAACATTAAAAGTTGCTGGTGAAACATACCAATAATTACAGCAAGCAGTAATAGAAACTTAAATGAAATTACCTTCAAAATTGTCTTCAGTCCTGTGAATGTAGCACTAGCTACAGCGCTGTTTCGCCGATCACTTTCGGCTTCGTCAGGCTTGTATTAACACATAAAACACGAACTCGCTATAAACATAATGTCTATAAAATCGCTCATCGAGCTTCTAATAATTTGAGTAACTTCTTACAAACCAAGCCAAACAGTTACAAAGACAAATTCATGGATAGTGGAATATATAAGCTATCTTGTAACGACTGTGACAAAGTTTATATAGGCCAGACAGGACGTTCATTTAAAACCAGATTCAAAGAACATATCCCTAGCCATAGAAAAACAATAGCAAACAAACAGAGTTCAAATTACACAGAACACTTAATAAACGAAAACCACACTTACACTGACATCAACACTAATTTAAAAATTTTACATAGAGCCAAGAAAGGCACTACTATGAATGTATTGGAAGAATTTCAGATTTATAACGAATACAAAAATAGTCCGGATAACATACTAAATGATAAGTTAAACTTTTCTTCCAACCCTATATACGATGTAATCGCTAAACTAGGCCTAAAGTAAACGGTTACTGATAACCAACATCTATATTCAGTGTCCTACCTGCAGTCGGACAAGCACAACGTATGTGATGTGGCCACAAACATTTTTATTACATTATATTAACGAGGAGTTATTCTCCGATTTTGTGTGTGTTAGTGTTGTGTGTTGTTCGAGTTCGTGTTTTATGTGTTAATACAAGCCTGACGAAGCCGACAGTGATCGGCGAAACAGCGCTGTAGCTAGTGCTACATTCACAGGACTGAAGACAATTTTGAAGGTAATTTCATTACAATATATAAACAGTCCAAGGCAAACAAATAGTCTATAAAAAAAGAAACTTAAAGTTAAATTCAAATTGGTTTAATCAATTTTTTAAGGAGTTGAGTTTAGTGTCTGTTAAGTTGTTTACAATTTAGTTTCTCACGATTTTAGCACAACTAATGTGCCAAGTTACATTTGTGTGGAAGAGAGACGTATAAAATTGTATCCAGATGTGTAGGCTAATATTGCTATTTCTAAAAATGTCAACTGATAACATACAATAAAACTAAATACATGCATCCTAGTAAATCTAACCAACAAAAAAGCAGCAAGGCATAAAATTTAAAGTTACATGATTGTTCACTCTAAAACTGACATTTCAGAACCAGTACCGTAACTTTCCACATCTAATTACATAAACATCCTACTATAGGATGTTACTATTCTCTGTAACCTGGGAAACAATAAAAAAATGTGTTTTTTCATGTGTAAACGATAGTTTTAAAGAAAATTTTAAATTGAAACTTTTTCAAAAATTGCAAGTTACTGTACTCCACAAAACCTATACCAAGCATACCAATAGGCTTATATGTACAAGCAAGAATACAATTTTATTGTAAATCATATATTTTCTTTTGAAATCCAAGTTCTGTGTTTACGTTCTTTCCTCAATACAAGCTGTGCCGTTTTTTACTTTGAATCGTACATTTTCAGCTGTCGAAAAAGGAAGGTTTCTATTTAATTAGATCCAGACGTCCTGTGTGCCACATTAGTGAGAGCACTTAAACGATTGCAGTTTTAAAATGTACTGTGCGCAGGCCCAAACCTAAAGTGTATCGCCACGGGGATTTGACTAAACGCATCTTGCTATGAGATTTCTAGTTAGATGCTTAACTTTGGTTTAGATTTAGATTTTAGGCCATGCAGAATGTTCTGCCAAGTAGTTCCAACAAGAGTCCTTATGTCAAATGAATAATAATAGGCGAGAAGTTTAAAAACCAACCTAGGAGCTGTTTTCCAATGTTAATAATATTATTAGTATATTTTACTAATTTGAAACAAAGAAGTGCTAGAATTGATGTGCCGAAGTAAAGAAGGATTTATTACAATAAACTAAACCAATTTACAGGTTAGCTGATTTGGTGAGGCAACCGTACAATTGTGTTTCGAGGTTAGACCTATTTTTATTTTAACAATGCGGTAGTTTACTGTTGTGAGCAATTACGAAAAATAAGCCCATTCCTTTGACTTTTTCTATTCAAATTAAGGATAAATGTTTTACAATCACAGGCAATTGAAAAAAACACTTTTTAATTGCTTAATTTGTATTAATTATTTACTAAATTACTTTGATACCAATGATGCAATCGTTTATGGTAAGGATTCATTGTAATTGAAGAAATTTTAGTAAAATGTTATAAAGTACTGTAAATTAATATATTTAATTTGTTTGCACCATAACCTCCTCATTGCACAGAAAGATTTATTAAAAATAATTTACTAAAAGATGGTTAGGCTACGGTTAAATTTTATCCGTGTCTAAAAGATGTATTTAGTTTAGTTTACAATAGTCTACTTTTCCTTTGTACGTGTACATTTTTACGAAATGACGTTTACGAAAATATGACCAGATAACGTATTATTTTAGTTATAGTATGATATACAAAATTTTTTATACATTTACATTATTCTTTAGTTGCTAAACGTTTTTACTTTATCCTATTTATACTTACGAAGATGGGGAGCAGCGTATAGCACTGGTAAAAATGCCAGTACCTAAGTTCAAACGTAAGCAGTATTGGAGGTTTAAACTGTAGCATACTGAGCTAGTGCCATTGGTATCTCGGCCTCTCTTGTTTCCCTGCTTAACGTAAACGAAATCAAGTGTTAAACTTATAATTCATACTTTTAACTCCCGGTGTTCTTTTAAATATATTATTTCTTCACTAAAAACCCAAATAATTATTTATCAACTAAAACTTTTAATTTTATAACACACTCAACCCAAATCGAGAATGAATATGTTTAACCATTTCTAGCCCAAACTATCCACATTAACATAATGTCAATCTTATACACATGGATGTAAAACATACAGTAAATTTAATTAGTTATCTAATCATATAAAACGTAATTTTAACCCAGGTAGTTTTCCCACAAAATAAAAAAATAAGGTATTAACTGCCTGACATTGGTTTTCTTTCAAAAGTTTGAAATAAATAAAAAGTGGTCACCACTGTTTATAACATCTATTACATTTCTATGCAAAATAAACAGGTAGGTATTGCTTTTAAAATGTTGTATTTTTGTTACAAAAATATTTTATTTTAAATTGTTGCTATTTAAGGAGACCCCTACGAGCTTCACAAACTAACCGTCACGTCGGAACTGTAAGTTCTCACATTTATACTGCAGTTGAAAGCTGAGATAGTTCTAGAGATAAATTAATTTTAAATTTAATATGATTTTCCTACAAGAAAGTAAATGTTTTACTAGAGCTCCTCTCCTGGGTAACTTTGAACCACGTTGGACATGGGGTCAGTAGCGAAATACTCTCATATTTGAATCATTGCTGTTCTTCAAATAGTTCCTTACATAAAGCAATTTAAATTTGCAACTTTCAGTTTCGTAGTATACGTAAGATACTGTAACATTTGTTTTCAGAAGTTAATGACTTTTATTTTTCAATTTGTTTATAAATGATTGTGTGTGTTTATAAAATCCCTTTTTAGACTAAATTTTTGAATGTGATTGTATTGCAACTTGTTTTTAAAGGGTTTAAAAATAGTGGACAAGATTTGATTTCAGGAACCAGTATTCTACTCTCAACCACCTACATAGTTTCATTGTGCTCATTGAAATCAAAACTATCTGCTCTGCCGTCTCGGAGGACATATCTGACGCAATCCTTAAAGTTTGGCACATTTTTATACAAAATTTACAAGGAATTCTATCAGTTTAAAAAATCTTATTTATGCAACGAAGGTCCAGGAATCAGGATATAGACAAATCTCAGCAGGAACTCCACAAGGGAGCGTCCTTGGACCTATCTTGTAGGCCTATTTATAATACACAATATACATGCCTGTAAATGAAAAAAACTACAATGACCATATTTGCTGACGATATCACTCTTTTAGCAGTTCAGGACACTTGAAGACGCTTAAGAGAAATTTAAAAAAATCTTGGATAATATCAGCACTTCTACAAAAACGAGGAGTTTGAATCTAAATGAGTCAAAATTCACTCATGTAAATTTACAAAAAATGTCGTGTCTAATATACCTATACACGAAATAAATTAGCAAGTAATTCCAATTACATCAAAAGCAAAATAGTTGTTAATGAATCCTGAAGCGATACATGAAGGAATACATGGAGAGAAAATGTAAAACCGAAAAAATTGATATACAGAAGAGTGAACTTCTTCCTGGGACGTTAATATAAGTTCTATTTGTCAAATTACTTTGATACAAGCATATTTTGAACCAATATGGAAAGCGACTTTGAGGATGCTCCAAGGAAACCAATGTGAAAGTAATTCAGAATAAAGTACTATGTGGCAAATTGATGAAACGAGGTATATTCGTAACGACAGTATCCATAAATACCTAAAGGTGGATATGATCATCGAAGTTGAATCTGTTAACCATATCAGTCCTGAGCATAGGCTTCAAAATCACATCGACTCTGGTGCTGCTTCAGGGGCACCGTTCTTATACACTAAAGAGGATTCACACGCTGGACTTGGCATAGTGAGGTGTTTGTAGTGTAACCGAGTGCAAACTGGGTGTGAGGTGAGGTAACTTTAAAAAATGTATATATTGCAATAAAAACTAGTAGATAAGATTGTAAAACGTCACCCTATTATTAATAAATAATAATAGTCAATGAAATATTTTTCCCATACCGTAAGTATTTTAACAACCCGTACTAACAAAAACTATTCTACTGTTAATTAAAAATAAAAATCCTAGTCTCTCCCCTCTTTTTTTGAAGTACTATACTTAAAAATGTATAAACACTCTTAAGAAGGACGCAATTTCAAGAAAGAACAAATTTAATTTCCTTACTTAGATAATGACAAACATACATTTTTATTATTTCTGAAACTTAAAAGATAACCGAGTTATAGGCTTAAAACTAAAAAAATATATCTTGGTAGCTGTACATAAAATCCAAATTTTAGGTTCTAGCCAATAATTCGGTTATTATTTAAATTACAGAAATAAATAAAAAAATACAGAAAATAATAATTGAGAAATAATAATGTCATCAAAAAATTTAATGTTTTTAAAGTTAGCGGTTTTTCAAATATTTTACATTACAAATTTTAAACGTTCGACATTCTGAAAATATATTTATATTAAAAAAAAACACGGTTTGGTTTTTATACATGGGTAAAAGATGTCATACCAAATATTTATTCGAAATTTGCGTTCAATAAAGTTCCTACATCCAAATAAGTATTTTGTAAACAAAAACAAAATTTTGGTAAAATTTTAAACGAAACATTTCCGAATCTATGTTTATAATATGAACTTTTATTTTCACTATTAGAACACGTCCTGAATATTTAACGTGTGATATTTAACAATGTTCATATTCAAGTATTACAATACAAACTAATAAAAATCTCATAAATAGAAAATTATATAAAATTTACAAAGTAAATTGGAAAATTATGTCACGAATGTTTCGATTATAGTGGATACATTAAATTGTTAATTTATTCTCACTGTTATCGGCATATAATAATATATTAGTAGAAATACAGAGAACCTTACCTCGGCAGGTTAGTGCCGACTTTTCCCAAATTAATATTACATAAAATAATAATAAAAGAAATATTGTAATCTATATCGAATACAAAGATTAACTAACTAAAGATTAAATAATTAGTGGTTATGGTCTTAATTAGGGGTATAATTATTCGTATGAATTGAATTATATAGGAATCACAGAGTTCAAAGTCTATTCACAAAGGTTATGATAGTCATTATAATTATTGAGATAATGTTCGTTGAATCCTTTCTTTTATAATTAACAGTTTTTTAGTGTTCACAATCATAATAAGAACGTAACCTAAGTCCATTAAAAATTGGAGAGTTCTAACCAATATGTATGGTTGTTCTTCTTTACCATTTAACCAGAAAACAATAGATATTGTATCTCATAAATGTTGGACATCTTATTTATATACTCTTCTGGAAAATTTAAGATGGGAATTTCAGTTTTTAATGGATTGATTTTGATGTTTAATTGCACTGACCGAATGGTGTACTTTTCATGTCTGTGGATTTTACAAAAATACCAAATTTAGGCTACTCCAACTTAATTACGGAAATCTCTGGAATTTGTAATTTTTCTTTTGAATTAATTTTCTCTGAGAGGAAAGTACTAAAAGATTTTTTACAAATATTATAAAATTGAAAAAAAAAATAATTTAAGAAATAAATCGAATAAAACACATGAACGATTCCATATTACAGTTGACATTTCACAATCTAGTTTTTACATCTACATCTGAATTTAGGAAACTTGAAAATTTATACTTCATATTTAGTGTCAATACGTGGTTCAATCACAAGTGCGTTTCTCCTTCGTGGGCGTGGCAGCGATAACAAAAATTGTTTGCTTTGGGTTCCATTGTAAACTGTTATAGTCGGGGTTTTATATTTATCCTGGCTCAACGGTACATATTAAAGACCTTCACCAGAGACTTTTTATACGTAAAAGGGTTGGCTCTTTCTATAGGCCATATTTATTTTTCCAATTAAGATTCGGTTTCGTAGTATTTGTAATTTTCCTATCGATTTCCGCTTTAATTTTGATATAATTTAGGCAATAGATTCCGAACTTCTAACGTAATTATTTCATTAATAACTCCGAATCGGGTCAATATTATAATTTTCCTGAATAGATAAACTTGTTTTACTTGATTTTGATGTAGGAAACGGGTATCGAAAATGTTGGGAAGATTTTTAAATTAAATATTTTAGTATCAAAATCGGGTTATTTGGCATTTCTTAGCCTATTATATTTGTTTTGGTTGGGAGTTCAAAAAGTTACCGCTAGATGTCGCCTGTAGTTGAATGAGGTTCCAGCAGTACTATCTTTCTCTCTCTCTCCCTCTCTTTTAGTTATTCAATTAACTTCTTTATTTACTTTATAATGCAGTATATTTTTATATATAAATGGTTATAAATATGTATGGTTAAAATATAAACCAGTAAATTTTTAATTGTTACAAAGTTTCTCAGATTTTTCCTAAATAACCCTGTATACAGGGTGGAACAAAGTTAGTGTTAAAAACTTCGGGAAATGGTTCTATGGGTCAAAATAAATAGAAAATGAAGAATAATATTTTTTTCGAAAAACGCTTCATTTTCCAAATATCTGCCATTTTGTTTATTTTACTAAATAATTAATATCTAGAAAACGGTATAACCGATTGAGTTCAAACTTGGCATGAGGTTTAACCTTATAATGATCTAGCTTAAGAAAAATAAACAATTATATCCGATCATGCATTTAAAAATGTCGGCTGTTTGAATATTTCAAACCTAAATTACTCAAAACCAGTACATTTTAACAAAAAAATGTCAAGACACTTTTTTTGTAGCCCTTTTTATTCCCTATCGGATGGTGTAACTTGTGTAACTTTTAAAACAATCGAATGAAGAATAAAGCTAAGTTACATGTAATAATTAATGGTTTTTTTCAACCCGGCATCCTATACCAACACAGTAAAACAACAATATTGTATGTACATTTGCTGTCATTATCTTTAACATAACTATTATTCTTCATCCGATTGTTTTGAAAGTTAAATCAACCGATAGGGAATTAAAAGGGCTAAAAAAAGGAACTTTGACATTTTTTGTTAAAATGTACGGGTTTTGATTAATTCAGGTCTGACATTTTCTAACAGCCGCCATTTTAAAGCGCATGATTGGATATAATCGCTTATTTTTCTAATGATAGATTATTAGGTTAAACTTCATGAAAAGTTTGAACTCAATCGGTTAAACCATTCTTTAGATATTAATTATTTAGTAAAAGAAACAAAATGGCGGATATTGGAAAATGAAGCGTTTTTTGAAAAAATATTATTCTTCATTTTCTATTTATTTTGACCCGTAGAACCATTTCCCGAAGTTTTTAACACTAACTTTGTTCCACCATGTATATATGGTGCAATTAAACTATAGTATTCCAGATATTTTGTGAAAAAGGAATAAAATATATCTTGGTGTGATATAAGGCAACACTTTGATTAGGAGCCGTCATGCATGTATAATTTATTAAAGTCGTTATATATTCAGTATTAAGCGGATATATTAAGTTTTTTATCGTGTTAATACGTTGTTATTCATATCATTTTGGTACTACTTAGGGCTTTTTTTAAAAATTTGCTCTTCCGAATTTTTCGGTAAATATTTTTGTCCAGATCTGTATCCAAGTAAACGATGAAAGTAGGTACCATTCTAATTTCATAATATAAGATAATGTGCAAGGAAGCATTATGTTTCAGCAAACATTAGACAAATGGAATCAGCTGTTTGTATCCCAGAGATTAAAGGGGCTTTGTTTACTTTAGCAGAACTGTCTTAATAATACTATCCTACGTTTATTGGTCGCGACCTTATTAACAGGGATTACGTAAAGCCCTCCCCCCCAACCCCAGTAAGGGAAGGGGTAACAAATTGGTTTACTGCAGTTCTGAGTTACTGCTTTCTTCGGAGCGTCTTTTCCTCGATCTAGTTTCTATAGATTATTTGATTTGGAAAAATTATCAAACTCAAAACTGATATATAATGCGAGTAATAATCAAAAAAGAAGAGGAGTCAATGTTAAGGTTTTTATTGAATTTCAATTTCACAGTTTAATCGATTAATGAATCATGAATGAATCGGTTTAGTGGTCATTGTTTGAATAATTTTACTTTAGGGATCGAGTCTTTTGGCCCTGAAGAAGGAGCCGTCCCTAGATTTTTATATTTATCGACACTATAATAACGTCTATATACTCGTAGTTTGGTGTGGCAAATCAACGAGCGGTCTACTCTAACTTAATAACGAAATGATTACATAAGTTTCTAATTGTGTTAATGTTGTAACTTGAGATAATTGCAGTAATGATGTATAGTGTAAAGTATCCTCAATGTAGGAACGTGAACCGAGATCAGATGAAAAGAGGGGTAGCATTATTTGTTTTTTGCATTTAGCTTTAACAGTACAGCCCCAATTAAAAATATATACATCTGATTCTTTACTCTATAATCTACATAAGTATACTGTAAACCATTATGTCCAGTATACATTCACAATTTATTTGAATACTTCTGGAATAATAACATAACATTCTAGTCTAATCAAATAAAATAATAAAATATTCCAATAATTATTATTAAAATATCCTATCATTAATCAGTCAATCTTACGAGATCGTGTGAATGTCTGAAGAGTCGGTGCTTTAAATTGTTTTTAATTTAATAATTACCGTCATTGCTGTTTGTTTGAGTTGTTTTTATTATACTTTTACTAACTTTCACAAATACAAATACTGGCGGCAAACAATACAATGAAAAAAATACACTCTTTACAACTTTCAACACAATATGATTCTATATGAGAGTATCACGCAAAGGGCATACAGAGAAATTTACATTCACTTAAAGATGCATTTTATCAGCTCAATGCTATTTAAAATGGTTAATTCACCAGTTAGTTAGGTACCAATAACTTTAAAAGTACTTGACCTATCGTCCTGAAATTTTCAACATATATTGTTGAGTATATTACACAATGTAATGTACATTAGTATTATTAAAACAAATTAGCTTCAAGAAAAAACAAGAAAAACTAACATGTAACAAAACAATGTTATATTTTCTTAAATTAAAAAAAAATTGTTTGTTTTTTAATTGCAGGCTTTTTTTAATATATTTTTAAAATCCTAGTACACTTTGTTAATACTATAGTAACCAGTAATCAGAAAAAATGTCTGCTATTTTGGATTTCTGGTTCAGAAGATAATTGTACCTTACCCACGTAGCACAAGCATGTCATATTGCCGTGGAAAACACGTTTAGCCGAAACGTCAAGAAACGGTTTTAATAGTACGTCAATATTCCGCCCAAATGTCACAGCGATAAGATAGTTAAAAAGACGTTGCAAAATAGTTAAAGATTAGGTAATAAAACGTCTAAACCTCGTTGTTGCGGTGCCGTAAATACATCGTTGGATTCTCGTCATCTTAAGACGTCATATTTTAGCTAAAAACTCGTTGAAAACTAGGAAATGTGACGTTACTGTATAACGGTAAAAAGACGTTGTTCTATAACGAGAAATAGACGTTGCTCCATAACGGTAAAAATACGTTATTTCAGAACGGGAAATTTACGTTCTTCCAGCACGCTAAAAAGATGAGATCCAGAACGGGAAATAGACGTTACACTAAAACGTTAAAATGACGATCCATTAGAATGGTAAAATGACTACTAAAAGTACAAAATTATTCCAGGCAATAAAAATAAACTAGATACAAATTATTGCCGAATGATTATCTAAAATGGGAAAGAGTGCTTTCAAATTTGTCATATTTTGAAAAAATTATCTGCCAAAATACGCTTAAACAGGAAAGACATTGCATTTTCTCATTCATATAATTACATCCTCCAATTAATTGCTGTAGTATATGTCATATTTATTTGCCAAGGAATAATCAACCATTTATTAGTCATTTTACTACCATAAAGAACATTTTAATTCAATACACTAATTTCATTTATAAAAGAAACATTTAATGATTTTAATGTAGGCCTACATCAGTTCGTTTTTATAAAATCTTCCTTGATAGCAATTTTTTTAAATGAGTCCTATAGCCTATATAATTCAAAATACATATACTTTTCACAGTATATTTATTAAAGTCAGTCTTTAATTTAGATTATTTATGGCCCAGATAAATGTATTGTACAGTAAAAAAATTCAAACAAATAAAATTTGACAATACCATAATTAGTCAACGTTTAAGATTTTCACAAAATATAGGCTATAGTAATTTTGTATTATACAAATACCTTTGTTTTACATGATTATTGTTCACAATCCTTTCTTCACCACTGTTTAAGCGATGACACACGTTTTGCCTATTGTTCAGGTATTTATGTAACAAATCCATACCATATAACATACCTATTAAAGGTATTTATATAACATATTCGGTTCAGTTAGGCAAACACAAACATATAATGAATTTTGTATTTATTATTTTCTTAAAACTAACATTTTACTACTTTTTTTATTCCAAAATTAAAAAAAAATATATATATTAAGATAAATTTTAAAGATAAAGATGTATTCAGATAAATTTTAAAAAGAACAAAATTAAACGTTATATTTTTTCTGACTCATTTATTAAACAAAGAACATGAATAAAAACTTGGATCAGCACATAAAGAAATAAGTTACTACATTTAAGCCTCCGAATTAGCATTAAAGGAACATGGGAATACAAAATAATTAAACTATATATTATAAAACAAATTTTATTATAATAGACATAATTTATTACCTTCAATATATTTTTAATGAAGGTGAAGAACTCATATTTCTGTAAATGTATAAACAACATAGGTCTAATAGGTGCTTTAAATAGACAAGACATTAAGCTGAAAAAAATAAAGTCATAATCTGAAGAAACTTATTACAGCCTAATTCCAAATGTCTATTCTATCTAATGAATACAGTTAAAGAACAAATTAATAATTTATCACGATAGCTTTTACTCAATATTGGAATATGTTATCTTATTTTCGGATTTTAAAATATGTGTTGATACAATTTGTGAAATGTACAGAAAACATATATAAACTTTATGACCTTGTTAAAAAATAACTACTGTACGATACTTGCTTTAAATTGTGTTATTATTGAGATAGAAATTTGTACATATATACAATTAGTATGTGTTTGTTTAGAATTTGTTATTTTGGAATTTACGAAAGTATCACCTATTTCATACCCTTGCTACTTTTTGTAAAATTATGTGGGCAATAAATAAAATAAGACATTGGATTTCAAGAAAACTACGTTTTGACTTTACCATAGGAGAATGCCTCTTTTTCTATTCTTATTATTTTACTTTCAGGTTTTTGGTGTGGCATATAATAATTTATTTTAAACAGTTTGAAATTAAAATATTTAAATTAATTTGTTACCCTTATATTTAATTTTTATGTGTGTATTTTTATAATTTAAACTAATTTATTGTGCTTAACTTTTGTACTGTTCACTCAATGTTTGCCATATTTAAAAGTGTTTCATATTTAAATGTAGGTAAAATTATGACTATGAATGAAACAATCTTAGATCAAGTTTATGACAAATTGACTATAAAATAGACAAACAGTCCATCATAGATGGTCAATAAATATTTACTGTGAAAATTCTTAAACATTTAATGTTTCAACTAATGATAATTCTACTTTTTCTTTTGCTGATTTAGTATCCGTAATGGAGCATAGTTTAGCCAATATTTCATAACCTCTTCTATTTTGAGCTGGGTCGCAATATCATTATTTTTCATAGCCATTGTACGAAAACTGTAACAGAAATATGCAGTAATAGTTATACTAGTTAAAGGATAAAATAAATGATAGATATACAATCAAGAAATGCTGCAGAGTAGACTTGAGTTCCTAAAGCTAATAATAAACTTAAAAAGCACAAAAAAAGAAACTATTCAGGTTCGAAATACCACTCGTAAATAAAAAAAAATAGATCCTTGATTATAGCTCTGTACAAAAACTTGCCTGTAGGCCTAAACGCAGGAAATAATATTAAAAAACAACTTCTAAACAATACATATCATTTTGTTTACTGTATTTTGTTTTTAATGACATATTTTTTTCAGTATTAACATGAGTAGAGTACAGCCCATATGATATTTTTTAGGGGGACTAGACCGGGGTATGGGATTAAGGATACCCTCTCCTCCTTTGGCGAAAGGGGTCCGGGGAAATTCAAGAACTCCCCCAAAAAAAGTTTAAAATTTGAGAACCCAATTTGGCTGTCCAGGTTAAATATTAACCCACACAGCATTGAGTCTGTACCTTTACACGTCCATTAGTACACAAAGCTACACCAGGCCGCACTATGTAGTGACCCAGCAGCTAATGCTTAAACTCTTGTAAAAAATGTAATAAGTATATGTAAAATCAAATGGAGCATAACATTTAAAAAATATTCTAATTTTAAAGATCTTTTAAGCATTCTTCCGTAAGTGATATAGGCTAGATCCTTAGGTTTCATATTGAATTAGGATATCTATACTTTTATACTTATAAAATAATGAGGTTAAGTTTGTTTGGGTTAATGTACACAATAACTTAACTATTTGTAAAAATATTTCACTATTACCTATGTACTTTACGCCTTTAAATTACCGTACTTCTATTATTTCTTGAGTAAAAATAAGCTTCATTTTTTTTATTGGGAAATTTTAGTGTTTACAAAAAGCTTTCTTCAGGAGGTACGTCGGCCTATGCATTTAGTTGAGGTTGACATTCAACATTTTGAAGTTTCAATTAGTAGGGATGGGAGGGGAGGTATATTTACTCAAATACAGGCAAAACAAGTAATGAATACAACAAAAATATTACCAAGATGTAAAAATAATTTTCTATTGTATGAAATGCTTACCACAATGTATTAAATCACAAATTGACAGTATACAGGGTGAGTTTTTTAAATGGGCCACCATTGGCATCTCAGAAACTATAAAAGTTACAACAATCTTTAAATGGGAGACCTTCCCTACTTTTTCCCTTTCATAAAAACTACAACATTAACATTTTCAAAAACTCCGCCATTTTTCCAATATGGCGGCCAACTTCATTTTTTCAAATGGAAACCCC
>JAGFPH010000011.1:2021817-2087621 GCA_018207615.1 Philaenus spumarius | reverse complement strand
GGCCTCAAATTTTCCTAAAAGTAATACAAGCCTTTACAAAAAATTAGTTTTAGTACTTAAAGTGATAATATATGTATATAAAAATATATATATATGTTTAATCAGCATTCACCATGGAATAAATATATGCAATTAATACATGCATTTTACGATTTTTCAAAAAGTGCATCTCCACCCCTGAAGGCTTTAGCTTGTGCTTGTTATTTAGTTCTAAACCATGTGGCTAATCTGCCGAGAAGAGACGGTGTTAGACCCGCACATTTCCTGAAGACAGTTCGTACTACGGTCAAACATTACTGTCTGACCTAAGGTTTGAAGATGGTTTCTGAAACTTTACAAGAATGACTCCTACAGATTTTGATACTTTGTTGAACATTGTAGGGCCAAAAATTACAAAGAAATTTACACGTTATAGAGCCTCCATTTCAGCTAAAATTTGACTTGTTGTAACTTTAAGATATTTAGCAAGTGGTGATTGCTATACAAGTTTGCAATATATATTTAAAATGTCCAAACAGACAATTTCCCGAATCATTCCAAAAGTCTATGAAGCCTTCATAACTGCAATTCATAATTTTGTCAAGGTGAGTTGACAACATACATTTACGAGGGTTGTCACAAAAATAAATAACAATACTTTTTTTAAATAAAAAATTGTTTTTTTAAATGTTAAAGTTATATTTGCAAAAGTACATACACTTATCTTTCTTTATAGTCGCCTTATTTAAAAAAAAAACATTTTTGGTATCAGCGAAAAGTTTGTTCAATTCAGCGTCACACCTTTCTGCCGCCAAACTGGTTATTTTTACTTGTTTATATTTATTTAAAAAAAATAGTGTAACGTACTTTTTTGAGACACCCCTCATATAAATAAAATGATGCAATCTGACTTTATAATTAATTATTTACATTAATGACATAGACAAACCATATAAAAAGTAACTTGTATCCGTGTTTCCGATTTGGTTGGAAAACAGAAAACATTGTATTTTGTCTCAAGATTCACGCTAACCAGTATGCAAACTGTCTTCATACTGTACGCAGATTGTATGTAGACTGTCTACATACTGTCTGCAAACAATCTATAAACGTTCCACATACAAATGAGAAACAAGAGATACATCTTGGATACAGTCTGTATACAATGTTTCCTGATACAAATCTGCTAATGTGGACGAGGCTTTATAGTAACGTTTGAAAGTAAATTAATACAAATTGATGAATTCAGGATTATATTGCTGTAGGATAAACAAATTGCTTAAGGGTTCACTTTATCAAAAACCTTCACATTTCCCCCATGGCATTCTAAACATATTTACATGTTTGTCAAATTCGACAACAGTTGTATAGAAACGAAAAATAACGTTTAATCTTTATCTCAAAACCGGTAGTTCGATTTGTATCTTAAACCCTGTGCTGCGAGTATAGAACAAAAAACTGTTTTTTTTTAGAGCCTCCATTTTCGTATCTAAAGCATATGCGTTTTTTTTTTTTTTTATTCTAAGTTTTTGTAGTTCAACCATGTTTTTATACGTTTATTCTAAACCAATTCAAAAGTGTTCCATAGCTTTTTTGAAGATAAAGGTTAAAAGAATTCATATATGCCAGTAAAAAAATGATTGAAGTAAAATTAACAAAGTTATTAGCTCAAGAAACAAGCATGTTCAGTAACAAAAGGAAAAAGTTCAACTTTAGGCCTACATAAAAAGTAGTAAAAATTGTTGTAATTTTTGTCATAAATGTAAAAACGTTTCGTAATTTAGTTCTAAATAGAATTGTATAAAAATATATATCAATTTCAAATTTTTAAAACACCAGTTTTTATGTTCGTACTACAAGACTGCTAACAAAACTAGGCATGTTTTGAATGGTAATTTAGGAATATATCCTTTGCCCAAAAATGATATATAAAAATAAGAAAGTGTAAAGGAAAAGAAAGTGTAGAGAATAAATCAAAGAATTAAACTGTATACTTGTAAATTAGCAGTGTAAATTTCATTAAAGTATTTGAGTTAGATTTACTTGAATTACAAAATGAGATAAAACAAATGAAACCACTCGGCGATATAGGACATACAAAAAATTACCGTTTTACACCGTGGGAATTGTTGGTACTTGGGTTGAGATCACTATTTTTTAACATCGTTTGTTTTCATTATTTCTAAAATTGGAATATGATATGGAAGTTATGGAACTGTAAATACATTGTTAAGTTTTAGTTATTTAAGTATGTAAATATTTAATTCTATGTTGTCTCTCTATAACTTGATATTTTTAGCTATCTTACGCATTATTAACCTAAATAAAACACAATGCCTCTAAAAGAAAATCTTTAGCAGTTAAAGCTCAAGACAAGAAAAAACGAGAACTAGAAACCCCGGAATCGCGGGAATTGCAAGATAATGTTTTACTGGGTAAACCTTCTGCTTACTTCCTTACTGACACACTATTTTTAACCTAAGCTCAAATCCACATTTGTTATTTCAACGAGCGAGGTCTGCTGTTCACGGAATTACTAGTTTTAAACGTGGTTGTAATAAACTGGTTGTAATTTTGTATTTTTGAGTAAAATTAATTACTTATGAAAATTTATTAATTTTGTCTTTGAAATCCCATTAAATACATTTTTTGCCGCCATTGTTAAACATTTGGAGATATGGCCAAGATTTAAATACAAAATTTTTTTTTCGATTTGTGAGCACTTTAACTCAGTAATCATGGCCTGCCTACTATGCCATTTGACATTTTTAGCATTCTGGTTTTTCGCAAAAATATCTTTATTTTGTTAACATTTTGAAAAGGAGCTCATTCCATTTTGTAAATTTTAGTGAAAATATTGGAGACTCAGTTGAAATCAAGAGTCTATAAACTACTGTACTTGAGTGTCTCAAAGATGAATGTGTTGATAATTTTGAAAATTACAAATTTACAAATCTGGTCGGCTAATTCTTTTCAAAACATTCTATCACATTTGGTTTGAATTGTTTCAAGGACGCCAAAAATTAATTAAAACGTTTCGCCTGTGGTTCTAGTTAGGTCAGAAAAAATTTGCAATAGGTGATTATCTAAAATCTTTTAAGAGTTCACTTATGGTTACTACGTACTGTACTCTCTAAACAACCAAATACTTTCTACTCATTATTATCATGTATACACTGAACAAATTCTGCTCTACAAACACTAGCGAACTGTACACTTTGTCGAAGCTATATAAAAGTGTAAATATACAAACACGTTGTTAGAAGAGATGGATAGTCTTTAGGTAAATAACCCGACGTTATAGCTATGGGTATTTGCTTAATCCCTTCAAATTCTGCAGGGAAATGTATCTCCCAATTTGTGTAGCGCTGTGGAAAAACAAACTGCCCTCTCAAAAAACATAAATGGCGAGAGAGACGAAGCTAAACTGGAGTGTTGTGAATACATTTATATTTTATAACAAGGTAAATATAGCTTTACATTAAAAATACAATCGTCAAAGAAAGTTTTCCATTAGGCGTACATTTTTTACGACAATTTAACATATAAGTTTCTGTCACCGTGGATTATCTTTTAGACTTATGTTAGTCTTTAACACTTTTCATACCGTACTAGATTTTTTATTTTACATGTGTATATTTATTATTATTTTTGGAACCTTGAGTAACTAAAGAATCTGTAATACCATTCGAGACAATGCACTGAACTCGAAGAGCAGAGACAACATTACTTTGTGCGTGCTGTTTCATTCATAAGACGCTCGAGCGCGGCTAGAATATCGATAGTAAACAATTTACGTTCATTCTAATGTCGGGTTTATTTTAACATGGATATGTTTTACCACTGGTGATCAGAATAAAATCACCAAGTCTGGTCGATGTAACGGTCTACTATATTGCAAAAATATAGACATCTAGCATTTGCTTTAAGAATAAGGTTGTGCTTGAAGCAGATACTAGACATCTACCGTTGAATCGGTATGATTGGGGTGGAGGTACTGGCGTCGATAAATAAAAATTAAGAATTTGCTCCGTACTAAATAATATTAAGTAAAAGCATAAGGTTATCTAGTAACTTCTTTTAAATTAAGTTTTGCTTTGTACAGATGCTAGACATCTACCGTTGCATAACCCTGCTGGTGAGGAGTTACTGGCCATGATATATAATTAATTTTACCCACACATTATAACAATTTGTGCTCGAAATTCGAGTGAACAGTCAAATGAGTGAAAACGCAAAATTGAGGCTCAAAATCATCAAAGAAAAAACGCATCGCATATTACTATAAATCTTGTACAACTTTAAAAGTTTTCTTTAAAAATGTGATTAACAAATACGAATTGTAAGTAATAGCCTAAATTTTGTTAATTATCGTTATTAGAGCAATGAAATAACTTAGAAACAATAAGCCTTTTAGAGTTTAAAAATAACAACAAACTCTAAAATTTAACAAATAAGCCATAGAGTGACCGTTGTCAGGAAACATTTTCAGTGTCCTTAGCTTAAGTCGTACACTGTTATTTTTAGTGAGGGATAGTTCAACAATCTAATTACGGTGATACATTTTTGACCATATCTTTAGTTTAAGAAGTCATAGAGAGGTCTAGTTTGCGGCATTCATTTTATTTTTTTACCCTCTTTAAAGTGATATGCAACTTGCTAAGAATTGCTATTTGAAAATAAAAAACTACCACCAGCAACCCATATTTAGGGGTGAGGATTGAAACTCTAAACCACATAAAAAGTACTTTGACTTAGGTTAGTAACATTTACCGAAGATTGTTTGAAAATTTACAGTCGTTCAAAAATTAAAGGGGGGGGGGGGTGAAATTTAAGGGACACTCCGTGTATTATTGCGTTTGATAATACCACGATACTTGGAGTACTCTGTCTTGGGATTTAATTAGTTCGGTATGATTAGGATTCATAAGTGTATAGGTCAATCTTTGTATGTTTAAATTATAATAATAAGTAATAATTGCATAATTATACTTATTATAATTATTAATTATAATATTTAATATGCTAATATAATATATGTGTAGGTAAAATTGTTTTTGGAAGTTAAATATTAAGTAACTAAATAATTAAAATACCACTGAACCACGATCGATTGCTGTACCTTAACTTATGAACCCTTGCCATATATTTGTAACCTTAACAGTAGGCTACTAAAATACAGTGTAAACCTTTTTTTGAAAAACGTTTATGCCTTATCTATTAATTTTACATTTTTCATAACTACTCAACTAGACAATCTTCAAACCTTAAAACTGGTAAATGCAATGATCAGAAAACCATAAACAGTTTTACTAAAGAGTTGTTTTACAGGGCAGAAGTTGTAAAGTTATCGTGTACAACTTCATAGTCTTTGGCTTTAAGAATTATGAGAGAAGTAAACATTTGCAATGACGATTCCACGCATATTGCACCTATGTTTTACATTAATACAAATTTATTCTACTCTATAACACAATTTAATCATCTCACTTAAACAGATGCAATACAAGATGGCGGCTGAGTGAAAAGTGAAAAAACTCGTTGTTAATGGTGTGTACCCGTTCTTGATTAAAGTATGAAAGTAAGGAATTTAGGGTGTAAAACAAATGGGGTGATAATGACCCACTGTGTTGATTTTTCATCAAAGACAGAATGGCTATTACTGCGAGAAGGGTGGTCTCAGATGGGACGGAAATAATGATGGACGACACGAAATTTGGGATATTTGTCTTTTTACTTGATCAAGGAAATAATGTAAATTGATTTTAATAATGTGCTTTAAACTATGAAACTAGTGTTCTAGATTATTTAAGGAAAACTATTAAATGATGAAATACAACGTAAATAAATGTTGCTACTATTAACCTTCAATTATAGTAAATGAAATACATTTAACAAGTAAAAATGTTAATAATTTAACTTATATTCAGTATTAAATTAGAGTTTTCCAATACAATAAATATCACATATTGTTGTGTTTGAAACGAGTCAATTGCTTTTTGGTTTTACTATACATTTAAATTTCACGATATAAGAAAATATAAATTGTTTGAGGTAAATGGTGTCCTGTACATTTCTCCTCCTTAATGATTTCGTTTATCTGTTGGCTTTTACATTTTTAAGCAATATCAATTACAAGCCTACTTAGAAAAAAGTTTTTGAAACAGGCTCTTCGTCACTTATCGTTAGCTCTCAGTAAAAGTTGTATTAAATACTTACGAGCACTTTTCAAATAAACACATAAACATTACTTAAAATATTCATACTACTGTAAAATTAAATTATATAATGGTATGTATTATAAAGTTGAGTTCTTTATTCGTTTTAAATGTCTAGTCGACAAAACTGTGTCGTATATAGTAAATAGAAGTATCCGTGGTAAATAGTAGATATATTAAAGCAGCCTAAGTGGTAAATTTGAGAAAATGCATTCATGTTAATAAAAGAACGTGAAAGATAAATAGTCGTGCTAGAGGTGAATGCGGTATTTTGGAGATGAGTGTGGGTGGTAAAAAGAGAGTTTTTATTTGTTTAAATAATTTTTTTTTCAGGGCATACCGTTTGCTAAAATTGGTTAATAATCACCTTTTTAGTATTACAACTAAACAAAATATCCATCACTGGGATTCAAATCGTGTCAAACCCCTCGGCTACAATAAATCGCGTTTAACAATTTACTTTATTCGAAACTATGCATACTTGGAATTACACATGGACCCACTACTAGTTCATAACTCCTATCTTAGTGGAAAATTTCAGGATAACCCAAAGTTGTACTCATATAAAGTGTACTCGCGTCTTGTGACAAGGCAAACTAAAAGGTATAAAAAGAAAAAATAATGACACTCGCGGGATATTTTGTAGAAGATCATAAGAAAATGTATTTGAGTTTTTGTAATTATTATCAAATCAAAATATACAAAACTTAAAAAGCACAATAAAGTGTCTGTTTGTGTAAGAACGAAACTTTGCCTGAAATTTTTAACTTTTTAAAGAAGTACTGTAAATTATATAAATCTCAGATATATTTTGTGCTATCATTTTAGTCAGGACCACAAAAAATAGCTAGACCTATGCCCCTATAATTTGATACGCTAGAAGATGGTCGAACCTGTTTAAACATTTTGGATACACCTACAAGTTACCATTTTGGACGCAGTAGGCGATTTCAGATTTTAGTACACAAGTTTGGGAGTAATGTTCACAAATAAAATATGTCACAGACAACATCAGAAAATTTCTAGAATTTTAAAGTTAATTTATATCGTAGACAACATCAAACAAATATGAAATTCCATTACATTAAAAACAATCTTTTTCAAATATTACAGATTTTTCAAAATAAATTAAGCTGTTTTGATTACGCTTTGTGAAATAAAATGGCATTATTTTTCAATCAATTCGTACTTGTATGGGCAAGTTAACAGCGCTGCAAATTGTTACATAGTTAGGGTGATTACGTGAAGAAAATAAATTCAATGAAACTATTTCTGATTTTCTAAACGTGTCTTGACAATGACTAGCTTCACGCTGTATTTACTCCTTACATGATCTAGTATGCAACCAGCGTGCCAAGCTGTACTGCATTCACTCGAATTCCAAGTATATCGTCTTACAGGACGCCAGGAGAGGAATATCGCAAGACTAGTTGATGTTTAAACATTGACAAAACCTACAGCTGAGGAATAAATTGAGAAATATTGATCAACAAAACAAAAATATATAAACAAATTTTATATTATAAAGACAGATTTTAAATATTTGTATAGTTTATCATCAAAGCAATAAGTATTTTGAAGATCAGCTGTTTTAATACCTTTAATTTTAAATGAATTAAAAGAAGAATTTCGATGTATTTTTATTATATTTATATATAATTTTAATGGTAATTTCAATTCTATTATTTTCAATTATTACTTCTGCGGTATTCTCAACTATTATTTTTTCATGCAGACAAAACCAAACAGCGTACCACTCTGTCATTAAGGTAGGTTATGCACAGTAATACACACAATATCCATTTCATATGTCTGATCATAATTGCAAACATTTCGCAGTAGGGTGGTTTTTGCAAATGGGAACTGGGGTTGGGAATGAGTGTAATGGCATCCGCCATTGGTTCTTCATCAACATCAACGTTAGAATGAATATTCAAGTGGTAAGGGTGAACATAAGGGTAAGAACACGCGAAGAGGGTGAAAACTGAATCGGGGAAAAAACTCAGCATTAGTTGCGAATCGATGTCCCTGTGGTATTCCGTAGACAAATACGTGTTGTTCTAAGCTTTATCAGACATGAACCAAATCAAGGGTATTAACTAATAGCAGATCTAAGAGACAAGACAGCAGATGGAATAGTTCATTTGAATTTAAAAATATTTTTTTACAAACTTTGGTTCTCAGAAAATACCAAAAAGGAGTTTACATAAATTAAGATGTAGGCCTACAATGGTCGAGTATGATTTAATAGAAACTTTAATAGTTTGAATACTATAAAATAAGTAAGCAATAAAACAATGTAGGCTAGCACTTATTAAAAATTTATTGATCAGAAACGTAATGCAAGCTAGAAGATATTATAGGTAGTTATAGCAATATTAATGAACTGTAGAAATATGAACTTTTGCTTGTACAAATGTTATACGCAAAAAGCCGAGGCTGATTTTCCGGATTTGACAAATAGAGTATTGGTAGATTCCTGTTAATCCTTCAAAAGAAATGATGAGCCTTCAAAAGGGTACATGATGAAGTAACGAAAATCCAATATTGCTAATGCCAACCACTATTTTCTCGGACATAAAAATAAAAACAATACATATTTTCTTCGATTACTGTTGAGAAGGGTACTAAATATTTATATATTATTGCAAATGAAAAAGTACAAATTAAAGAATATTGGTTTACAAAAATTCGCCACACAGCTTAACCAAATATAATCAACTGAAACTAGCTTCTTTCTATTTAGACAAACATTCATGGTATTCATTGGGTACGAATTGGGGACCAACAGGTTCGAAGTCATTTAATGTTTGTAGTTTAACATGTGTTTGTGTGTAGGTAACATATAATGTTTTCTTTACATAACACGTTCCTTGATGCGCCAGCTCCAAATATAAATTTGCCAGATCTCGTTAGTAGGTGTCAGGCAGTCAGCCATGAACAATAAAAGAATAAGGAAGAAGAACTCATCTAGCATGTAAAGAAAAATACCTATTTTATTCCAAAGACCATTTCAACAAAGATTATAGAAACAAATATGCTAGCAATTAAGCATGGGAAGAGATCGGAAGAATCCTGGAAAGATCAGGTAATATTTACTTTTATTTACCAATTTATTGCAAATTTATGCCGTTTGATTAATTTAACTAACATTTCAAATACTTTTAAAACACGTTTATAAAATCAGTCTTAAAATTCACATAGGATAAAATTTGGTTTCTTTAATAACTGGCGGCAAAGTTGGTTGGTTGAGTTAGACGTTCTCTCTCAATTGAATACTACATTATTCTATTTTTCCTCCATCCATGGTTAGAAGTTCATATAATTGCTCTTTACTCATCCTAAAGTACATAAAAACCAGTTCTTTGTCTTTTATTAACTGAGGCATCAGATGGTGAAACTCCCCACTAATTATAGGGTGCACCCATATTCATCTTGAGAGGTGAACAGCTATACAAGCTGCTGTCACAGAAATAATATAACTTCTTCCTCATCTAAAGCGTTTAAAAGTCTCCTATCCGTTCCGCAAAGATGTGAACTTTGTGGGAACCAAACAGCAACCGACGTTGAGTCGTCATGACACGTCGGCGTAGTGTGCACTCACTGCCTGACGATGACGTGTTAACACGTCAGCTGACTTGTCGTCAGCGCGTGTCAACACGTCACGTTGGCGTAGTGTGAATGCAGCTCAACACATTCATACAGGTTTCATAAAAACCTTATAAGGAGTTTTTGAGGTTAAACGGGTAAAACAATTACACAACTCATTCCTTTCATAATTGGGTTTACAATATAGGTCGCCGATGGAAAGAATGCAATGATATTATTTTGGGAGTATATATATCTGTAGTTCGTTATTTTAAAACTGTACGAATACTCTTAAGGGGGTTCGGTACAGCCTATCTTTTCAATGTTAATTTGTGAAACTTTATGTACCTTTTTCACAGGAACCTATTGTATAGACCTATCATGATTAATCTCTTGCACAATATTATATGGACGTTTATTAACATTAATAGCGCAAAAAATATTAAATTTGTAATTTAAATATTTTTAAAAAATAATTAAAAATCGTAATGTTTTTAACAAAATTTATATTTTTGTTTACCAAAATTAAATAAATTTATTTAAATATCTTGCGCTTAAAATATATCTACTGATGTAAAGTATAACTGCAATTTTTTAAATCTTAATATGATGAGTGGTTCCTGAGAAAAAGGTACATATGTGGAAAAATTTAAATTTCGGGAAATAACAGATAAAGACCATGCATATATATAAGTGAGTTCACTAACCTGTAACACAATGGCAGATTGAGAAAAAATAAAACAGAAAAAGTTTATTTATGCCAATTTTTGTCACCTGACTCCCATTAAATACAATTTTCAATCGTGTTTTTTCAACTTTAGGTACATTTTTCAAAAATTTAAATAAAAAAATTAAATAGGTACATAGGATTTTAATAATTTCCACATTAAACTTTTCACAGAAAATATCCTAGATTAATAAAATATGAAAAAACAAAAATGGAAAAATTTTCATATTTGCCGTACTGAACCCCCTTAAGTTAAATATACACAATTGACCTTTGATTACAATATATTTATTACACTCTTTTTATTACGCGAATAAACATAGTGTTTTGTCAACACAGAATCTTAGCGGTGCTTTTTATTCATCAGCGGTCTATTTGCTTATAAATATTCTGTGTTTATAAACGTATCCTCTTGTTTTTGATGAGACATTACATTCTTACTAGAGAAACTTGGAAGTTGTTTGTTTTTCTTTTTACTATAGATAATCTATACAAACTGTTTTTTACAAATCTTAAATTTGTGTATTTTCTTTTCATAAGAAAACATTTTTTTTAGGACTATTGACTGCTTAAACTGTTCATGCTAATTTTTAGCAACGCCAAGCCATTTCGGTGCGTGTGCAAGCATATTTTCACAAATTCGCCAAATATCGTAATTATAAACCAATCTAAAAGTTTTAAGTAGCTTTTTTGTAGAGAAAGGTTCAAAGAATTTATTTATGTAAAAAAATTATTGATGTAAAATTTACAAAGTTATTAGCTCAAGAAACAAAAATGTTCAGTAACGAAAGGAAAAGTTCAACTTTAGGCCAACATAAAAAGTAGTAAACACTTATTGTAATTTATTTCATAAAGGTAAAAAAGTTTCATAATTTAGTCCTAAATAGAACTGTATAAAAATATATATCAATTTCAAATCTCTAATTTGTTCCTACTACAAGACTGCTAACAAAACTAGGCCTAGTTTGAACAGTAATTTAGTAATATATCCTTTGCCCAAAAATGAAATATTATTATAAGAAAGTGTAGAGAATAAATCATAGAATTTATCTAAATACTTCTAAATTCTCATTTTGTAAACTATTTCACATTATTTCCCATTGTATTACTTGTTCCACAAAATTAGAATAGACTGTAAAAGTTCCAGTGGATAAAGGGAATACAAAATGATAGTTGGGATCAGCGTGGGAACAGACTTGCTTTGAGTTCTCAAGCGGTGGTTTGAATTCAACGAAAGTCTGTATTTCCTACTGCTATATGAATAACATCTAGTTAGTAAAATCTAGTTTACTTTACACACAAAAAAAAAATCAAACTTTTCCCTACAAAATGATTTCAAGATATAAATATAAATACAACCAATTGCAAGCAATATCTCGAATGAAAAATGTGCTGTTTCATCGGTTGAAAACTGTAAAATTGCAAGGGTTTACAAAAACCTTTATGTTTTGGAAGCTATAAGAGTGACGTCTGATTGGAAGGCAGTTTTAGAAAGTTACAATCTTGACGAATAATATTGTATCTTTATATTATTGTCAAAATATTTCTGTCGAGCGGTATTGAGCTTGATAGAAGTGACGAAGTTGAGTAATTTCTTTGGGTTTTATTGGCGTGACATTAGGTTTTCAGAAAACTACAATTTTAAAACGGTGTAAAATATACGTATGCAAATATAAGTTTTAGAAAAAAATAGTAAACACAAAAATTAATGTTTAAATAATTTCCTTTCCAATGGATTTTGTTTTATTGAGATTGGATAACTTTTAGTGGGTAAAATATTCAATAAAAAGAAGCGTTTACAATCGAGTAGTGTTCGACCAAAGCCAAGCGCTAAGAAGACTGCTTAATTGAGCAGTCAAATATCTGTAGAGTTTTATCGTTCCTGTACTGTATTTCAACTGAACAAACATCTGAGGTCTTCATCCGGATTCAAATTGGAGTGGAGTCCTTCCGTCTTTCGTTTACCAGAGTAGGTCGAACTGCCACAATTTGTGCATCTGTAGTACAATTTTAATATAAGTTATTGGGTTTTATTCAGACAACACATTTTAAGTGACTTTAGTAGACATTACCAAACACATTTTCATAAACCACTGTCGCCTCGTAACAAATAAACTGCTAGACTTATCTCCGGCCCCCTCCAATTACAGACAAGGACATAAACCTGAGTGTCTGCGAGTTTTTGTTAATGACATTCCCTATTCATTGCTGCCAACATTACAATATTAAAAGAGGGAAAGATAAATGTAAAAGAAAGAAATGAGATGAGGGAAATAAAATTTACCGTTTTGTAAAATAATTTGTCTCTCCTCCCTCTGGTTAGGGGGGAGCGGGACTCCTGACACGTAATCCGTGACAGAGTAGTTACTATAAACGTAACCAAGTTACAAGTTTAACCTAACTTTTTGTTTTGTTGTTTATAAGGTGTCATGAAACCCTTGTGGAGTGTTTGATTTAACTCGAAACAGCATTAATTTGTAGGTTATATTGCAAATTGATAATATGATGTTAGACAAACACAAACATATCTTTTGATACATTTTGGCTATTTGTTTGTGTTACAGTTTAGGTTGATTATGTTTTATTTGTCTTTTTCAGATGTTTATTTGTTTATTTATTTATATTTTATTTCTTCAAATCATTTCGCTTTTATACACTTCTATGTAGTTAGGTGGTGTGAAGTACGTCGTAGTTCAGTATCAAAATTCGGATTTAACAACAAATGAACAAAAGTTTCGTTCGGCAAATTCATTTGAAATTAAGAGTTGAAACTATAAAGTATTTTATGGTATATTTCCAAAAGTTATTATTTTACTGTTACGAGTCTGAGACCCAAATCACGGGGTTATTATGCCGTTTTGACACGTCGTCAATGTGATCAAATGGAGTGATTCATACACAGCCTGAACCGGTAAAACTTTCAAACGGCTTAACGGTAAGTGAGGAGCTTGACAAGCTGGTGTCGGCATACGTCGTTATATCATGTCCTTCTATTTAAATTTATCTAGTAAGAACCTCCTTCCATAGTTAAAAAGCCCTTTATTTTGTGTTTAAAATAAAAAGGAAATGTACGAAATTAATATATTTTGATGCAAATATCGAACTTTAATTTTTGTCTTTTTTTTATAAAGGCAACAGGAAACAAATCTTCAGTCAAACACACAATTTTGTTGTCTAAATAAAAGGAGGGATACGCCCAATATATTAGTTGGAATAACGGTTTTATCTGCATCCCAAAACCTATAATTTAAAAGAAACAATTTTCTGATTCTATTTTTGTTCAGTTTTATATTTTGATGCAATTTGACTAAAGTCATAACAATTAAGTACGATGGATGACTTCTGTAGTAAATTAATATTAAACCTAATAATGTTTTGTGAAACAGTATACATTTGTTGCAAACATTACTAGTGAGTTGTAAATTATCAGTTTTTAATTTTGTGCAGTGACCGATGCATGAGAAGTTAACGCTTTTTCTAAATATGTAGTTGGTTTTAGGTCATTTCCGGGATAAAGTGAAAGGTAGAACAAGTTCGTGGGGCCTAATTACGTGCACATATTGCTAACTTATTTATAAATTGCAATAGAAAAGCTATAATCTATATATATAAAAGCGAAATACCACTAACTCACTCACTGACTCACTCATCACGATTTCTCAAAAACTACAGAACAAATTGAAATGAAATTTGGTATGTAGCTTCCTCTAGGGCCATACATAGGTGCTCACTAAGAAAGGGTTTGAAAAATTTCGAAATTTGAGGGTGGGTTTGTGGTCATCAAAGTTATTAATAAACGATTTATTCAAAACTACAGAACGGATTGGAATGAACTTTGGTATGTAGCTTCCTCCAGGGGCCATAGGTGCTCGCTAAGAAAGGGTTTCAAAAATTCGAAATTTTAGGGGGGGTTTGGGGGATCAAAATTATTAAATCACGGTTTCTTCAAAACTACCGAACGGATTGAAACGAAATTTGGTATGTAGCTTCTTCTAGAGCCATAGGTGCTCACTAAGAAAGGGTATGACAAATTTCGAAATTTTAGGAGGGGATTGGGGGGATCAAAGTTACTAAAATCATAGTTTCAGATCTTTTATTATTATGACAATAGTGCTTTTATTATTTAAGATCTATACATATAAAAGCCAAATACCACTCACTGACTGAACACTTAAAAAGAATACAATTACGTTAAAAATACTGAAAATACCAACCATCACGGTCAACGCCGTACGGGTCAGCTAGTAATCTCATAAAAATAAAAAGCTTAAAACATAATTTTTTTTTTTGTGAAACTGTTGCTTGAAATGCAATGCTTATAATTCGCATCTGCATTGTTTAACTATGGATCAATACTTCCTAAAAAGTAATCAGCTATATTGTAGTGTATCATACTATTTTTTCTCACTGCCATTTACATTAAAATTCTATCTTATGTATCCCATGCAGCTAAGTATATATGCGCACACGTAAACAAAACGCAAAATGCAATTAAATAGTAACCGCATTCTAAACACGTCTTACTGAAAACTTGGTTAATGCTCCTCAACTTCCCTTTTCAACAAGCCATAACAAATAACAAGTTTACTTTCTCCGGATGGGCTTAATTATTAACCTCGAATTTGTTTAAATAATTAGCAAAGTTAAAAGCAATTAGCAAGCCAGCTTCGTTCAACAAATGATAACTCATTTCTATCTAATTGCGTTATTAATACTGAAATTAGGAGCGGGGTGTTGCTCAGCTTGGCAAAACCACAACATTTTCTTGCCAACTGTTTATTGGAGCAAAGTATGCATACTAGTATACTTGTATAATGGTACTCTCAGTTTGCATACATTCATTTTACTTTATAATATGGTTGTCTTTTTATTCTAAAATATAAAACAGATCTTTTATGTTGGTTTATCTATATATTTAAAAGCGAAATACCACTCACTCACTCATCACGATTTCTCAAAAACTACCGAACGGATTGAAATTAAATTTGGTATGCAGCTTCCTCTAGGGCCATAGGTGCTTACTAAGAAAGGGTTTGAAAAAATTCGAAATTTTAGGGGGGTTTGGGGGGATCAAAGTTATTAAATCACGATTTCTTCAAAACTACCGAACGGATTGGAATGAAATTTGGTATGTAGCTTCCTCTAGGGCAATAAGTGTTTACTAAAAAAGGGGTTTAAAAAATTGGAAATTTTAGGGGGGTTTGGGGAGTAAAAATTACTAAATCACGATTTCTCCAAAATTACCGAACAGATTGGAATGAAATTTGGTATGTAGCTTCCTCTAGGGCCATAGGCGCTCGCTAAGAAAGGGTTTAAAAAAATTCGAAATTTAGGTGGGATTGGGGAGATCAAAGTTATTAAATCACGATTTCTTCAAAACTACTGAACGGATTGGAATGAAATTTAGTATGTAGCTTCCTCTAGGGTAATAAGTGTTTACTAAGAAAGGGGTTTAAAAAATTGGAAATTTTAGGGGGGTTTGGGGGGTAAAAATTACTAAATCACGATTTCCCCAAAATTACCGAACAGATTGGAATGAAATTTGGTATGTAGCTTCCTCTAGGGCCATAGGTGCTCACTAAGAAAGGGTATGACAAATTTCGAAATTTTAGGAGTGGTTTGGGGGGATCAAATTTACTGAAATCATAATTTCAGATCTTTTATTATTATGACAATAGTGCTTTTATTATTTAAGATCTATATATATAAAAGCCAAATACCACTCACTGACTGAACATTTAAAAATAATACAATTACGTTAAAAAGACTGAAAATACCAACCACCACGGGCAACGCCGTACGGGTCACCAGTAATTAATATTTTAAAGCAATAGAATTAGCATTTATACATTTAATAATTTAAATTTAAAAATATAATAACTTTATTCAAAAACTTTCTTTATGTAATAATAAATTTAATTAAATCAATATTTAAAATATATTTTTTTTAAATTTTAATTATAAAAGTATTAATAAACGTAGATAAAAGTTAAACGAAACTGAGCAAATACATAGAAAAATTAAATTATCAATTTCATCAAAAGTATTTCTATCCCGTCATACTTCTAAGCAAATAGGACTTACTTTAAACAAGAACAGATCTATTTTTTAATTGAACGCATTTTCAGCGAAAGTTTAGAATGCCACTGCTTTTATCACATATGGGTTGGAACCTAAAAAATACTCGAACTAATATATTGTACAGCCTCTAGTCACAGTATATTTTCAGTTTGATGGTACTTTTTACTCCCTAAATAAGGGTCTCAGGTGATGCTATTTCAAAGTATTTTTTTTTCTAAAAGTCACTGCAATTTTGTTTTATCATCTTTATTCAGTACTCTTTAGATCAAGAACTGATAGCTCTAAGACATTATTCAGACAGTTGGGTATATTATCTATTATGTCAGTTCAGTATTGAAGATGGTATCTAAATCAAAGTGGCTGTGGTCAAATTTTCAATGGTATCTTCACGTAGGGAATAATTGTATATTTTACGAAAATCTAGGCTAACGTTTTTATCAGAAAACCATTTTTAATTCCATACCATTACATAGTAAGAAAAATGCATGGAACCAAAATTTGTTTAGAAGAATTGACAATATTGGTTATTATTACAGATAATGTTGGGGACATCTTCGATTGCTTAGATTATTTTTAAAACTTGATATTTATTGAATTAAGGGAAGAAGGCAGTGTTATTTATATAACGGGGAGAAGGATTACTCTGGGGTAAACAGTGAAAACATTTCTTAAGTTGCGAGGATAGGGTAGAAAAATCTCTTGCTCTAATGTTTGTTGAATGTAAACACGAAAGTAGCTTTGCCAACAGAGTTACCTAATTTCCTGTTTTTGTATTCAGTTGGTATTTTATACAAAGTAGCAAATTATTAATACTATTATTACTATTATTAATTAGACCCTTCGCGACCCAAACCCCACCTCGGCTTTCGGCCTCAAATGGCTGCTTCGCTTCGTTTGCAGTTGGAAAATTCGCTAGAGAATCTCGTTAATCTTCTGTCAACTAAAATTATGAAACCAGGCTTAAATATATTAACAGTAATTGCAAGATTAATTATAACCTCAAATACATGCTTTAGAAACGTGAGAGGCTTTCATTACGATAGTTCCACTATCTTCTGTCAACTAAAGTTTTGAAACCAGGCCTAAATATAGTAAACATTATTGCAGGATTAACATAACCTCAATACTATGTTTCAGAAATGAGCCAGGCCTATATTAAAAAATTGATTGACTATTAAAATTTATCAATCTTTGCCAAGTTTACACTTTTTTTGCAAAATAAATTGTTAAATCAGGCCCAATTTATTATAATTTCAACGTGCTAAAACAGTATAAATAAGCTTGTTTTTTTTTTAACAGTAATTAAAAACAATCCAATAAACAGCTGATTTTGGATAATACTCAATCTCAGTTCTATTCCACTCTATTTCCAACGTGCTAAAACAGTATAAATTGGCTTGTTTATAAACAGCTGTTTTGATCGCTTTATTTACTATATTTCGTTGTTATTTTGTAACCAACATGGCAACCCATAAGACCCTGTGTTAAAATTTTTCAACTTTTAATTTATATTTTCTCAAAAAATTGCGTTTTTACACGAAATTAAACTATAAGGTTGTACTTAAAAATCAAAACTACACCTAAATACAAAATTTCTTTGTATTCGTTAGAGCCGTTTTCGAGATCCGCAACAGATACAAAGATACATACAAGAAATTGCTCATTTAAAGTAATAGGATTAATTATTTAATTAAATTGGATTGACCAATTAAACACTTATGTATAGTAGGATATAAGTAGATATTTTATTATGCATATAATTGTATATAAGTATATATAATATGTAACCGTAGCCAATTGTATACCTCACAAACTGAAATTATCGAAGAATGGTTTTAGAATTTTGTACCAGGGTGAAAAAATTAAAGTCACTGTCGAAAACAATTACCGTTGCCGATTTAAGGCAAACATAAAATACTGTATTAGCTTTGCGATAGGAGCTAAATTCAAACAACTTAACTTAAACTTGAAGCTAAATTATTATAAACATACACAATAGTAAGCACATTAAAAGCGATATTTATTAAAGTAAAGTACTCATAATAAATCTTATAAAAAGACGGCATATAATAAAGACCACTTTAAGTGTCTGTAGGTCTTTTCGGGGATATTTTGAGAATTACTAAATGGAATTTGATTAGGTTTATCCCAAGTTTCAGACCACCTTATTAAGGAACTTTGGAACACATATATTACGCAAGCGTAACTGAAATAAAAGGTATTGCTTCTTTGAGTATTACAACATTGAACGGCTAAGGCACAGCGAGTAGGCGGTTACCTACCCTATACGTGCTTACCGTTGGCTTGACAACATTTCTCTGTTGTAGGAAACGGTCGCGCTACGTTTAGTGTCGCCTGTTAATTTACAGATTTTGGATTGAACGCCTATACTCGAAGAAATAACCATAAAATGTATGCTTTTTTAAATTTTTGTAAAGTGCAACAAAACGGCAATTTTAGTAGATACATTCAATGTGATTGTATTTGAGTGATTAAAGTAACTGTTTAGGTAGCCCAAGAGGTATTTCTCAATCGAATTAATTGATTTGATGTAGTTATTAATGTAGTTTTTTCTTTAATAATTTATATAATGGTGATTTTTGTTAGTAGTAATTTGAACCTAGAGGGGAAAAAACAATAATTTGACTGAGGTAAAACGTTTACTTTAAAGTAATGCAGCTTTCACAATATTGCTTGCTCCATGATGCGTTTTATAAAAAACAAAACACTAAAATATCAGATTTAATACTTACCGTCTTCAATATTATAAACGACGGCCGTTTCGGATATTCAGCCATTTTCAAGTTTATCAGGTTTTCCTGATAAATAAACTTGAAAATGGCTGAATAGCCGAAACTGCCATCGTTTAGATACGATAAAGGAATATTGGAAAACGGTAAGTCCTAAATCTAATAATTAGTAATCAATATTCGGAATGGCGACTAACAATTATTGTTACAACTCAAATATCAATTTGAGAACATTTTCGTAGCGATTTCAATGAAACAGTGTGCTATTATTAACTTGGAAAATTTTGGATCACTATCCCTATAAATAAATTAATATTTTGGGCTATTTGAAACAGTTTTATGGCTTTAATAAATATATAAAGGCAAACAAAATGATGTATTAGTTCAAAAGGCTACATCAAAATATAAGCGGGAAAACTGGGAAAAAATTGTCAATGATTAAGAGTCATAATCATAAGTTTGCAAAGTGAATTCTGATAAAAGTATTTGACAGAGAGTTTTGAAAAATATATTAGAATTATATTTACACACGTTTTGGTTGGGTACAGGCTATTTTTCGAGTCGAAGAAAACTAGCAAGAATTCATGTTTTATGTCGGTACCTCGGTTATATTTTGCGCAACAGGAAAAACAATTTGTCTAGCCATCAAAAATTAAAAAAAATATTTTTTTTTTATGTTTTTGTAAAGTAAATGTATGTAATTAGTTCCAACCAACCTGTTCTCTATTTACACGGTTAAAATTACTTTTTCAAATAAAAACCGAAGTTTATTCGAAAGTTTTGTCGAAAATGTACAACACGCCTCCGCACCACATTCCTACGGTAGAGGTACCAACTTTTAAGCAAGAAAATTCATGAGAATGTAATTGTAAAATTTTTTATTAAACGATTGTATCAATATACTCAGCAAATATAATTGAATTGTACACAAATAAAATCTTAACAATAAATTTACCTCTCGGAATGTTAAATAATGTGAATTAATTAATATTTCACATAGTTTTCACATGACACGATACAACGACAAGATTGAGTTAGTTTTATCCGATTACCGGAAAAAAATAAACGGTACCATTAACTGGCACATACTTTCTCACATACGTATTTAAATTATTAACAGATTCATTTGTGACTTCATAATTGTAGGAGGGGTAGGAGAGGTGATAAGTCGGAGATTACCTAATAAATATTAGCTAGAGAGAAAACTATTCGATCGATTTTGAACAAATTTGCACCAAACACGTCAATTAGGCCTGTATAGACGGACTAAAAAAGGTTTTGAACATTTTTGAAAAACAACCCCCTTTTCGGCCAAAAAACCCCAAAATCAGTTATTATTATTAACTAAGCGATGATTTTTAGAAAGATGCTGTTTTTTCCATATGGTAGTTTTTTTCCATTAAGGGCTACAAATAAGCCAAATTTGATCAAAATCGTTAGTGACATTTTTTTATAAAAAAATTACTGATTTTTCGGGGGGTTGTTTTAAAAAAAAATTCAAAACGGTTTTTAGTGCATCTATACATGTCTACAAGACATGTCTGGTGCAAATTTGTTCGAAATCGATACAATAGTTTTCTCTCTAGCTTTGTATACATACAGACGGATATTTATTTTGTAAAAAAACACTTTTTTGGACTCAGGGGGTCCCAAAACGGATATTTCCCCAAAAATCTCAACATCGATTTTGTTTGGGATCACTATACTTTCCCTATACTATATAGTATAGTGAGAAAGTAATAAGATTCATTTTAGTTGTAAATTCATTACAAAAATAAATTTAATGTATTATTATCTTACAACGTGATCCATATATAACATAACAGCAAAACAATAAATTAATTTTTACTCTTTGATAGACTGGATAGGAAAATTCTAAACGATAAATATAAACTGTAGTAATGAAGCAAGTTATCAGTAAAATTTCAGAACATAGTAATAACTGATTACATTCAACTTACATGCTAAAAAGTGATGCAGTTGTAATATTACGTGTGACGTCACAGCTATAATTTTATAATTTGCAAAGTTACGCACATATCGCATAATGTTTAATCTAAACATATTTTTGTGTACATTTATATTTAATAAAACTACTAAAAAGTCATAAAAAAGCCTAAACCTTTTCCATACTCACACTTCAATATTAAATCAGCTACAATCTGCTTACAAGTACAAAGTTCTTTGGTCTGTGAAGTATTAAGTAAAATACCAACTTAACAAACCCACAAAATCAATATTTCTTAAGCTTAGATAATAATACTATACTAAATTTAGTTTAGAAAAGATGATTCCCATACAAAATCCTTTCCCGCATTTACTTGTCAGCTGATGTTGGGTGGGAAGCCAAACATATGTTTTTGACAGATATCAGGTCCCGCATGTCCTTGACACATTCATTCTCCCTGTCAGCCGTGCAATGTCGTTTCCTTTCCACAGCAACGTCGTTTGTATAAAATATATTACAATATAGTATCCTAAAATGTAGGTTAAAGGTTAACTTGACAAATAAGCAAAATTACAAGGCTGCACATACTTTGATGAAATCGACCAATTCGTTATATTTGGAAACTAAGTAATCTATTACAAAGTACATATTGAAGATCACTGTGGCTACAAATGCACAATAATTGAATGAAACTCCGAACCACAAATAGAAGAAACAAAAAACAATAACAGGACAAGTTAATGAAAAGTTATGTTTATTTCAATGAAATAGTCATCATTCTCAGAGGGCTTTAACACTATTTGTGGTTCGGGCTTTCATTCATCTATTGTAAGTAACCTAGGCTATTTTATTCATAGTTAAGCCAATACATGTTGTGAATTTGGATATGCATATACAGAAAGACATGTTAATATGGACACTAGAGAAGAGTCTCCAGTGCATCGCACGCCGATTCCAATGCTCGCTCCGCTCAAAAATTGTAGTCAACACTGTCTCTTCTTTCATTTAGATAAATGTATTATAGTTAAGAAAATATTTGTTTATATTATCATTACAAAAATATTATTATTATTAGCTAAAGAGAAAATTATTCGATCGATTTCGAACAAATGTGCACCAAACATGTCAATTAGGCCTGTATAGATGCATGAAAAAAGGTTTTGAAAATTTTTGAAATACAACCCCCTTCTTGGTCAAAAACCCCACAAAAATCAGTTCTTATTGTTATTAGCTAAACGAGAATTTTTTTAAAGATGCTGTTTTTTGCATATGGTATGGTACATTAAGGGCTACAAATAAGCCGAATTTTATAAAAATCTTTATAGCCGTTTTTTATAAAAAAATAATAACTGTTTTTTGGCGGTTTTTTGGCCAAAAAGGGGGTTGTTTTTCAAAACCTTTTTCCCTGCATCTATACTCCTAATTGAAATGTTTGGTGCAAATTTGTTCGAAATCGATAGAATAGGTTTTTCTCTAGCTTTGTGTACATACAGACAGTTTGTAAAAACCACAATATCTGGTTAGGTGGTCACAAAACGGATATTTTCACAAAAATCTCAACATCGATTAATTGTTGCGTTATATTATAAAGTTAAATATATTTGTATCAGAGCCCGAATGGAGAAGTAGACTATTTTATGGCCTATATTATGATTAACAATTACCAACGTTTGGATCAGCAATGTAACTACGACAGTCGGAGATTTCACCGAGATATTTTGTTTATTTCTCACCGGTTACTATGGTAACAACTTGGCCCCTTAGGTCTTAAACATATTTTATTCTGTAGCCAATTGAAACATGCATTATATAGACCTACAGCTGGTCCCTTCTTCGCATGTATAACCTCGACTTCACAGAATATTTAAGGAAGTTGTTTAGAATAAATACATGAAATGTGTTTGCTAAATTTAGGGCTACATATTTATTAAGTTATTATTATATGTACTACATGGTCTATGATGTAGGAAAAATTACTTTTAAAATATTTCAACAGTTAAAATAAAATCAAGTGAGAATTAACCATGCAATCCAAGGGTTAAATGCCAACAGCAACTTGCAAATTATTAAGATTAAAAAATGCTTTAACTAAGATTTGGATATTTTAATTCCATTCTGAGTGTATGAAATACCATGGTATGAATACGATCATACAAATCTACATTAATTTTAAAAACAAAACAGTATGAAACTAAATAAAATTATTGTTCAAATAAACAGTACAGCAAATCCTAGTTTAGTGAAAAGAGGCATGCAAGAGCCATGCAAATTTGTTTTTGTTATAGCCATACTTTTTGGTATTTATGTAGGATAACGTGGATAAATACAGCAAATTGTTTGATATTCTGAAAGTAGACCTAACCGAGTCTAAAAAAGCAAAAGTATAGAAATTACTTGACAAAAAAAATACCAAAAATGTTTAGTAATTTTGGTTATCTTTGCACTAAAAAAAAACTAAAAGAATTTACACTCCATTGGCATCAAAACGATAAACAATAACTGACGCAAACTAAATATAAACGATATAACAATAGAAAATAAACGGGCAAAATGAAGATTCACGTAAGTTAACCTGAAGTAATTAATATTCAGCACAGAAAGCAGTAAATATTTGATAGAATGTAGCAAAATAAGTGAAATGATAAACAATAACTATCGCAAACAAAATATAAACGATATAACAATGGAAAATAAACGGGCAAAATGAAGATTCATGTTAATCAGTCTGAAGCAATTAATATTCAGCTCAGAAACCAGTAAATATTTGATGGAATAAGTGAAATGATAAATAATAACTTTGATAAATTTAAAAAAAGAGCAGTGTTAGCGCATTAGTTACGCGCATGCACAAGTTTCGGCTATCTTATGTTGACAAGAATGAAAATTCATATACATTACAAAAAAAGACTTTAAGTTAGGTTTAGTTGTGTATATTTTTTTTTTCAATTATATTACTCTGTGATGGTAATAAAAAACCTGAACCTTAACTAACTTACAGTCTCTAGTTAAAGTATGTTTTCAGTTTTTAAACATATAAGCTGGTAGCACTTCTTAGTGCAAGTTCACAACGGCGCCCCTTCTTCAGATGAGGATTTAATATTATTCGAGCCTAATTTAGGTAAATATCTAATTCATAAACTTGTTACAATTCAAATATTTCCTAACTCTGTAAATAAAATAAGAACGAAATTAAAAATACGTATTGGAGCGAGAGAGATAGAAGTCAAATTGGAATGTCATTCATTTAGATAATCCGTCATACACGCCCGACACCTAGCGACAATTATGCGCAACACTAAATACTACAACGAAAAGGTACGATCAAATCACGACTTTCAACTTGAATTCATTAAAATAAAATTACAAAACGAATCTGTAGACCTACATTTCCTACATCAAAAATATTCAAAACTAAATTCTGCATCCAGGAAAGCTAGAATAACAACATAAAACCAAGTCAATCGACAAAGATTTATGTTAAAACGCAAGGAGAAACTAGGCCTATCTAATTACAAATCGAAGAGAAGTTGGCAGAATAAATCCGATTACAAGAAAAATACATTCTTATTAGAAAATTAAACCAGGCCTATGAAAAGAACCAATTTTTTTACATCTCAAATGTCTTTGCTCTAAATCTAAAATAAGCGCCGATAAGCTATTATAAATATAAAACCGAAGCCTCGACCGACACAATTTAATCGTAGGCGGATATTTCATTTATGTAAGCTCCTCCCACGAAACGCTGTGATTGGTCCACATAATTCTTGCCACCAAATGAAAATAATACGAAGAATAAGATATATACATTCTAGAAATTAGATAGCAATTATTGTAATAAGGAGTTATTTAAGTGTTTTCTATAATTTAAACTGTTCAAAATCATATTAAATTCATTGTAAAACATTGTTATGTATCAAAACAAATCCACACAATTAAATAAAGACACAATTCCAATAAATCACACTTTACGACTCCCAAACACCTATTACATTAACAAACCCAAATCCCAGAAGATATGAAGATTCATCAGGCGTTATTATCCATTTCCTGGAAAGGTAGAGAAGCCCCAAAAGAAGGACATTGTTGAGTTGGCCACTGAATAGTGCAGTTGATACAATTTTGGCTGTTGAAATTTAAAGAAAAGAATCGGTATTTGAATAAATATGAAGCTTATGAAGTTCAGTGTTTTTCCTTTATAACAATTATTATCAAATTCTAATCTACAAGAACAAACAACCAATTGGGTGAGAACTTTCCAATTAACTTTCCTAGTCTATTTAAGATCCAACCACCAAACCAGTTACCTTAGAGGGATCACTTATCTGTTTAAACTAAACTGTGAATAATAATACATATATATATATATATATATATATATATATATATATATATATATATATGTTATGCATATAGATTTACCAAGAACCTTTGAACTTTAAATTATCGTAAATTCAGTGATCCATTATAATACTCAATCCATTTAACCAAATAACCTTTTTGACGATTACTTATAATCTTGCTCTCATTAATTTTGTACATATGTTAATTGTGTTATTTTGGGAAAAAGACGGCTCCAACCTACCGAGTTAAGATCTTGTGTCTTTAAAAAATATTGAACAACAATAATTAATAACCTGTTTATCATCAAACTTAGTATTCCTAATCTAATAATATTGTTCTTTGAAAAATAAATATCATTTTATGTATTACCTGTAATAATACAGAAGTAAAAGATTGTTTTATAATTGTAACCCTTGTCGACCATCTTATTTTAATATAGATTTAATTGTAAAGTAAAGTTATTGTGTGTGTTGTAGTAAACTGAGAAGATATACAGTACATCCACTAAACAAAAATTGGCAGCAATATGAAGAATTTCATAACTTATATTCGGACTTAAGACGTGAGTAAAGTCTAACGTTTTAACTCATTAGACGAGAAATTATGCCCTCTTTGATTCAATACAATAGGTGATTCTGTACGACAAACCGTTCCTCAGTTCTAAACGAAAAACTGAAAACATTACAACATTTCGCGTGGTTTCGGCTCCCAAAAGTTACGCAATGCTCAGAAAATTTCGTTAACTCATATTACTCTTATTTGGATTAAAAGTGGTCCAAAATGGATTTAAATCATTTCCAGCTTTGCATATTTTTTCAGGAAGCAAAAGTATATTTTGTCTGAGCCATACAGAATATGACGAAAACATTTCTTTCAAAACCCATTGTCTCAAAAGGCACATTTAGGATCTATGTTTGTAGTTTTTGAAGAAATTACAAACACAAACAAAGGTCGAAAACTACATCTTTTAAAGGTATTTTAAAGTAAATATTTGGGGGGGATTTTTAAAAACATCTTTCCTGTTTCAAAATGGCGGACCTAAACTTAAAAAATGCTGTTTTTCGGTATTTAAAGTTTGGTCATAAGTCCAACTGTTTCAAAATGGCGACAAAAACACATAAACCATTCATTAGTTTTTGACTTTTTTAATTAAAAAGTTTTTTTTGACAAGGTAAATTAAATACATTGAGAATAATGATTAGTATTCTTTAAAAAATACTTTATATCGGAGAATTAATGGCTATCAGTGTGTTAAGTTTTTTCGTTTCCGTAATATTTATTATTTGCTAAAAGCTAACTATGAACTAGTATACAAAATGCTCAACCTACCTGTTGATTAACATTCTGTGGCAACTTCGTTCCACAATTTCTGAAGAATCATGGTGTTATGGTGATTTTCGTGAGTTTATCCCACAAAGGAGTTCTTAAAAACACTTTGCTTGTCAATTTCTGTTTGTCCATGTTTAAACAAAAACTAGGTGGGAGGGTGCGAGGAAAAAATAGTCTCCCAATACGATGCTAGGGGCGGTGCCTGGGTCGGTGCTTCGTCGTGGACACGATAATACAAGAACATAGAACATATTTTGGTGCGAGAATCGGTGCGATGCTGCGGGCGAGGTGCGGTGCTCCGTTGTGGACAGGCCCTTTACTTTCCGGAAAAAAACGTCTTCAGCTAAAGGCAACGCTATGGCATACACCATATGCTACGGCAACGCTATTATATCTATAACGTTAGCATGATGACTGAATGTTTGCTACATTAATTCACCTTTTCTTTTTGGTGCCAGTGGATTGTTTAGGCTACTTTCTTTTTCTTAGTGTAAACATACTTCAACATGAAAGTTTGGTGTTTTCTCGTCGAAGTTCTATAATATTTGTTTCAGCACTTTTTTTGTGTGTTTTATAATCAGATAAATGTCTACTTTCATTATCAATATATATACCTAGGAGGCTCCACCTCATGCTCGCTTCGCTCACCATCCCCCGCGGCGACTTGTGGTGAAGCAAATACAAACAGATTATTGTATACTGTGATATTTTCTCGGAAATTACGATATATATGATACAGGCACTGGGCTAGTGGTAGGGTGATCCCGGAGCGGTGACCTAAACATAATGTAACACCGAAATCGAAATAGACTCGCAACATCCCCAGTACGGCGTGCGTTGTAATTTCACCACGCATATTTAAATAATAAATAGTAAAATTTAAATTTTTTATAGAACCAACTAAATATGTTTAAATTATAATATATTAAGCCTATTTCGTTGAATTGTGTTTTTGTTTGTTTTTACATAACCTAAAACAACTGTTGTTTGTTAAGAATAATTAATGATTATCTGATTTTATATTGGCCTAGTTGGTTGCTATGGTAATAAATGTAATTTTTTTAAGAAACATCTTTTGGTTCTACATATAGTATTAACCTAAAATTGTATTAAGTTTTTGATCCAAATGATCAATTTTATTTATAATATGTAACAACAGATGTTTGAATATAAATACAGTAATCCCTTTTCGTTTACTACACATGTTTGTGTTTGCTTTTATTTTGTTATTCTAATTGAAAAAGCTGTTAGTTGTGAAGGATAAAAAACTGATTCTATATTGGCTAAGTTGGTTGCTAAAAATTGCTATGGTAATGAATGAAAATCTATTCAACAAACATATAGGCCTATAGGTTCAGTATAGGTCACACTTAGATTATTGAGTTGCTAAGCTTTTGATTGGAAACAGCTGTTTTATCTGTTATAGTGCAATGAGTAAACCAGTAAATCCCCATATGTTGAAAATTTTTAACCCTTAAAATATATATTTAGCATATATCAGTAGCTTGTTGCGTCAGTATGAATAATTACAAATTTAAAATATGCATTCAGTAAAAAGATCATAATTTAAGTGAAAGCAAAGACGAAACAAATGACAAACCAAAATTTCCAAAACCATCATTTTGGAACATGGGTGCATTTGTTCATTATATTTCCCAATTTTCATTTCAAATAACAAAGAACAACATAGGCCTACATAAACAAAATTAAAAAAACCATAGTACAGAAATAATTTAAATAACAAATTAGTAAGAAGAGAGTAAAAAGAAAACGTTCATAAACCTAATTATGAGCCAGTAGTTTGGTCATATATATTATTATGTCTCATTTGAAACTTCAAACGCTCCCAGGCCCAGTCTCATTCATGAAGACTAAATCTAAAACCAAAGGCTTTTACTATCGGCTTACTATTTAGAGTGTTATGGTTTTTTAGCCAGTGAAATTCAAACTTACGTCTGCTAACTTGGTTTAAAACACAATTTATAGGCCTATTTAAGTACTTTTCTTGACCTTTAAAATGAAGTGTATCATGACCCACAATCCATTTGAGATTTTCACAAACTTCTTGTATAAACCTCCTGAATTCCAAAAACCTCCAGAAATGTCATAGCCCATAGAAACATTGGTTCTAAAAAACAGAATTCCCTCAAAACGCATTGGCTTACTTATTAAGGTTATGAGATACTCTTATTTTTATCCACTTTATAATATCTACTAAAGAAGTAATATTTCAATTTAAGCATTATACAGTACATGGTTTTATTATTCTTCGATATTAATAAGTTAAAAGTAAATATACCAGCAGGAATAATAAACTTGTGTAAATCCCGTGGACAAAAACATAAATCTCCGACGACCAATGAATGCTTTAAAGTGTAAGTAAACTAATACAATAAATCACATTATGGTCAAGCTCCTGAACTCTATCGGCTAAAATATTAACTAAAAAGTTACTTGTAAAAAAACTACCTAGATTGCGTCGATGCATAATTATTATAATCTGTTTTATAAACAATTTTGATGGCAGTGTGTACACCGGATATTAATTAAGTTTCCTCTCACTTCACTGCGTTGTTATTGGTCAAATTATTTGTAACTAAAGCGGCTTATAGACGGGGCAAGTAGGAACGGAAAGTTGGTGTAGCAAGTGCTTGCTGCCAGTAACTTGCCTCCTACTTGCCATGTCTATAAGGTTACTTTCCCATTCAGGGCCACTTGCCACTTGCCGACAGTAAAATCAAACATGTTTGATTTTACTTGCCGCAAGGAGGAAAGTAGCGGGTCACGTGATCTACTTGCGGCCAGAACTTGCCTGCCTAAACATGCACTTGCCGATACAGGCAAGTGTCAATCAATTCAATTCATTATCTTTTTCACTTGTGAAGGCTGTAGTTGTGACAATGGATGCAAAAAAAATTGCTAACATTGTCAAGAAATATGTCAAGTGGTCTCCAAGTGACATAATAAAGTTTTTAGATATAGCCTATATCAGAGCTACGAACTTCTGTGGAACATTCGTCACGAATGTTATCTGAATAAAAATAAAAGAGAAATAGCAATGGCTAAATTGCTTGAGGAACTAATAGGTCATGGCCTTGAACTTTTTGCGTGCAAAAATTAAAAATGTAAAAACTACTTATAGGCAAGAATGCATCAAGGTCATGGAATCTAAATCAAGTGGAAAAAGTAAAAATATAATTTTTCATATATTTTTAGTAGTATAGGCTAGTTAACCTTTGATACGATGCAATTAGACTATACGGCCGGCAATGAGTATGAGTATATGTTTATACTCATTATGAAAAAATGTTTTTAAATTATTTTAGAATTTCTGTAGGGTCATTTTATGAATTGTTTTGACATGTTTTTTGTTAGCGCGCGCACAAACTCGCCAAATTTTCACTCAAGGGCGCGCGTTGGAGGTGGTCAAATTCGTTACCGTCAACATTATTCGTATCTTTTTATAGGCCTAATCGTTAAACGGTCTAAACATTAATGCAGAAACTTCATTTTTGTATTGTTAGATTATACATATATTATTAATATGTGGTATACATTTTATTAAAATCAGTTAAATATTTTTAGAAAAAATGGGGTTTTACTGAACACGCGTTTTCAATATCTGAAAGTGTACATGGCTTCGGTAAAAATTGAATTTCTTTTAAAATGTTCAATTTATTTTAATAAAATGTATCCTACATATAAACAATATATGTATGAACAAACTATAAAAAAATGGGTTCCTATACAAAGTTTCAGACCGTTTAAAGATTAGGCCTATAAAAAGTTACAAATAAAGTTTACGGAGGCGTATTTAATAAGTGACGGGTTCTTATAAACAAAGGGCGGTGTAGCCTATGAGGTAATTAGTAGTGTTGAGATTGTTTAAAAGTAATTTAAAATTTTTGCAATGAATTGAATTTGATAAGGCTTTGATGCGGTCATCAGGTTTTTACATAACATTTTTCGCTCAAAATCACAACACATTCGTCAGTTACTTCATTAAAAGCTTCATTAAATTCTTCGTCGGTATTTGACATTTTAAAATGATAAATAAGTAAATATATTTAGGCCCTACTTGTAAAATATTGCACTGATCTGTACTCCCACGGGTGCTCAAAGTATACTGGTGGCAAGTACTTTCTGATTCTCTGGCTGCAAGTACTTGCCACATGTAAAGGTATTTGTTGCAGCAAGTAGTAACCTCGCCAGTACTTGCGGCAAGTACTTGCTTCTTCTACTTTCCCCGTCTATAACACCCTTAACAGTCTTTCCAAACAAGATGAATTTAGTCATATGCTTACTTTCGTAGGCCAAGTTTCGTTATGTTATTTTTTCTTGTGCTTTTGTAATGGAATTTGTGCACATATAAATGCTTGTTTATAGAGTTTTAGTAACTGTTTTTTTGCACATAACTTATCTACCCTAATGATTGAGTTTGTGTTTACATCAAAATGAAAGTGAAAAGTGTTTTCATTACGAAAATGAAGTTAGGTTAGAGGTTAACTTTTAAAGGTAAGCTTAATGAAATTAAACACAATTAATTATTTGTTCCAGTTTAATTTGCGATTGTATAGTCTAATACACATTCGAAGTTATAAAGTGCCTTTATTTCAGTCAGATCGTTTAAACATTTGTAGATATTTAGTTTTAGTTTAGGCCTCAAAGCGTAGGGAATTTGTAGCCTAGGATTCGTGTCGTTTAGTTACGTTGTCCTGTAGCTTAGAGTTTTACCATGTTTTTCGGATTGTGATACCATGTAAAGTTTCATCCACCTGAAGTTAGATTATCACTTTCAATAATCACTAGCATAACAAATTGCATTATATAACTCTGAGACATATTCAATTTGGCTCGGAGGCGGTAAAGAGAAAATATTTTTATAGGTAAAATTGAACATGTCAACCTATTTACAATTAATGTATAAAAGTTCAGACTTTTTGTTTCCGTTTAAAAGACTATTGTTTCTGTAATGAACTTACCAATAGAAACGATATAAAAAGGTGGAGTCTTGGAATGGTTTGTTATGGAACGCAAAACGAGAACTATCTATTGTAGCTGGTGATATTTTTTTGTAATGATGGGTAGACAATATAATATTATCTACGATTTTGTATTACAACATTCTTAGTGGCGAGGTTACGTGTTATGGCGTCATTTATATGGTTTCTGCTTTGATTTGAATCTGTTAAAATTCACATAGCCGTTTGTGGTAGGCCTACATAGGCTAGACGATTATTTTTATGTCGAGTAGTTTTTCATATTACACTGATTTTAATAATCCTATTAGTTTTGATGTAATCGGACTTGAGTTTATAAAATTATTGAATGGATTTTGTTTTATGTGTTTAACCTTGATTACTTTAAACACTGTTACGTTTAAAATTATATTCAAGAATAATCAAATGTTCCGTAAGTTATTACAAATTAATAGCCTACAATGAATGATTATGGTTGGTCACCACCGAGATCGTCATGTCCGAGTTCGTCACATCGACGAAAATCAATGAGCCGTACTAATTAGGGTCGGCCGTCTACCTGCCCCGCCGAGACCAGAACTGAGTTCATAGCTAGACAATATTTACCCCTTTAAAGTCACTTCACATATTTTGCCGATAACAGTATGATTATAATATTTGTATAATTATAATATTTCGTCGTATTATCACTTTATATAATTAGAATAAAAAAAAAACTAGAGGACTTACCTAAACTGTTTAATCACAGTATGTTGCCGATAACAGTATGATTATAATATTTGTATAATTATAATATTTCGTCGTATTATCACTTTATATAATTAGAATAAAAAAAAACTAGAGGACTTACCTAAACTGTTTAATCACAGCATGTTGCCGATAACAGTATGATTATAATATTTGTATGATTATAATATTTGTATAATTATAATATTTCGTCGTATTATCACTTTATATAATTAGAATAAAAAAAAAAAAACTAAAGGACTTACCTAAACTGTTTAGTTACAGTATTTTGCTGTAACTTTTGTTGCTGTATTTTGTTCCCGTTCGGGCGGAGGAGGCATGACATACTCGGCGGGGCAGGTAGACGGCCGACCCTAATTAGTACGGCTCATTGATTTTCGTCGATGTGACGAACTCGGACATGACGATCTCGGTGGACACGTTATGGTTGGTTAACTATAATTCATATATTCCTACATGTTCACTTTTCCGTGATTTGACTCTTTTGTAATTTATTACGCATGGATTTAATTTCCATTCTAAAAATACATTTTTATATCTCACAGGTAATTTGAAAGTATGCTTTGATACAATTTTAAATAAAATGCAATCGTTATATAGTAGAATATTTAAAAACCAAAAATGTTATAAATAATAATTATCTGTCTATAATAATATTTATAATAACAAGTATTGTACCTACAATGATCAGCCAAATCTACGACACCCAGAAATCAGAAATTTTTAACATAGATGGACGGAACCCTCCATCCATCTTTAAAAGAAATTTTAAAACCCTCTGAGGATGATGACCATGTCATCGAAATGTAGGTACATAAGAGTAAAGTATTAAACTTAACTTACAATTTAGTTGTTTAGTTATAGTTTTTGCTCCTTGTTTTGTGGTTCGGGTTTTTATTTAAATCAGTGTAATTTATCTGGAATAAAATCCACGAAGTTTGATTTTTAATTGGCTGGAAAACGTGAGTTTAAGTGTTAACCGATGCACAGGAGTTTATGTAGGCTTAAAATGAAAACTTTGATAACAATTAGCTATATGCGGGTGTATTTAAAAAAAAAAATTACTAAACTTGGATTTGAAGTCATTGCAGTTATAGAATTTCTTGAACCGATAAGGGAAAATGTTTACACTAGGCCTATATTTGATTAATACCCTTGTTTTATCTGCTATTAAAACCGCGGGTACCTGCTGGTATTTCAATAATCTAAAACGATCACTAATTTGTTGGTTTTACGACAACTGTCTATAATACATAGACATAATCTAAATTTTTATTATTTTAAATCAACTTTTTACACATTTTACAATAAAATTTTCTTGTTAGTAACAAATTTTTCTTACAGTTATTTTATGAATAGGCTTACTACTACAACACTCCAACCACATCTATCAAAAACCTAACCTTGTTTTGTTCACTAAATGAGTTAAAATTTAAGCCTAGTGTAAATAATATTATTTATTATTTCTTTCCAATTTTCTGCTACTTTAATAAAATTGTTTGTTATATTGTCAAAGACTTTTTTAATTGTTTACATAAAACATGAAATTATTTTTCTTTTATTGGTACATGATGCATGCATCCACTACTCCACAGTACTCACTTTTTACAAGGGTAAATATACATTATGGCTCTCTGGATGTGTTTGATTTTGTGTTTTCTTCACACGCTTTGCAAAGTATTGTCTAACAATAAATAAATTAACTTAACACAAATTAATGTATGTTGTCCTCACATAACTGGTTTTACAAAAATGTTTTTAACAAGGGCCCTGAATAGCAGCCACCGACTTATTTGCATTAACATATTATTTTACAGAGATGATTGGTAATAGTTTCTGAACATGTATGTTGCTAATAACAAATTGTGCAAACGGAGTTTTCCTCAAACAATATTATTTGTATTTAGCTTAACGAAATAGGTCAGGCAACCCTAAAGCTTATGTTATCATACTTGTTTATAGGATATCGCCAAGGTAAAGAAAAACAATAAAGAGGTCTAATGTATTGGAATTGAGCAAAGCTTTCCCTTTAAAACGCACTCAGCTGTGCGAATGCAATCTCTTATATTATCCCCTTCTCTAGGCCTTTATTTTGCCCTTGTTGCTTGAACCACAATTTGGGTTATGAGGTGTTTGGCATGATGGAATCTTCGTTGATGCTATAAACAACATTGTTTATAGGGTTTAACAAACTGATTTATGATCATATAAAAGAGTTACGCTATTGTAATATTTAATTTATTTTGACATTCTATTACGGAGAAAAGAGTTCAAAGGTTTTACAAAGTAAGATTCAACACTTTTAGAAGATCTAAAACAGATAGTGCAAAACTGAATTTATTATTTCTTTAGAAACTAAAAATAAAATAAAAACGTATTCCTTACTAGTAATAACCTAAAATTAAAGAACTATGTCTTCCATAAAGATGTATGTGTTTTTCGACTGATAAATGCCTACATGAAAAATTCAACAAGTGTGAATAAACATATATATTATTACAAAGTTAGTTTAAGCTATATAACAAAATTGTATTGGAATGATATTTACGAATTTTTGAATAGTAATAAATAATTAAATATGCAACATTTTGGACTACTGTATTCGATTTTCAAGTAGATTTATAAGAAAGGATTTATATTGTTGCAGTAATTATCATGAGCGACTTTCGGAAATTGTTTATTTGTATGGCCCCTAGTCTCAAAGACATTTCAACTCCCTCAAACATACATATTTATCCGTTTTAAGTTATACCTTCTGAGACTAGTACCATATTGTACTTTTGTTTTCAAGGTTTTTGATAACTCCGATCAAATCATATCTCCCTTAATAGACACAGTGTTAAATCAATTCAAACGGTTTGTAAACCTTTTAAATTTAGATGCGTCTAATCCTTACCATAAGGGTCGAAAATGAGATAACACAACAAACAATGCAGTACTTTCTTAGTAGATACATTCTCGATTTCGTTTTTAATTGTTCTGGTTATTCCAAATATTACAAAATCATTTTTCGGACACTTGCTAAATGCAGCCCGGTGAGTAAGGGAAAATACGGGAAATATTGGGAAAGCACGGTTTGTTTCGTGCTTGGCTTATGGGAGTAAATAGCTTCGAAATAAACTGTGCCTCTAGACTAAGCAGCAGGAAAGACTAGGAAGGAAATTCTTTCATAATTTCATTTTTAAATTGTCTTGTGCCTCCCTTTAAAGACGTTTAATATAATACATCTAATAATAAATGAAATTGAGGCAAAACTTTGTCGAAACACTCTTATTAATTTGATTAGTAATATTTTGTATGTTGCAAAGACAAATAAACTGACGTTGTATTTCAGTAAGCGACAAAATGGTATAACATTTCATAATCGTTTTAAAACTAAACTAAACTTATTTCAAATGTTATAGGTTTCATACTTTTATTTGAGCAAAAAAGGCCAGGTGTTGTCAATTACCGTATACTTTACACGATTCAGATTTTCACTTCGTTGTCAGGTCGGCAAACTTTTATAAAACATAGTGTATACAATTTCAAGTATAACAAAAAACCTACGAATAACCTACAATTATGAATAATTTGTGCATTTTAAATAGGTCTACCTGTTGACAGTTTACAATATTACAAATAAACGCATCCAACCTAAATCCAAGTAATTTGAAATGGTAAGTTAGTGTTGTTGTGTGAAAACTAGTCACTCACTGCCTATGTATTCACGTGAGGGCATTCTCTTTAGATTGTATACAAGTGTCAAAAAAGTTTGGGTACGGCTTAATATCTCAAAATGTACGAGTCTTATGAGATAGAAATAAAAGCAGTTATTCACAACCATAAAATAACTACTTTTTGCCGAGTTTGAAATTTTAGTTTGCCATCTTGGATCCGCCATCTTGGAATGAACTCAATTTTGTTAAATGGGAAGGTGGTCATGTGATACATCATTTCGATATAGAATTTCAAGAGAAAACCAAAGGTGAAATTTTCACATCCATACCTTTAACCCTAGAACTGGCAATGCTATAGCGAAAATTGGGAAGCTGGTTTTTAGCGTTTTGCAAGCATATTTTTAAAAATTTGCCAAAAATAGTAAATGAACCCCCAATCCAAAGGTGTTCCATAGATTTTTTGTAGAAGAAACTTCAAAGATTTCAAATATGCCACTAAAAATTTGTTTCTTTTGAAATTATAAAAGTTATTAGCTTAGAAAGCAAAACATGTTCAGAAACGGAAGGAAAAAAACCAACTTTATGCCTACATGAAAAATAGTAAAAACATTTTGTAAAGAGCATAAAAAGCATTTTGTCTTTCTTTAAATATGTAACAACGCACATACATAACATTTTTTAACATATAGGCCTACAGTTTTATAATCCTTATGATTGTACACATTTACCGAGTTAAAAATCCCCTTCAGCATATTTTAGGTAGGACTAAATAAAGTATGTTGTTTTTAAATAGGATTTTGTACAGATAATTTATTTCTGATGTGTATCTAATTAACCCGCCTGTGATTTTTCACGGGTGTTTACTAGTTTACAAATAATTTCAAAGGAAATTTAGGCATATAAATTAGTTAAAGCTCAGCAGATGGAAGATTTTTATTGTTGGAGCAATAATCGTCTATTTACTCAAAAATTTCTAAACTGGGATATTTTAGGCTATTTCTAAACAGCATTTCCATTACTCCGTGACCTTATAATTTAGCTATAATATTATTAAGATTAGGTATTTGTCAAAGACATGTTAGTACGTTTTGGCCTTCATTGCAACTCCTATCATATCGTCAGCTTAACAATTTCATTTGCTATTCACTATCATTGACCACCTTAGTTTTGAGGTTATGTTTGTGTCCCCTCCTTTGTTACAAATTAAACTGTTAATATGTATCTAGAGAAAAGGGAATAGATTGTCGTGCGAAGTACTCATTTCCCTAAACTTATAATCTGAAGTTTATTTATCACCTGAAGTTTATTTATTACCTGAAGTATATTTATGAACTGAAGATTAGTTATGAGCTGACTTTTATTAATGAACTGAAAGTCATGACCTGAAGTTCAGTTTCATGTGCGATTTAGAACAAACGTTTAAATGTTCCTTAATTAATATTATAGTTTGCATTAGATCGTTGGTGTTTTTTTCTAAAAATACATTACGCTTAGGTAAATTTTTTTTTTTTTTTTGTTGTATTCACAAAGGGGAGCAAAGCCATATGTAATACATACTAATTACATTTTAACTAAGTATAGGTCTCAAAATACAAATATTGTAGGGAACATTGTATTTATTTGTGCATTTTCCTTCTGTTGTATTTTTTACAGTAGAAAAGTAGAGTTAGTTATTGCCCTAAAAGTTAGTTTTCAACTTCAGACTTCGTTTCCATTCCTCAAAGGCACGGAGTCCCAACAATTGAACTCGAAATGAGCGATAACAATAATTATATTTATTCCTACTACAATTCCATGATTGAAGATAATGAATTAATTTCGGCTAGTTTTATTTATGTTTGAGACAGTAACAGCGCAGGATAGTGGGGGTGGGGGGATGCCGGCTGACTTAGGGTGGGGGTTGGAACGACCAGACATTCGCGGATCGCAGAACCCTGTGCGCTTTACAAGAGTAAACATCGCTTTACGCTGCTACTTCAAGTTACGTGTACTGTCGACATACGGTACGATTCAGTTACGCCGAGTTGCGATTGTAAAAATCGGTCGCTCGTTATTTGAAAATAAGCTGTAATAGTTGCTCTATTTTTAGTTTGTTTTTTTCGTAAAAATAAAGTTGCACTTTTTTGTATGTTAAAATCTTTTTGAGAAGAACATCCTTTTAATATGTTCTTTACTAAATGAATTTTGTATTTTTGTTTAGAAAAAACTAACAGTTTATCTTAAATGTAAATAATCCGTCATTTCTCAGGGAATTGTTGCAATACATTTTCTAACCTCAATACTGTCCAAAAACGAATTTAAACCTTTTATTTAATCAGTGGCAATGTTTATTTGTGTATTGTGCAGTGTCTTAGTGTCTACGTGAATATTTTAACACATTATTGTATAGTGTATCCAGTGTACCGTTGTATAGTGTAACACATTGTATAGTTTACGAAGTGTATAGTGTATCCAACAATGACGGATAGCAGCTACAATTCACCGGCCAGAAGTATCGGGGAACCGCATTCATTGACCGAATCTGAAAATGAATCCGAATCTTTGGAACTGGTCACCGAAGTGCCAGGAACACCCGACCAGACGATCGTCGATGGATGGTTGAAATTCCGAGACAACAAGCGTGTAAGTTAATTAATTTTAATTGAGGGCTGATTAAAAGTTAATTAATATGTTACAACATTTACCCGACGCGAGTGGTTTTTGGTGTTAATTAAGTTCGACATTGTTTCTGTTCTAGTGAGGTGATTATTTTGTATATCAATTTTAATTTAGGACGCAGCATTATTGGTTAGTTATTTTCTTTTTTATACACACAAATTGTTTAGGAGCTCATTTTAAATTTCTCATTAATCTGCCATCAAATATTACAAAAATATTTGTGTAAAATGGTGTTTAATACTTGTCAGCGCCCATTAAATTTAATATAAAAAGAGAAGGTAAAATGTGAAAAATTTGATAGCAAACTTACGTAGCAAATACAAAATTCTTTAAAGATATAAATTATACAGAGGCAGTTAGAAGTCTAGAAATTGGCAACAAATGGCGCGGAATAGATATTGACCTGGGCCTTAACGAACGTGTCCTGTCCAAATTAACAGAAAATATGCAGGAAGTAAACAAAATTATAAAAGTAGATTTTTTAAGCAACCTAGGTGGTATTATTCCACATTTTTATTTTACTCAAAAATAAACATATTTTAGGGAAAAAGTTATCAACAAATATTGCCCCACGTAGAGATGTGAATGAATGAAACTTAGTTACTTATAATATAATTTCTAAGTTTGTGAGTGACTTAGGGGCTAGAATTTCCCTAATTGGCAATAATCTTTTCACGTACGATCTCCAAAAAACACTGCATTCTGAATCCAGGTTAAACGACGATGAGTTCCACTAATTTGGTTTATAAACGAAATCGCCAAATAATTTGGTCAGCTCATATGGAGCAAATAACCACAACACAGTTTAAAACATTGCTTTAAACGATTTCATGAAAAAATAAACGGTACCAGAAACTGGTACATACGTTCTCAAAAACATATTAAATTATTAAACAGATTCACAGTGACTTCATAATTGTAGGAGGAGTAGGAGAGGTGATTTTAAACTGGAGGAGATTAACGTTATAATTACCTTGTATTAGTAGTCTTCAGTCCGTAATTGTAGATAGGACTGAAGACTGCTAATACAAAGGTAATTATAACGACATAATAAACAGTCCAAGGCAACACAATAAACTCTGTATAATAGGAGATTAACTAATAAATATTATTATTATTAGCTAGAGATAAAACTATTAGATCGATTTCGAACAAATTTGCACCAAACACGTCAATTAGGCCTGTATAGATGCAGGAAAAAAGGTTAAGAAAAATTTAGAAAAACAACCCCCTTTATGGCCAAAAAAAAAACCCAAATCAGTTATTATTATTAATATTAGCTAAAAAAAATTTTTAGAAGGATGCGGTTTTTTCATATGGTAGGGTATACATTAAAGGCTACAAATAAGTCAAATTTTATCAAAATCGTTAGAGTCGTTTTTTTATAAAAAAATAATAACTGATTTTTTGGGGGTTTTTTTGCCAAAATGGGGGTTGTTTTTCAAAATTTTTCAAATCCGTTTTTCGTGCATCTATACAGGCCTACTTGACATGTCTGGTGCAAATTTGTTTGAAATCGATCGAATAGTTTTCGCTCTAGCTTTGTATACATACAGACATACATATGGACAGACATTTTGTAAAAAAACACTTTTTTTTATTCAGGGGGTCCCAAAACTGATATTTCCACAAAAATCTCAACATCGATTTTTTGCGATCACTATACTTTCTCTATACTATAGTATAGTGAGAAAGTAATAGCGCGGTGCACATTTTCATTTCAGAAATTACAATTGAGTTTACAATCTTATAACAAAAACTAGGGGCTTTGCCCCTGGACGCTTCGCGTCCCAACCCCGCCTCGGCCTTCCACCTCAGGTGGCTACTTCGCTTCGCTTGCAGTTGGAAAATTCGCTAAAGAATCTCGTTAATCTTTGGCTCGTTTGTACATAGGTGACCGAGCACAAATCAGCTGTTTTATTTGGCATCTGACTCAAACTCATTAAACATTATCTCCATAAGATTAACATGGGAAATTTGAAGGATTGTTTGCCGGAGCTCCTTCTCGGGTTAGATCTTGAATCTGATGGAAAATCTCTTCTTTGAAATTAAATTTTCTACAACTTTTGTATTTAACATTTTTTGATATCTCTTACCGTTTTCTTACTAAATGCGCTCAAAGTGGGAAAATGTAGAAATTGAAAAAAAAATTCCTCCCAAAAGGTGCTTCCAAAATTTAAAAATGTTAAATTCTGGAAATTTTCCAAAAGTTTCTCGTCGAGAGCTTTAATTCAAGTATGAGGTCGAGGGGGGTACGATTACGGGAAGTGCCTAATAATTAATGTCAATGAATCAGTGTTACCGTTTAGCTTTATATAAGTAGATAATACGAACATTTATTATTTTTCCTATTGTACGTCTTTTTGTGTAATTTTATGATCATATTACTACCGTGGTTGCAATAGAAATATTTTTAGACATCTATGATTTCGCTCGGTATGTTTATTTGCAAATGCTGACAATGTCCTGTAGACAGCGTCCTTGTATTTTAACTAGCAACCGAGATAACAGGACATTCCAGATTTAGCCTCTCTAAGTTCGGCGTAAAAATTACAATACAATATATTGCAGGTTTTTGACGGTATTATTTTAGGGTTTTTGTCGGAAATGTCTTGTGTATGTTTGGCGGAAACTGAAGCTAAAATAAAATCACGTTTACAAACACTGATAAGCAAGAGCTTACTGGTAACATGATATGATTCATTTTCAAAAATATTAGTTGTAATTTTATTCATTATTACTATGACTCCCAATTTTATTACAACTTAACTCGATCCTCGACAAAGTTCATATATTAATTACAATTATTCATTCTCATATTGTAGGAAAATGAGAACAAAGCGAGTATAGCTGTCGAAACGAGTATTAGGGAACACATTTATTGCTTGATCTAGGTTAAGGTATCTCCAAGTCGAATGTATTGATGAATTAAAAGTAAAAAATGTGATTTAATTTCAAAACAATAATTACATTATATTAATAGTGCTGAATTTGAATATAGGTTAATTTTATAAACACCTACAGGGGTTAGTTGTAGACTGTTGAATAGATAGGCTACATTTTAATAGTAGGTATGGTGGTTTCGAAACCTTCCCCGTCATCAGTTCACGCATTATTCGATTAAAGATTGTATATTACTTTTCATGAAAGACAAATTTATATAACACATTACAAGTTGTTAAGATATTCACTAAAGATAAGTGAAGTAATGTTCCAAAACCTGAAGTCAATATTATCTAATATTTAACTGAAGCGACGACGGAAAAAGTGCAGTAGCCTGATTAATAGAAAATAGGTCATGTTCAATTGGTGTTGTCATTTCAATGTCAATTTAGTTAGGATTCAAAGGCTTCTACCAATCATCAGGTCACGCGCAATTTGACTATTGATTTAATTTAATATTAGCAGATATGATTAAATAAATTGTAGGGATATTGGGTAAATGTTGAGAATTCTAATTACGGTACATGTGGTAATAATAAAAAAAAGATTTCAGTTAACAAATACCTGGTCCAAAAATGCATTTTGATTTTTTTAATAATCGATCATGTTTCCCATTTAGGCCTACATACATGATCAACTATGCGTCAGTAAGCGCTTGAAACCACGTTTTCCGCCAGTTTGTTATTTATTTGAACGAACGTAAAAAATTTGGTTTTAAGGTGCATTTTATATTTATCAGCACGTTTTACCTATATAGTATTGGTTAGGAATAATATTTTACCCCTTAGACGCTGTCTAAATGAGTTTTTTTCTTTCTTATATTCAACTTTAGATTACTATGTGCCTTGTTTCAAGACTGATTTTATATTATACCAGGGAAAACCACTGCGTGCTCCGCACGCTAACCCCATTGGAACCTTCTAAACACATAATCATGTTATGTTTTATTTATAATAAAGGTGTAGGATTAATAATAACAACAAAGCTAAGATGGTAAATAATGTTAAATGTTCAAATCATATTATTTCGTATATTTTATAAGAGCAGTTAGGCCTACTTATAATAAAGGTTAAAAGAACCAACAAGGCTCAGGTCTACACTTTAATAAAAAACCTTATCTAAAAGTTAGAGATACAAATAATTGCTTCAAAGTTTGAAGTCAGCTGTTATTGGAAATATTAGAGCAAACTGCTGTACATGTTTTGGTTCATCAGTCTTAGGCCTAACCTAAGATTTTTTTCCTACTAAATTTACAAATATTGAATTTAAAATGTTTTTATAAAAATGAATTATAGTCTATGTGGCTCAGGGATAGTGTAGCTTTGTATTAGTAAAACTAGGTTTTCAATCGGTTCAGAAGTTCTAGAGATTACCCCCCTAGGCCTACATACAAACAAGCAAACAACAAAGTTTTACCTCTTTATAATATTAGTATAGATTATTGCAAATCATAACTAGTGTACAAATTATTATTTTTTAAGGGTAGTTATCCCATTTCACTACTTAGAGTAAAGTAAACGAAATTAAAATATGTTTTCTATCTTTATATCACCAATGATATGTACAAAGTTAGTGAAATTTATGCTTACTGTAGGCCTATAGGGGTAGAGTTATACCATTCAATCCCTAGATGGTAGTGGCTGAAATTTGATGGTTTATATTCTTGTTTGTTTAACATTTATGAGATAAATGTACCAAATTTCAACTTTCTAGCTTCATGGGAATTAAATATTGAGTGTTTATGGTTTTACCGATTGGTATTCCCGTTCTCATACCTTAAACCCAAATGATCAAACTACATACGAGGCATTACAAATTTGTTATGCATTACATAAGAAACAATTATACACAATTTCAGCTCTCTATATCTATATATATATATAAAAGCTAAATCCACTGACTCACTGATCACGATTTCTCAAAAACTACTGAACGGATCGGAACGAAATTTGGTATATAGCTTCCTCTAGGGCTCTAGGTTCTCGCTAATTAAAGGGTTTAAAAAAAATACAAATTTTAGGGTAGGTTTGGGGGGTCAAAGTTACTAAAAATCCCCATAAGAACAAAGTGTAATTTATATTTATTGATATAATATAATTTTTGTTAATATACATTTAACTTTGATTTGTCTATCCGTGCAAAGCTTGATCGGGCCAGCTAGTTCTTATAGGAATTAAAGGTGTATTCTTTTACGGTACATACCCACTGAAACCCCTTAAATGTAACTAATACAAATAATTTGTTTGGCATTAATTGGCGACTGTTGTGCTAATTAATCTTTATAGTCAATTTGATACCCATCCATATGCTTACATAGCGAACACAAATATATACAAAGCGAAGGTCATACATTATATTCTCAGACATTCCTTATTTATAAATATAGATTATAAAATTATTCAACATTAACAAAGCATAACTGTGATCTAATGATGTAATGTGATCCTTAAATCTTTAACACTAAACAGGCGACGGAAAAATGTTAGTCTGCATAAAAGTATACCTACACTTCTATTTCTTGTTGACATTGTTGGGACTGCTGGTGTTGAAGCCTTTCCCATTCTTCAGTTCAAGGATTATTTGATAAATGATTCTATTTAATTTTGCTAATAATCAAGATAAATGTATGTAAAGGGTTAAAAACATTAAACATTAACAAAATATAACTGTCATCTAATGATGAAGGTTCTGAGGTTCTGAATCCTTAAATATTTAACACTAAACAGGCAACTGAAAAACGGTAATCTGTATAGAAGTATAAATAAACTTCTATTTCGTGTTGACTTTGTTAGGATTGCTGGTATCGAAGCCTTCCCCATTATTCAGTGCAAGGATTTTTTGATAAATGATTCTATTTAATTTGGTCTAAAGACACGTAAAGTGTTAAAAACATTAACGAAATATAACTGCGATCGAATGATGAAGGTTCTGAATCCTTAAATCCTTAACACTAACTAGGCGACTGAAAAACATACACTTCTATTTTGTGTTGACATTGTTGGGACTGCTGGTGTCAAACCCTGTCCCATTCTTCAGGGCAAGGATTATTTGATAAATGATTCTCTATTTAATTTCGTTTAAAGACACGTAATGTGTTAAAAACATTAAACATTAATAAAATAGAAACGTGATTTGATTATAAATAGGGCCTAAAGTATAATTCTGAAATCTTTTAAACTTTTACAATTGACAAATGACAATAAAAGGTAGAATTGTATTACCTGACTAATAGGAAATATGTCGTGAAGACCTCTCAATGTTAGTAGTTGAGGCTGACTTTCCTCACTACTAAAATAACTATTAGAATTAATAAAATAGTAGTTTGAGATAAATTTCTTGAACTTCAAATTTGATTGCACTTTTTGACAATTACGTGTATATTAGAATGCAGTGGCCAAAATAAATATTTCACTCAGAAAGTGTTTTTTTCAAACTGTGTTTCTCAATAGCAATTTTATTAAATTAATCAATGGATTATTTTTACAAGGATTTTTTATAGGGAGGGATTTGAGCAATCTTTACAAAAACGTTGCTGATTAATGTGTTTAGGTGAACATTCGTTGTTGTCATTATCACCTCTGCTGTTTAAAATATGTGTCTATTAATTTCAACCAGGGTTTTTCAATTAATTATTAAATCTTGATATTCGAAAATCTGGTATACGATGTTAAAATTAATATTGATGACTTGATGCAAAACATGAATACAAAATTAATTTTTAGAAAAAAAATAAGTTAAAGGGATTTTAAAACTTAGCAGATTTAGTTAATTTAGTAACTAAACCGATATGTCTATTGTTGTTACTAGCAACTAAAGGTTAATTTTGTTACAGTCAATAATATTATAAATAATTCATTTTAATTTTTGCTAGACTACTGTATATTGTAACATTTTTGAAAGAATTGTTAACTTAATCTTTACAAAAATACCAAACAATCATCCTTGAAGAAAAACATAAGGATTTCTAAATTATCTGCAAGCATCATCCAACAAATTATTATGAATCGTCAATTATACGAAAGGAACACATAAATAAAGCAGGTATTATTAAAGAATGTATTTTTGTACTCTTACCGCTAAACTTATGCAAAACGAATTTATTAAATTACAATTTTGTTGAATAACTTACGGTAGTACTAATTATAAATATATCAATAAACTGTTTGCTTAACTAAAAATTCCCTTGGCATAAAAATCTCCATGATCACAAGAAAAACTAATACATTCACAAACATCCACACAATTATCCACTTTGTGTGCCATTAGAACATACATTTTGTGACCTCTTTCGAACAAACACAAGGTTTCTAAAAGTAGGTTGGTATCTACCTGGAGAATTTTATCAATTTGAAGCTACCCTAATGAAAAGAAGGTTTTAAAGCTTATGTTAAATCTGTGCAGTCAAAGACCATACCTTAAGGCCTCATACACTTTTCCTCGTTATAAGGCTCCCCAAAGGAACGACTAAGAATACCAGCTGAAGACGCTTTAAATACACAGAAATAAAGGTAGATTAAACATAGAAATAAATCTATTTTAGTTTCGTGTAGCTCTTTAATACATAAAGCATATTAAGTATTATCATACAAAACTGTAGTAGGCTACTTTGTCATTCTCAATTTAAATAACTCTTGGTACAATATATAATTGAAGAAAATTATTTTTTTATTTCATAGGCCACTTTAAAGAAAATGATCTAACGAATCTATTAATACACAATAGGGAAGTTAGACGATTTTTAAAAATTTCCAGGCTACTAGAATAATTATAACTTGCTTGTATTAGCCATACAGTTTTAAATCTATGTGTGTATAATCCAAATACCACTCACTCAAAACCACCGAACAGAGTGGAATGAAATTTGGTATGTAGCTTCCACTAGGGCCCTAGGTCCTCGCTAAGAAAGGTTTTTAAAAAAATTCGAAATTTTAGAGGAGTTTGGGGGATCAAAGTTACTAAAAAAACCACCAAACGGATTGGAATGAAATTTGGTAGGTAGGCCCTAGCTTCCTCTAGGGCCCTAGGTGCTAGCTAAGAAATGTTTTCAAGAAATTCGAAGTTTTAGGGCAAGTTCGTGGGGTCAAAGTTACTAAAAATCCCCACAAGAAGTACATAATGTAATGTATTTATTGATATATATTTTTTGTGAATATACATTTAACTTTGATTTGTCTATCCGTGCAAAGCCGGATCGGGCAGCTAGTCAAGTATATGGTATACATTTTCTAAAATATATTAAGTTTTGTTTTCTCTACAAATATAGATTAGTGTTAATGGAGCGGCAAGCTTGTAACCATTCTAGTTCTCTCTTCTAATACCACGTACAAATACAACAATTAATTACAAAACAAAATAATATTCATAAACCAATGGAAAAAAAGACACAATAATCATATTAAATTTCTGAAATGGACCTGAACGAGGAAGAGTGATGTATATAATTCAGAGAGAGAGGGAGAGAGGAAAACAAGAGGTGGAAGGAGAGAGGGAGAGATAGAAATGCAATTTTTGTTTCAAGGAAACATGTCAGGAAATGTAAGCTTATATTTTATCACGGTAACTTTGTTGTGCCTTATTCTATTAAAAATTCCCTTCAGACATCAACCGGAAAAATTAAACTTGAAATTGAATTGAGAATGTTGTTGAAAAATATGCATAATCTGATAACAAAAGGACCCCCGTGAATGTTGCTCGGTATCAGATTCTATTCAATTGTAAATCCGTCGGTGAACCTGTGAAAAGAAGGGATATACGAATGGGTTGACCTCCCTCGCTTCTACCCCTTCCATTCTACCTTCAGATAAAGTTCGTGCATTGCTTACGATGTTTTGTAACTCGGTGAAATGGCTTTTTAATTCATTAAATTTTAGAAGACGTTCTTTAAAAATAAGAGCATTGTAAACTAAATTTTTATGTGTATTTTACTGGTCATAGAATTAATCGAATTGAATGTTTTCTATAGTAGGCCTATATGCCTATATTATGTTTGCATGATACTATTGTAGTATTCTTTTGTTCGATGTTAGTAACGTACGAAATGTGCACTGTTTATATATATATATTAAACTAGATAGATCTTAAACTATATCTTAAACTAAATAGGTTATAATTAAATAAGTACATAAATTACATTGAAATATTTCCTATTATTTCATATTAACAGAAACCCCTGCTTGCTCCGCACGTCAACTCCTTTGGATACATGTAATCATGTTATGTTTTCTTTATACTAAAGGTGTAGGACTAATAATAACCCCAAAGCTAAGATGGAAATAATGTTAAATGTTAAAACCAAATTATTATTTCTTATATTTTATAACAGAATTTATAATAAAGGTTAAAAGAACCAGCAAGGCTCAAGTCTACACTTTAATATAAAAGTAACCTTAAAGTTACAAATACAAATAATTGCCTCAAAGTTAGAAATCAGCTGTTAATGGAAATATCGGAGCAAAAAGCTGTTTTATCACTTATTTTATTCAATTGTTTGCTATGGAAGTAAATGTAAATACAAGTCTTTGTTCATCAGTCTAGACCTAACCTAAGATTTTTTCCGACTAAATTTACAAATATTGAAATAAAAAATGTTTTTATCAAAATGAATTACAGCCTATTTTACTCAGAGAAAGTAGCTTTTTATTAGTAAGACTATTTTTTCTATAAGTTCAGTAGTTCCAGAGATTACCCCCTATATACAAACAATCAAATTTTATCTCTTTATAATATTAGTAGGCCTATAGATAAATAAAACTAAAGACGTTTAATTAACCAGAAAATATTGTAATTATTTAGTTTCTGTGGGAATTTAACATTTTTTATTTGTTTTGCGTTAAAATATTTCTTCATTTAATGTATTCACCCTCGTTACCAATTGTTAAACACCTAGAATACATTTCATAAATATAATAGTATATTTGTATGGGGAATGAGTTTTTAATACTTTATATAATGCTAATGAAAGTAATACATAGGCCTAATACATGGGTGGTAAGTGACCTATTTTCGTATGTTTACTTACCAATTTAAATTATCTACTTACAGACTATCGCAATTAATATCTGGGTTTTGCTGCTGAGCATTTTAAAGTTTTCTAGGACAAAGTATTACTTAAAATATTTTCGGAGAATTACTACAGGCTACTAGTGACTTCGAAAACTATGGATTTTCTACAAATATCGATACTTTATGATACTTACTTATTAAAACTACCCCTAGGGTTAAATAATTTTCTGCGTATGGTTAAATTATTCATCTTAACATCCAGGAAAACTATGCATTTATTTAGCAATAATGTTGGGTGTTTTCGATTATTTTTACATGCCAACCATTTTTCAACCTCTAGGGGTACCAGTTTTTTTTTCTACTCTACCCAGTTTGATTGAAATCGCTCCATGCGTTTTAGAGTTACCCTTGAATATATATAGCAACATCCTTTTTGTATACGCGTATAAAAAAAAACCTACATATTACACAAACTCCGTTAAGATTAGTCTCCATAGTAAGTTCGACGGCACGTACACATTTGGTTGTAGAATCACGTTGAACTGACGGGAACTATGGACTGAGGTTGAGAAATCGCGTTAACGCCTTCCATTCAAGTGTATGCTACACGCCTAGCTTATCGATTCCTTGAAACGCAGGTCTTGCTTGGGAAAGTATTTCTACTCCTTCCCTCAATAAAAGAGTTTATCACGGTGGCAGTGAAATTTTGCTTTACTTTCCAACAAATAGAGTGTAAGGATTTTTTTTTATAAACCAAGGCTTTTACTTTGACCTTCTTAGTAGCCAATGTATATTTATTGGTTTTAGGCTATTTAAAAAAATACTCCCTACCATGTGTGAAAGCTAAATAGATTGTGTTTTAGTTGTTCACATCATGAATTCACCGAAATAGAAGGACGGTGTCAAAACTAAAAACAATTAATTTACTTAATAAAGTACAATACCTTTTATTTTTCCGTCAGAAACCTCTTTTTTGTTGTTCTTTTGACGCGTTTCGGGACGTCTATACCATCTTCAGAAATGCCCTCTATATATAGAGGTTGTCAAAACGTATAGAGGACATTTCTGAAGATGGGATAGACGTCCCGAAACGCGTCAAAAGAACAACAAAAAAGAGGTCACTGACGGAAAAATAAAAGGTATTGTACTTTATTATATATATTAGTGACCTGGATACTATAAAAATGAATTCATTAATTTACTTAAGATATTCTACTAAGCAAAATGTATAACAGCAAATAAGCTTATTCATTGTGTAGCTTTATACCAGTTATTTTAATCTTAATTCTTGGCACAAAGTAGCAAATAAATTTGTTATGTAACCTCCTTCAAACAACCTCCTATACTGTTGCTTATAATGCTTATATTTGTGTCTTATTATTAAACTTCATATAAAAAACTTAGCTGTGAGATCATTTATAAAAGTTTAACTAGTGAACAACCAAATTTTATTATTTTAAATCTTACGTATTTGTGCAAGTACCGAACATATTTATTAAAAAATGAAAATATTGGTCATAATAAAGTCATGAGACTCCTTTTCGGCTCAGTTAACAGGTGAACAAATAAGACAGGTACTAAACAATTTTATTTAGTTTTGTCCTAAATGTTGTGCTATACGTATAAACCTTTTGAGAAATAAGATTTTGGTATTGTTTTGAATTAATTACAACAATGTCGAATGTTCTTACAATGTGCATACACTTGATATTGTGTATAATAGGGAACAAGTTTAGTTTAAAACTCTTAATAGGTATATTAAACTCCATGCTATGTTTCCATGTTTTGGACGTATAGTGATTTTGCAAATGATTTTCAAAATGTATTCTCCATTTCTAGCAAACAACTCGGTATTGCAATTATGACATTTTTATACTTAGTTTTAAATGATACAAATGGTTTTGTTCATCTATATATATAAAATTCAATGTATGTCCGTTTGTTTGTCCGTTATGCGTTACCAAACCGTCCATCCGATTGCTTTGAAATTTTGCATACTAACACAGGTTAACCCTGGGAAGGTTTTAGGCCATTTACCGAAGTCCTAGGACATAAGGGCTACGCCCCAGTGGCCCTCAAAGTTTCAATGTTAATCTTATGGAAGGTCAATATTAAGGAAGAAGAAGAAATATTTCTTTTGATTTGATCAGAAACAGCTGTTCGTATGAAAAGCTTAAAACAGCTGATTTTGATCAACAGCTGATTTTGATCAACAACTGATTTGGATCAAAAACTGAATATAATTTTAGGTTAAGTAAATCAAGCAATGAGCAGAATCCCATTATAATTTACAACGACACTCAGGGATACGAATTACAGGCTTTCAAAGTTTCAAATTAAGCAATAGCGAAACATTGCCGGGTCAGCTAGTACTAACTAAAAACAATCTTTAGGAACTAAAAGTTGAATATAGAAAACAATTCTCAACTTTAAAAGCTGATATGTACGGATAATTAAACGTAATGTCACTGTTCAATCTCTAATAATGTTCCAGTATTTTTATTAAAATTAGGTGGAAAATAAAACTTGCGTGAATAGTGAATTATCTAAAATACTTATATTATTTATGATATAAAAGTTCAAACAAATTGTGGATTAAATAGTGTTACTGTAAATAAAATATTGTAACAATGCGACTATTGGTTGTTGTCAGCAACTTCCATAAAAACATATACACAGTTATCTACAGGAAATCCGACAAGGACAAACAATTTTTCGTTTCGTGTTACCTACAACCCAACACCATAGACAAATTTTGTACACACACGAAATCTGTCCCAATTTTACTCACTGATACATAAACTACATACATTGAAAATCTCTGTCGAGTTCGTAATTGTAGAACACGGTCCAAGTGATAGAAACGGGTAGGAAATTCAGAAAAACTTTGAAATGTCTAAATTTCTTTAGTTCAAAATATTAGCTTGAGGTGTTTAAATTAGGTTTTAATAAAATTAATCAAAACTCCCTTAGTAGGAATAGTATTAAAGTTCACAGTTATTGTAAACTTTCTAAATATTATCTAAAACCTTTGTATCCAAATTTTTTTGATACTTTCAAACCTTAAAAAGTGATCAAATTGAGGTCTAACAACAAACAATACATTACTCCCTTAGTATACAGCCTATAATATCGAGACCATTCAGTATGTTTGTAATCTTCTGAATATTACCCAAACCTGACTGAAACTTTATGTTTAATAACTGGAACCCTTAGTGCAAGGGTGAATAAATGTGATTCATGCTAAGCTTATGGGTACTTGGGAGTAAATAGTAGTATAAATAGGAACTTCGAAATCTATTTGGTTCTTTAGGCCAAGCAGAAAGGGTATATTTTTGCAAATTTTTACTTCTTTATATTGAGTTTTAATGTAGGCCTGAGTTTTAAAAAATTTATATTTTTTTAAAGCTATGTACCAATGTTTTTATATTTTTGGTAATTATTCTCTTTGATAAAACTTTTTTATAGAAATAAATTAAGCAAACTAAACCTACTCATAATGTCAAGTAAAATAAACACTTTGTGCTACGCACCTTCGCTAGGCGCGCTTCAATCCCCGGTTTGGTCGTATTTATTTGAATCACAATAAACATAGAATATGGTTAAACTTCGATTTATGTATACACTTTTATTTTAAAATGTCTTTTTTACTGTCGTTTTCAGGATGGTTTTTTATAATTTCCTATTCTCTTGACTGTTTCTTACGGCTTAATCATATTCTATCACAAACAATTATTATTTTTATATTTTTCATTATTATATTTTATATACAATTAAAACGTGTCGGTTTATCGAGGCGTTTTTTATGAGGTTAACCACGGTTAAATCATATTCTGTGTTAACATGCAAACACAAATTTAAAGATAACTATTTATGAATTTGAACTTGTGAACTTGATGAAAGAAGTGCAAACTATTTTTACAAAAGGTTGGAACTATCGGAATTTCAAAGTGTGTGTAATAACAATAGTAATATTTGATTTATTTCTGCAAATATCAATTCTATAAAAACAAGTGTAGGTCCGTGTACTACGTACGTGGTAACAATATTATGTCAACAAGTGATTTCACCCATCCTCTGTAATTTCTAAACAAAACCTAGCAAATAGTATACTTTGAGATTATGTTCGCAGCGTCAGTCAATAATATAATATCTTGTAAAATAGATTTTTTTTTAAATATGAGTTAGCCTATATAACAAATTTAGACTATAATACGTTATACGTTTTGCTTTAAGGTTATACAATTAATATAAATCCAACCTTTTATCATCAGTATATCCATTAAAACAAATGAAAGAATATTATTTAGATCCTAATCGTTTAACTTCGTAAACATTTTTACATCTTCGTATAACATATTATATACATATTCGATTATAGTTTCTTCGTAATAGTGTCAATAACTTCTAAATAAGTTGATAAATTTGTACCAGTCTTAGACAAAAAACGAAATAAAAGAATCGGAAGCTATACTGGGCCACATAGACTGGACATGTTCAAAGACTTACCTTTAAAACAAAAATCACCAAACTGCAGAAATGTCTCAGCTGATCCCTTACAAATCATTATTATACCTTGAGGTTAACTCAATAAACAAAAAACTAGGTTCAATTTAGGTTTATTAACCAAAATCAAAAATTTATATGCCCTTAGTAAATAAAAATAGAAAATTTACATGCCCTTAAAATACAAAAAAAAAAAATGAAAAAGGTTAGATTACAATTTTAAGTTTGATTTTAAAAGTTCCCTCCCTAAAAATTTAATAGATGAAAAACCCTCCCCATTAATAATGATTAAAAAGTTTATACAAAAATTAATTTAGACAAAATTACAAAATTTGGCATATAGTACCATGGATTTGTTAATAAGTAACATCTATGTCGTTTGCCAACTGTAAAGCTAAGTATAATTAAATAATAAAAAAAATAAATGAAATTGTGAGACGTCTCTCTGTAAAAAAAAGGTATGTATAATTTCTAATAGAGCCCTTTAAGGGCTGAGGTCCGAAAATTGCTATAGCTGCTCCTCCCAAGTATTATTAATTATGAAAGACATATATTAAGATTTATACATTTGTTACAAAACATAAAAAAAGTACACAGCCTATTCAAAAAGTTTCTTATAAAGTTCACTGCAGATTTTAGAAAATATTGTATTTTGGTCCATAGTTATTTTGAAGAAAAACACTGTCGCAGAAAATAATTATTTAAGTTGCATGTTGGAGTTGCCTTTAGCAGCAGAACATATGAGTAGTACTTGCAATTAAGACCAGAACATAGTGTGGTACTTCCACCAGTAATACACTGCATTAAAACAAAATAACATCTTTTTAGAATTAAAGTAGGCTTTAAAACCAAGCATAGTGAAAAGCTTTTTAGGTTAAAAGTTTGCCTTTATAATATTTTTGATAATAGATGACAAGCAGGTATTTTAAAATAAAAATGTTAACTGTTAATGCAAGACTTAACCAAAGTTAACTTGTCATGTTACTTTAACTGTCTCTACATGTCTGTGGACCACATGGTAAATCTTTCAAATGTTCCTTGGTTATAAACTCAAAATATATCGGAGATACAGTTATTTAAATTATAGCCTTTTTAAAGGTCCTTATCTGTTAAAGATTACACAGCTTTAAATTTGTATAAAAAATTATATAAATTGTTCAAGCTAGGCTTTAGTTTGAAAATAGGCTAGTTACATAAAAATTTAATATTTAGGCTGTACGGAAAGTTTTTAAAGAAGAAAATTGAATTACACAAATTTAAGTTATACTTTTAGAGTTTGAAAAATTATTTACAAAATTAAAGTAGGCTTAAACTTACATAGTAGCAAATTTACAAATAAGGTTTTATAACAAAGCCAACTTTAAATAGAATGACAGCAAAAGACATTTCAATTTGGCAACATAATTTCACATACCTGGTATTCAGAAGAATAGGATTTAAAATAATGACATGACAATTACTATCACACAGTCGTTAAACTCGCGACTAAGTCATTATAAAATTAAGAACGAGAACAGAACAAAGCCATGACATCAGGCGACTTTAACAAAACGGACAGTCATCGCAGGTCTAACAGAGCCAACGTGCATCGGTCTAAAGTAGGGTCACGTGATTTACCAGCTGGTCGAGTCTCAGATGGAGGCTGGTGAAGTTACAACTAACGATGTCTGTAGCGAGTCGCCGCCTTGCGGTAAAAAGGGAACTACATGAAGAAGAGTGTCGGTAAAAGAAGTACGAAGTATATGTCTAACGAAAGAAAGAAATTTAATACCGCGGAGCTCGAAAAACGGCACAAATTAAATAATATGCAATTAAAATATAATATTTGTATCTTTATTTTGATGTAATATAATAATGTATATAAATACAAAATTTTAACAAATAGGCATACAGTTTGTTACATCATATCTAAATAATCCTTATAATTACGGTACAAAAAATAATGTATGCAATATTACATTATATATTCTATTTGCCCTCTATGGCTTTGCCAATTAATTTAAGATGTGATGGTATGATTTATATTATTTTTCTTAGTACCAAATCAGTGTATTTTTGTAAAAAAAAAACTTTTGAAGTAGCACAGGTTTCTATTGTATCACTAGGTAGATAATTTTATGCCTTTGGCCCAATAATAGTAGCGAGTTTTTAAAAACTTTTTGAGGTGCCTTTAGATTTCTCACGTGCATCAAAGAATGATTTCAAGAATTGTGTAAGTAAGGTTATTTTCATTATTGCCATTTCGAATGAAAACTACTTTCAAAAGTTTAAAAATAAATAAGTGTTTTTGCGAATCTGTCTTTAGTTCAAATTGTAGTTTTGCAATGATGAGAACACGTTTTCAATAAAACAGCTGAGCAAGTCAAATAAACCGACAGAATACAAACCCAAATTGTTTGTCTAACCTAGAACGAACCGTTTAACATTTACTATTTCCAGGTGATTTCAACACCAATACAGCGTATAAAAGAAACTAATAACGTACAAATTGATCAATACCTCACTCTAGACGCCCACTATTGAACCACTTTTTGTGCCCCAATCGGAACAAATTGGTCCCCGTCTCAAATGATTTGTCATCATAAAGCCTTGTGTTCAATCAGCGCCTTCCACTTTCCTCGACATTTCTTTTTGCGGTTTGATGTGACACGTGAAAAATATCGCTGATTAAATATCTGTCGAGCTTTCTTTGCTTCCGTGAAAGTCGGTGACAAATGTGCTGCCCCATACGGCACGAGTTGTAATTAATAATACGAGGAGAATGGCATGGCTTAAAGTTGGGAGAGAATGAAATCAAAGTTGGTACATTGAAAAGTTCTTTATGTTATGATAAGGTTATTAATTCCACCTGAATGTTTTTTGTAAACCGTGAACCGGTTTAGTCGATTCTATTTTGGTTGTGTGAAAGTAGGCCTAAACATTTGTAATATAATTTTAATTAATTAATATGACTTTATTTGAAACAAATGTTAAATAAACAAAAGAACAAAACCATACTAAAATATAGTCTAATCCTGAAACAATCAGAACATACAACAATATACTGTAAGTTTGAAAAAAAAAATAATAGGCTATATTTAATGTATTTTAGGCCTATAGTATTCTTTTACTGTCAATCTGGTCATATTGTTAAATGTTTAAGTTAAATATTATCTATTCTACCAAACACATCTGTGTCAGACTCACAGTCAATCTACCAACGCATTTAAAAAAATATGTTTAGGTACCGATCAGCAACAAGCGACAGAGAGGAAGACCGAGACAGTCAATTAGGAAGCGAGACAGAGGCACCCAACTTTGTCGCTCTACAATTTAATTGTGCTACCTGCGACCGAGACACGCGACACTTTAGTCCGAAGTCACAATTGCTAGCCTATATCAGAGTTTCAGAAGATTTTTTTAAGGAATTTTCAAATTAATTGCTGTATCTAAAATTAAAATTCCATAATTTGTAAATTAAAATCATTACCGGTTAAATTAGTCTGATTTTTACATCTATTGGCACTCCGATCAACAACTTTGCATTTTTATATAGTTTATTTATTAATCAAAACATATGATAGACTCCACAAGCCCAGTATAATATATATATATATATAACGTAAATGAAATAATAATTAATCAAGATAATCAAAATGAAATACAAATGGTTAATGAGAAATTAACGTTTTTATCTCGGAGTATATATAGTAAAGTTTAACCCTACTGTGTTATGGCATAATAAAGTTTGACCATAAAAAAGTGGAGTAGAATTATAAAATTGATGGCCTATATGCTTAAATATTGTCGTAGAGTTTAATTTTTTTTATTATATGTAAATATTTATTGTTTATATGTGTTATAAACTTTAAATGAATTTGATGAATATTTTTATTTAAAAATAAACTATTTTTAATACAAACATATTCATTGGTAATTAATTATGCATTCATCAAGTTGATGGCATATTTAATTTAAAATTATCGTAGTTGTATATGTTTTAAATATTATATTTATACACATACTTGTTATGTATATTTTCAATTTCATACAAATCAGATGACTATTTTTTAAAGAAAATTAATTTTTTATCGAAGACAAGTTCATCGAGACTGGTTACAGGCTAGTATGCTAATCTACGGACAGCGCACGTCGAGAAATAAACTCAAAACTAGAAATGGTATGAAATGTACAAAAGTCGTGGAACGACACCTCTCAATACTACTTCAAAAGCGGTCTAGCGAGACAGAGATGAGCGACACATGACTGTCGCACGCCTCTGTCTCGGGCTGCGAAATGATCTTCACATAATTACTCGGGAGTCCCGAAGCGACCATACTATGTCTCGACAGTCTGTCGCCTGTCTCTGTCGCTTGTTGCGGAACGGTACCTTTAGATTGTTTCTACTCAACGATGGTTTACTAAAACAAATTTCGTCCACAACCAGTCAGAACAGGTAGAGCCGTAATTTATTTTCATCTTGAATTACGAAGAAACCCTTTCATGAAGAGGGAAAGGAGTAAAATAGTAGACTTGTGAATAAACAATGTTAGCGAGAGAGAGAGCCATTGCAGCAACGTTTTTCAGTATATTAACGTAAGTGAATTATTTTGTTTCTAATAAAAGTTTTTCCATTGACGATGAAATAACTGCAAGTCTGTCCCTCAATGAACCGTTTGTTTTTGACGTGTTCATGTTTTGTTACTAATACAGAAAGAGAACATATAAAAGGGAAAGAGAACCAATTTATATCTAACAAATACAACAGTCACACACACTGCTCATTTCGGATTGACTGAAAGTTAATAAACCTATACAATCGGCTTTACAGAATATCGTCGGTGAAAAAAACAAAACAAAATATATAGATTGAAGTTGAATTGAATGCAATAAACTTATAAGTTAGTGTTTCCTTTTGTAGTTAATTAATTTAATATTTAAACACAACACTGTACTAGAGAACAGTAATACATTATTTAGACTATATAATTAAGTAAAATAATAAACCGAACGAAATTCAATAGCCTAGGTACTTACAATTAATGTTTGTTTTCGCATTAAACAATAAATTGGTCCGTGTTGGCTAACCAGCCAATAATCAACTATAACTGTTCAATGACGATGACATAATGCAAACTCCAAAGGCGTAACACCTTGCTTCATCATTTTTATAGCAAGAGGGTATAGACGGAATTTTGTATAATTTCTTTATTATAATTTTGTTTTCACGAATTATATTTTTCTTAAAATTCCTATAAAATAAATTAGAACTGATCTAGAGAAATGAGTTATAAACAATTCGTTAGCAGAGTACATAATAATGTCTGTGTTAAACGTTTTCCCCGCCATTCTGTTGTTGCGCCCACACGATGTCAAAACGGAAATCAATTAATACATCCTCAAACCCGAAAATTATCCAGTCTTTCAGTTCGATCTCTTGAACTTTTGTACCAGTAAACATTTTAATAAATAGTATCTAATGTTTTTTTTCATGGAAACGATGGTTGATTAGGAAAATGGTGCTTTGATTGGGATTGGGTAAAGGGGAAGTATGTTACCTGGATCCTAAAGCGTGAATGACAGGAATTTTGTTATATTATAGATAGATGTCGTATGTGCTTTGTAATAAAGAACACATTTTTTTTAATCATTCATTGTCATCTGAGTAATTTGGGCCGACAGAACTGTTCTTTGAGTTGAGAAATGCCTATACAGTAATTTATATTAGAAATTAAACCTACAAATATAATTATTTGTACATAGTAAAATGTTTGATTAGAAAAAGCTTTTTGTAGATAATGTGTCGAAGCTTACATTTTATTTGTATTTAAACATTATAATATATTTCATTTTTCAAATTATGATTTACTTCTAATATCTGGAAAGATGTTCTTAATTTTACAAGGTAAAAGCCAGATGCGAGAGACATTAGACGATAATTACGTATAAATAAAGTTTTAGATATAATTTCAGTTTCTCGTTCGAGTTTTATGAGGCGTACTTTTAAGGGGATATAAGGTAAAATGTTTTAGGGGATGATTATTGTCACATAGATCAAATTACCTTAGCGAATACTATAATATAAATCAATAACGCAAACACATGAAATTGGTAACGAATTATTTCCGCTCGACACCTTTTTTCCACCCACACATATATTTAGTAATGTATTTTTAATATAGTAGACGCTCAGCCATAACTCCGTAGTTAGGTTGGTAAATAAATTGGTTTGCAATTCCTTCGCCGAGAGTGTAGATGAGGAGCGAAGCCCCGAGTAGCCTTAGGATTTGGCGAGTAAAGCGAGCTGGGCGCGGAGCATATTAGTATTGTAATATAAATTGTATTTAAAGAAAGATTAGCCTAATGACAACTGAACGAAACACAAAAATTACTTAGTTTCATAAACACTTATATAATTTTACACAATTATGATAACACTAGCTGCCCGATCCGGCTTGCACGAATAGACAAATCAAAGTTAAATGTATATTACAAAAAAAAAAATATCAATAAATATATTAGACTATGCATTTCTTATGGGGATTTTTAGTAACTTTGACCCACCAAACCCCCCTAAAATTTAGAATTTTTTAAAATCAAAATCTGATCAAAAGTTTTTTAGTTTAATCTTAATAAATATAAATTTTAATGAAGGGAAAAAAATGTTTATTTTACTACCCAAGCTGTTTAAGCTGTTCAAAATTAATTCTCCTATAAAACCACAATTTCAATTATCTGCCTACACTCTCTAGATTTACAATGGGGAAATAAACGCATGCAATGTTGGCAAACCTGAACTATTTCCTTCAATTACAGCACTATTGTTTTTCACTGCTGATCAGTCAACATAATACAGTCTACCACATTTGGTTGTCAGTTCGCGGACGAAAAGCTTCCACAAAAAACAACCCCCTGAGGGTTGGCGTGACCTACTAGATATCCCCCGGGCAAATATTACTGTGACCTTTGCAAGGTTAGACGCGCTATCTTTTAATACCTTCGATCGATATTAGACGTAGCTTTTATTTGTAAACTTGAAAGAAATTAACACTTGGGGATATGTTTGTATGAAATCAATACTTTATAAATGCTTTTACTGCTCATACATCGCTTCAGGCTTTGTTGCCATGCTTGCTAGACTTGGATACAATCTGTATTGCATTTTTATATCTTTCGGCACAAGTATTCTTTTAGTTATTAGAACAAGAGTGTTATTTATTCAAGGATATCAGAGAGGCGTAGTGGTTAAAGGCGCTCGTCCAGTCTGTTACATTAAGAGCTTAAAACATAGTTGCAAAGGTACAGCCTAGTTACTGGAGTTTGATTTACTTGATCTATAACATTTCTCAGATCTTGATCTTCAATAGCGATGATAAAACAAATTATATTTAACTACTTTAGTATTAATATATATATATATATTTCCTTTTAATGGTGACAGTTTAAAATGTCAAATATCTTTAAAACTGAACATATACATGTAGATGAGAAAAAACAAAACAAAAATATAAAAATGGTAAGCTATAAACAATAAGTTCATAAAGTAATTTACGTTATTTGATTTTTTTTAAACTAGGTTTACAGTTTTAGCTTTTTTTACCATTATAACTAATATTACATTTGTTTAGTTTATTTTTATTGATATGAATAAAACTGCTTTATATCTCGCTCTCTTTTATTACTGTATACATTTTATTTTTTATTTAAAACCCGATGCTCAAGTTTCTCTTTATTATAAAACACTTAACATCTTAAAACTTAACTAACTACCTACATATCATACTCTGATGATTTTAAATTCTATTCTACAAACTGGAGTGCCGACTTACATGGCAGAAAAGTTTGTCTATATCTCTAACATAAGCGCAAAGAGCACTAGAAGAGATGGCACTACTCTTGCCATACCTTTGCACCGGACTACGAAGTACAGTATAATACATCATTTACTGTGTCCGCTTGCCGTCGGCGGAATCCACTACCGGATGCAATTAAGTCTGCTGACAGCCGTGTCCAGTTTTCAAAACTGTTACAAAGTACAAAGTGGATGATGCATCACAGTTTTGAGGCATACATTAGAAGTGTTTATTGTTTAATTGTATGAATGTGTATGAATGTTTAATTATGATTGTAATAAGTATTTAACCTGTAAGTATTACTGTCAATGTCTTTATAAATTGTGTAATCTGCATTTATTTTTGTCTGTTAAAGAAATATTTATTTTTAAGAATGTTATATTGTAAATGTTTGTAATTTTGTATTGGGGTTAGGTGGAAGAGAGGACTAAAAGTCCTAACCTCGCTCCCAAAAAATATAGTCAATATCTACATATCTATCTTTTGTAGTACATATTTACATTTTATAACACTATTTGAATATTAATATGTGTTGCAGCTGTTATTAATTTGTCACAACTTTGTACTATTAGAAGTTCTATTTTATTACAGTTTACAGAATTATTAGGTAAAGAAAAATACTACAAATATTTAGTAATCTATATATATATAAGCGAAATACCACTCACTCACTCATCACGATTTCTCAAAAACTACCAAACGGATTGAAATGAAATTTGGTATGCAGTTTCCTCTAGGGCCAAAGGTGCTCACTAAGAAAGGGTTTGAAAAAATTCGAAATTTTAGGGGGATTTGGGGGATAAAAGTTATTAAAAAACAATTTCTTCAAAACTACCGAACGGATTGGAATGGAATTCGGTATGTAGCTTCCTCTAGGGCCATAAGTGTTCACTAAAAATGTTTTTTTTAATTTAAAATTTTAGGGGGGTTTGGGGGTAAAAATGACTAAATCACGATTTCTCCAAAATTAGCGAACGGATTGGAATTAAAATTGGTATGTAGCTTCCTCTAGTGCCATAGGTGCTCACAAAGAAAAGGGTATGAACAATTTCGAAATTTTAGGAGGGGTTTGTGGGGATCAAAGTTGCTAAAATCATAATTTCAGATCTTTTATTATTATGACAATAGTGCATTTATTATTAAAGATCTCTCTCTCTCTCTCTCTTTATATATATATATATATATTTTTTATACGGTATATATATAAGCCAAATACCACTCACTGACTGAACACTTAAAAAGAATACAATTACGTTAAAAAGACTGAAAATATCAACCACCACCTGCAACGCCGTACGGGTCAGCTAGTTTTCTATAAATTTGAGTCTTAGCGACTGTGGTTTCATTTGGAACTCACGAGGAAAATAATAAAACACAAAATTGTTTATTTATTGTTGTGTGATTTCTTGTTTGTGGCCTGTCAAGTATCTTCGTTACATAGTTTAAATCATAATTATCTGGTGTATTCACACACTCTGTATTTAACAGTAACTGATGCGTGTTAATCATTACTTAATGGGTTATTACCTGCAAGGTCATTAGTTAATACGTCCGCAGTAAATCAAGAACTAATATAATTGCTCGGGCTAGCTGTGTTGATGATAATAGATTATGGTTTAGTCAACTTATACTGAAATATGTAGGTCCTTAGTCTAGGGTGGAATGGTAAACCTCTAATCATATTTTTTTGTAGTTTGTACAAAGATCGTTAAGAAGTATTATAACATTTGACGGCTTCGATTTACTTTTCCATCGATGTAAAATACTTGATATTTATGTAACACTTTTTGTAATCCCTTATTTAAATTAATAAGGGAAGGGAATAGCGCAGCCTAATTACTCGAGATCTGTAAAAAAAAATTACATGCGTGTTACTTACTCTATTTTACTATTACCTAATCTTAAATATGGTGTTCCAAAAGCATCGAACTCGTTCTGTGTATTTGGATGTTTTATTTGAAGGACTTTAGGGCAGCTAATAATTTAAAAGTGTGTACAAATAAAAGAAGTTTAAAAACTGCAGGTTTTTAGGTTTTTGTAAAAACACACAATCTATTATAAATATTGTACGGAAAAGGGAGTGCCATAATTAATTATTGAATATGTTTAGTGTTGGTACAGCAATCAGCTGTTTGCTCAAATATTTCCACTAACAGCTGATTTCGAAATTTGAAATATTTATTTCTATTTTTAACTTATGAAGAGATTATTTGCGTACACCTGAAACGTGCTGATTTTTTAACCTTTATTATTACAGATATTAGAAAATATACAAAATAATTTGATTTGGACATTTAAAATTATACACCATCTGAGCTTTGAGATTATTATTAATCCTAAACTCTATGTAAAGAAAACATAACATATGTGTATAGAAGGGTCCAACGGGGTTGGCATGCGGAACACGCAGGGGTCTCCCATAGACAATAATAATTAGGTCAAACAAAGTGATTAAATAAAAATGTATGGAAATGTAAAAAAAATTGATCATCTGGTATTTTAAGAATGAAGTTTACAGTTATTAACATTCAAACAACAATCAGCTGTATAATGAAACAACGAAGCATAGTGAAATCGTAACTTTTGAACTGATAAAATCATTTTGTTATGTAATGAGAGCCAATACAGAACTTCTGTATTAGTACAATTTAATACATGTAATTAAATAGTCTTTATTTACTTTCTGATTTTTTACTACACGCGTTTCGCTACCTTTGATGTCTTCATCAGGCTTAACTTATTTCATTTGACGATTTATCTTGATAACGGTAAGCGTGCTCGTGCTTATTTTGTGTTTAAAACGGTAAACATTGTTTTATATTTGTTGAAAATTAATAAAACTAATAAATTTACACAAATTAATGTAAAACTCAAAGCTTTACAAAAAACCTCTGAAAGTTATTTTGGTTTTATTCGTTAATTTTGTACCTAATACTATGTTAAACGATAATTGTTTGTTCAAGCATGTAATTTAATAGTTTGTATTATCTTACAAACTTTCAACACGTATTATTAAATAATATATCACAATCGTAAAATAAATAAATAAAATAAATTTGAAACATTACATTCCAAAAGTTAAAAAAGTTTTGGTAGAATTCAAATCCGACCACTAGATCTTTAAAATCTAGAAATTGTTTTCAAAAGTTTCCTCAAAACATTCCTTCGATAAATCTGAATTGAATTCGGAAATAAAATAGTATAATGTTAATAATGTTATAAACATATTAATGTTATTATATCGATAAAAATTACAAAAGCGAAATGTATTATATTTTACTTTTTTTTTCTTAAATTATAATGATTTTTCCACAAAAGATTTGTTTCTTTGCCCTGCATAATAATATGAAGCTTTCCAATTTTTTTAAACAACAGACTATCAGCTGATTACTATTTAATTGAGATGAACAAACGAGTTATTGAGAATCAAAGAACAATTTTGTTTTTAGTTAAAATAAGTGATTTTGAGCCGAGGTTGAGCTTGTAGCTTCAAAATGATAATAAACAAAATTACATTCCCCTCAACACAAACTCCCGGATTCCGACTATGTTGTGAGCATATATATTCAAACAAATGTATCAATCTCGATGCTGTAAGGAAGTGTAAACCATGTTGCTTCGCGTAAAGTGGCCGTTTAGCACGTCAAAGATGTAGGGAGGGTTGAAAATAGGTTTAAGGTGACAAAAGATTTCTCAAGTGATGGTAGCTTATTGAATTCAAGTCTTAAATTTGTTTCGAAGAGGGCAACCTACATTTGATTAGGTTTTGAGTCGAACCGTTGAAAAATGTGTAAAAAAGTAAAAGGTATCAAGCTAAATCAAAAATGATCTCGTATAAAGAAAGATATAAGAGGTATGGTTCGAATTAATTTTGATATTTGAATGTGTTGATGATAAGTAACAGTTTTAAGTTTTATTTGAAATATATTTCGATCCGCGCGGTAGGATAAAATATAGAACATTAAAAACTATCATTTGTAGATTGTATTATATTGTTTTTTATTGATTTAAATCTACATTATAATTTTTTTCCCCCGCTTACACACTTCCTAAGCAAGCGATATTTAATCAAATTACAAGTGAAAAAACATAGACCAGACCGGGAGTTGAACCCGGGACCTTTACGTTTCCGTCGTAATGCTCTACCAACCGAGCTACTCTGATCGCTATAGATATTGGTCGATGTTAATTCACTTGTACGGTTTTACTACAATTGCAGTAAAATTGCAGTGATTGCAGTAAAACCGTACAAGTGAGATAACCTCGACCAATATCTGGAGTGATCAGGGTAGCTCAGTTGGTAGAGCATTACAACGGAAACGTAAAGGTCCCGGGTTCAACTCCCGGTCTTGGTCTGTCTTTTTTCACCTGTAATTTAATTAAATAATAATTAAATTTCAAGGGCTATAACTGAAGTTTTTAATTTATTAGCCATAACGTACTTTTTGAGTATTTATTTGTCTCCGGTTGAATAACCATTTAAATACTTAGTGTACTTTTTGTTTTGATTGACTATA